>MEJB01000006.1:12663358-12696363 GCA_001752375.1 Rhazya stricta
CGCATATACACATGTACACTTAAATATAAAACTACTTAAATTTCAATATATTTTATTATTAGAAATATAGTTTCCTCCCCCATTTGTGTTTTCATTGAAAGAGATAGACATATATATATGTATATATGTATCTATGTATACATACATCTACACATGTATACTTAAATATATAACTACTTAAATTCCACATTAAGTGCAGAAATATAATTTCCTCCCCCCTCTTGTGTGCTTTTGTTGAAAGTGATTGGCTCGTCTGTTCCCTGAGCAGACAACCCACTCATCGCTATACTAGTTCATCAATTAAGAGTAGGTCTGATTTATTTTTGTGTCATTTTGTGTGGTTTAGTGGCACACCAATTATAACATGTAGTAACACTTTTGGGTGTCAAATGTACCTGTTATTAATGGACTCTAGCTTGTTCCTTATTTGATTGGACAAAAATTGCGATATATATGTAGTTGGTTTATTGGTGTTTGAAGTGTACAAATTTATGATATATATATAGGTTTTATTTGAAAAATAATATCAAAAAGGGAAAGTCTTACCAAAAACATTACCACTATTGCCACAGTGGGAAATGTTATGACATAATGACTTAGAATTGTCCACAGGCTATATTGACCATGGAAACTAGTATTTAAAACTAAATCAACCACATTTGCCGCTTTAAGATTTTAAATTCATAAGTGAACATAAATCCAAAATGTTTAAGATTACTTCTTAATTAAAAGTCGTGAGACAAAAATAAGTTCAGATACAATGCTTGAGACATTTGGACCTTCGAATAAAAGTCATGTTTCATCTGAACATTCACTAACGGACTTCAGACTTCCAATCTTTGTAGTTAGGACGTTAGAAGTCTCAAGGTCCTGAGTTCAAAGTATATACATACTTTTGAGTTCATTTTCAAGGAAACTTCTATAGTACTAAATACTATTGAAAGTCTAACACCTACGTTTTCCTAAAGAATGTATCATTTAGAAAATATTTTGTGCAAGGATCAAAAAACAAGAGCATGAAAATAAATCTAAGCCTAAGTACAATTCTGGAAAAGAAAGACAATCTCATGTACTAAGAGAAAACCTATCTAAATGACTAGATCTCTATTAGAGTACTTTACTTGAGTCCATTGAGATCTTGAAGTCCATTAGGGCTTGAGTTTGTGTTCTAAAAATATTCATATGAAGACAAGTCATTATCAAAACCAATCCACCCTAGAATCTATATGCTACATTGGAACCATCAATTAGGGAAACAACCCTTTCTCAAACATATATATGAACCATCAATTACGCAACAACCCTTTCTCAAACATATATATTCCCGAATGGAGGCAGTGTCTGAATTATTCATGCATTAACCAAGGAGGAAAATGCACTAACAATTTAACACCAAAGACCACTACATCCTCCCGGTTTTCCACATCAATAGCAAACTAGCAACAACAGGCAGCTCATCATGAACAATCAACTCAACTACACTTAATAGTGACTTTACTGAAGGAATATCTTGCAAGGATTAACTAATTTGATACATAAATATAAACAAAGACGACAATCCACAATATCCTACTAATCATCAACATTAACATATGATAGTCCAATCTACACATCATAGAGCTATAAGTAACTCACATATCAACATATATCAAAGCATACAGAATGTGCGTGTGAGAAAGCTACTCTAGATATCCTGATACCCAAAAAAAAAAAAAAAAATCATTGACTATGAATTATGGACAAAGTAATAACACGATGATCCCATAGGCTTACTCTTCATACAACTCTCCACTAATCAAATAAATGTAAATCAACCAAGATTAGGTAGGACTTTTTAGCTTGCAATCTTACGTCAAGGGATTGAGGTATCAAACAAAAGGTAAAGGACATATCAAACAAAGAAAGCGCTTATGCAAATAGGGTATAAGTATTATAAACATGAAAAATTCTTCCATTTGCTAACCTTTTCATTCAACACTTCTCCTATCTCGTTTCTAAATATTTTCCTTTTTCATCAGCCCAAGATACAAGGCATATGAATATGTTATTCTTATCCCCTATTGTTTTCCCAATTGGTGCTAAAGTCAAATATTCTCTTTAAAGGACTAACGTCCTAGAAGAAAAAGATCTATGGCATCATATTCTTCAAACAACTAAGAGGGTTCTCCTACAAATAGACCTCCGCTCTTTTCAATGGTTTAATTTACAATTTTTTGAAAAATCACACGTGCATTAAATTTTATCTTTTGTTAACTACGAAAGGGGGAATATTGTCTGAAACGGCCTCTGTATTACTTTTAAGTTTGAAAAGTTCTAAGGGTGCCAAAAACCATTTAAGAGTTTGATGATTCAGATGTCGAGAAAATGACTCCAAATTTTTGAGCAATGAACATATTATGTTGTGCCTTAGGTGCAAATGAATACAATATAGTGAGCAGCTATGGAAATTCTCGTGTTGTGTGGACAATGCTTGAGATCACACATGAAGGAACAAATGAAGTTAAAGAATCCAAGCTGGCTATGCTTGTGAGAGAATATGAATTGTTTATCATAAAGTCTGATGAAAACATCACAAATATGTTTACAAGATTCACAAATATCGAAAACAATTTCAAATTATATGGTAAGGTATATACAAATGAAGAGTAAAATTGAAAGATTTTGGAATGAACTACCAATATCTCGGGTGTCTAAAGTCTTATCCCGACCAAAAGTCAAAAGACTTCAAACAACTACCCTTAGAAGTACTCATTGAATCACTACTGACTCATGAAATGAATATTAGAAGAAAAGAGCATGTATTCAAAGGGATAAAAACCACTAAAGAAGAAGAAGAATCTGAAGGATCGTGCAATAGAAGCAAAGACGCAGCAGAAGCTAAAAATGAAAACTTTTTGCCTTCTTTATGTGAGTTTAGGAGCAAGTTACTTATTTTTCTTCCTCTTGAAAATAGAGAGGTGCTAGGGTTTCTTGTTGGAGGCGTTGAATTTCTCTCCTGACTCGATTCTCTGGTCTGAGCTAGAAGAGGTGGCAGCCTTGAAGGCTGTCACCTTTGCTAATTTGCTGAGGGCATTTCTTTCTAACAAGTCTTTCACTTCAGCGCATGAAAACTGCAAGTAGGTGCTTCATTTGATCTTCCAAATTATGACTCTACTTTTTCTGGACTAGGTTTTGGTAAGAACCTAGGATGAACAAGAAGAGAGAGAGAGAGAGAGAGAGAGAGAGAGAGAGAGAAAGAGAATGGCGGCAAGAGAGAATGTATTAGCTAAAGAGGAAAGAGGGGTTATATATCTTAGGGTTGAAAACCTAAAATAACGAGTCTCTGAAATCCACTAGAACTAGGAATTTTGACCATCCTATGGTTTCGTTGTGAGGCCAAAAGTCAAGGTCTTTTCTTAGGCCAGGTCTAGTCCATTCTTTTTATTATCTGTAATTTAATCCCCAAGCCCATTCTTTAATAATTCTTTACTTGGACCAACTCAAGTAATTAATTAAATATCCAATGGACTAATCTTAAGCCCTAAGCACATTATTTGATTAATTATTTATTTGGATCAATCAAAGTAATTAATTAAATATTCGATGGACTTATTTTAAGCGCTAAGTCCATTTTTTAATTAATTAAATATATAATATACTTATTTTATTTAGTCCCAATAAAAATGGAATAAACTGAATAAATAATGTCTCTCATTAACTCAGTTCATCGTTAAAGCCTAGTTGTAAATTAAGTACTCAGGAAGTATTGATCTACCTAGGGACCAAAAGGCAAATTAATCATGGCTACTAAAATGACCAAAACACTCTTACTACATAATAGTTGTATCTCGTCATTTTAAGTGTTCTATTTATCATCATATGGATATACTGACCCCATGAACAATATTGCATGAGCATAGTTTTCTACCTACAGGTGAAATAATGAATATAGCCTTCTATGTAACACCCATCAAAGTAGGAAAATGTATTAACACCTCAATGACATCTACCATTCTTAGATTTCTAGTTCGATAATCAATGACAACCTTGAATATCCTTACTCATCACTAGGAGCTACCCAGAAGTAAACATTCTAAAGTCACATTCCCAGGGCCCTGGATCATTTGATTATCCTTCGGATAATCACAAGGGGATGATTAATTCTTCACAAAGCGAAGCACATAAACTATCTTGTACCTGTCTGTCTTAGTTAATTGGATACTATATTCCCAACATACAAGTTTGATCTACGAAAGGATCTCACCTATAGTATATATCAAGAAAGACAACTCTAGGCTTACTAGACCACGAGCTAGCACTCAAGTACTAGAATATTCATCCATGCAGTAAGAGCGATATTCATCCATGTGGCAAATAATATGCAGAAGTTTGACGTCATTTTAGGCATGGACTGCCTATTGAAGTATCACGCCACAATCGACTGTAGCAAGAAGAAGGTTATGTTTGGTCCTCCTGGTGAGTTACAGTTTTGTTTTATCGGGTCTAAGGTGAAACCGTCCATTTCAATAATATCAGCTATGAAGGCTCGTCGAAGGATGAAAAAGGGTTGTACTAGCTACCTAGCTTCATTAGGCGAGATTCTTGAAACAGAGCTTACGATCAAACAAATTTCGATTGTTAGAGAATATTTAGATGTGTTTTTGGACGACCTTCAAGGTTTGCCACTAGTAAGGGAGATCGATTTCGTCATTAACTTAGCGCTTGGAACAACACTGATCTCTAGGGTAGCATATCTTATGGCTCTTACGGAACTTAAGGAGCTGAAGGAGCAATTATAGGATCTCATGGATAAAGGTTTCATCTGACCTAGTTTTTCACCATAGAGTGCGCCTGTGTTGTTCGAAAAGAAGAAGATGGATCGATGAGGTTATGTATAGATTACAGAGAGTTAAACAAGATGATGATAAGGAATAGATACCCGTTGCCAAGGATTGATGATCTGTTTGATCAACTTCAGGGGGCAGGATACTTTTCAAAAATTGATCTAAGATCTGGCTGCCATAAGTTGAGAGTTCGAAATGAGGACATTCCAAAGATCGCATTTTAAATTCAGTATGGGCATTATAAATTTTTGGCAATGCCATTTGGGTTGACTAATGCACCTGCTGCATTTATAGATTTGATGAATCGAATTTTTAAGGAATACTTAGATCAGTTCATTATAGTCTTCATCGACGACATATTATTTTGCTCTCGATCCAGGGAAGAGCATGAAGAGCATTTGAGGAAGGTACTCTAGGTACTTAGGGCCGAGAAACTCTTTGCAAAGTTCAAGAAATGTGAGTTGGCTGGATAGCATGTCATTTCTAGGACATATTATGTCCAAGGAAGGTATTGCGATGGACTCGAGTAAGATTAAGGCAGTTTAACGATGGCCTGCACCTACGAACGTCAATGAAGTTCGCAGCTTCCTTGGGTTATCTAGTTACTACCGAAGGTTCGCTGAAGGGTTTTCCAAAATTACCTCTCTCATGACCCATTGACTAGGAAGAACATAAAGTTTTTGTGGAGTGCGAATTGTGAGCGCAGTTTTGAAGAATTGAAGAGACGACTAACAACCGCTCTGGTCTTAACAATTCCACAAGGTTGTGAAGGGTTCGTGATTTTTAGTAATGCCTTGATAAAAGGGTTAGGTTATGTCTTGATGCAACATGGCAAGGTGATTGCTTATGCCTCAAGGTAATTAAAGGAGTATGAGAAAAACTATTCGATGCATGATCCGGAGTTGGCTACTATTGTTATTGCATTGAAGGTCTGTAGACACTATCTGTATGGGGCAAGGTTTGAGATATTCATTGACCATAAGAGTCTCAAATGTTTCTTCACCCAGAAGGAGTTGAATATGAGGCAAAGATGATGGTTAGAACTTGTGAAAGATTATGATTGTGTGATAAACTATCACTCGGGTAAGGCTAATGTGGTAGTAGATGCACTTAGCAGGAGGAATCATGGAACCATGGAAGCTTTGTGAGTCTGTCAGAAATCGTTGTTGGTAGATATTCGAAAGCTCGACTTGGAAATTATTTCACAAGACATATCATGTTATATCACGAATACCACTCTCCTTGAAAGGATAAGGGTTGTGTAGATAGATGATCCTCTAGTGTTGAAATGGCGAACAGAAGTTGCGGATGGGAAATGTTCGGACTCTGTAATCACGGTTGATGGAGCCTTTCGGTATGGTGACAGACTTGTGGTTCCAAATGATAAAGGCTTGAAGGGGGAGATCTTGGGAGAAGATCTTAATATGTCCTATTCAATTCATCTTGAAAGTACAAAGATGTACAGGGATTTGAGGAAACATTTCTGGTGGGTTAGTATGAGCGGCGATGTAGCAGAGTTTGTTAAGTATTGTCTTACTTGCCAGCAAGTTAAGGCTGAACATCAACGACCCTCAGCTCTTCTACAACCTCTTATGGTTCCAGAATGGAAATGGGAGCGTATTGGTATGGATTTCATCATTAGGTTGCCTAGGACTAGGAAGGCATATAATGCTATTTGGGTGATTATGGATCGTCTTACGAAGTCGTCCCACTTTTTACCTGTTAAGACTACATATAGTATGGAGAAATATGCAGAATTGAATATGGCTGAGATTGTCAGACTTCATGGTGTTCCACTGTCTATTACGTCTGATCATGATCCAAGGTTTACTTCCGTGTTTTGGAAGAGTTTGCATAAGGCCATGGGTACTCGGTTGAATTTTAGTACAACTTTTCACTCACAAACAGACAGACAGACCGAGAGGACGAACCAAATCTTGGAGGATATGTCGAGAGCTTGTGTGATTGACTTCCGAAGAAATTGGGATGAATTTTTTCCTTTGGCAGAATTTTCCTATAATAATAGCTATCAGGCTACTATTGGTATGGCCCCTTATGAGGCACTTCACAGAAGGAAGTGTAGATTGCCAGTTCATTAGGATAAAGTTGGGGAGAGGAAGTTGTTGGGTCTTGAGATAGTGCAACACACTGTCGAGGCAGTTAAAAAGATTCATTAGCAGATGAGAACTGCTCAGAGTAAACAGAAAAGTTATGCGGATAGAGAAAGAAGTAGTTGGAATTTGAAATTGAGGACAAAGTCTTGCTAAAGTGGCACCTATGAAGAGGAGTATGAGATTTGGGAAGATGGGGAAGTTGAGCCCTCGATTCTTTGGACCCTTTGAGATCCTCAAAAGAGTAGGCGACTTAGCCTATCTGATTGCTTTGCCACCAACCCTATCAGTTGTACATAATGTGTTTCATGTTTCCATGGTAAGGAAATATGTTTTAGATCCTTTCCATATTCTCAGTTATGAAGCGTTGGACCTTCGTAGGAACTTATCTTACGAAAAGATGCCAGTGAAAATATTGGAAAGAGTAGAAAAGGTATTGAGGAGGAAATCAATAACATTAGTCAAAGTTCTCTGGAGGAATCATGCAGTTAAAGAGTTTCCTTGGGAACGAGAAGAGGAAATGCGTGATAGGTACCCGCACTTGTTCGGTGAGTCCTAAATTTCGAGGACGAAATTTATTTTATAGGATGGAGTATTGTAACACCTAGGATATTATTTTTTATTTTCATGAATTTTGTATGATCATATGAATTGTGTGCCAATTAGGGTTTGATAAATTTTCTTTGTGATCGTTGTTTAATAAAATGTTTATTTAACTATGAAATTGTCGTGTTAATTAAATTAGAGGTTTTGATTAGTTAATGTAGGCTCGACTTGTTAGAGCCCATTTGTTCCTTATTCAAAAACTAAAAGCTAATTTAATGCTAATTATGGCCGAAAAGAAAGCCCTCAAAATTTAATTTATTGGGTTAGGTTGGTTTTGGGATGAGAAGGCCCAAAGAATTTTGGTTAGGCTCATATGTAAGAATTAGACAAAAAAATTAATCAATTAAATTTAAAAGTAAAACCCTAAACCTAACCGTAACAATTTTTTTCTTCTTCTTCTCTCTTTGCCGCCGCTGCCACCAACCCCTCACTGTTGCTACCACCGCCACTTTCTTCCTCTCTTCTCACCATCTTCTTCTCCCTCCCTTATCATCGTCTTCCTGCCTTATTCTCTCTTGCAGCCGCTGCCTTTCTTCCTTTCTCTTCTTCCTCTTGCCCGCACTGCCATCGAAATCCGAATCTGTCGCAAAGATCTGGATCTTCCTTCCATGGTGCTTTTGCCTGGAACCCTAAAACCTGCATGCTTGTCGACTCGGCCAACCTGCGCATGGATTTGCTGCTATCCAGATCTCTTCACCCTCTGCTCGAATTGCTTTGCATGCCATGCTTGACCAGAGCTGGTCGAATCTGCTTACCATTGCCTGCTTGATCACGATCGGAGCTTACTCGTTGCAACCCTCTCTGCCCATTGATTTGTTGCTCGTTGCACTCGACCGCCCAGATCTGTGGTCCCTGTGCACCGAAGCTTGCACGCAACTCGTTGCCGTTCTGCTTCTTTTACACGCTATTGTGGCTATTGGTCAAGCTGCTCGATAAACTGACCAAACTAGTCACTGATTTGCCGCCTTCAGCTATCCAGTTCTTTCTCCCTCGTGGTGCTTTTGCCCGTTGCCGCAACTGGTGTTGTGCAGTCCATGCTAAATGGGAGTGAATAGCTGGAGCTCACCAAGCATTGTGCGCCATTCGCCAGTCACGGGCATTGTTTGTCGGTTGCGCGCATTGTCTGTTCGTGACCAGTGTTGTTGTGCGCGTTGCCTGAGCGCACGCCTCGGGCGTAACACAGCTTCATAGACAACACTTAGGATTTGTAGGATTAAAGGTGAAACCATTGTTTCTTTGATTTCATTAATCAAGCGATTTACATAATTGTGTTCGATATTGACGATTTTAGAAAACGCAAATTTTGTTTATACATGATTTAAGGTTGTATTTAAATTAGTATGAGGAATGTATTTTAGCGATGTATAGTGGTTATGATTAACACTACCTTTGTTAGAGGAACTTTTGAAATATGAAATAACATATACGTTTGGTATGTTATTGTTGTTAAATTTGAAATATAAATACGAATTATTAGGGATAAGTGACATTCATAGGATAACTGTAAAATGTTTTAAAGTTGGACAATCATGTTAAATGAATTTCTTTTTTGTAATAATAATTAGGCTACTTTCGGGCATATTAATATTGTGGGTGGCCAAGGGACTCCGTTTTATATTAAAGTAGAATTCTAATATTAAAGACTTCATGCAAGTAAACTCCAGTCTTTTCATAGGAACTTTCGCTTACTAATGTAATTTGATATATGTTAATTATTCTAGTATGTTTACTATGTGATCATGTTGAAGTAAATTTGTGAGAATGCTATCTGTTACACGTTAGAACATTATTTCATGTTCATGTTCATTATCATGATGTATTTTTCTTGGGAAAGTTTGCATGTCCATGGTTTTGATGAGAGAAATGAGTTAAAGGATAAGGTTTGGAAATGGAAATTTGTAAACGGTAATGAATTTTGAAAGCTAGGAAATGGAAAAGAGGGTGTAAGCCAAAGTCATGAAAGATGCAATTGGAAAATGGGGTGTGGAGGATAGGCGCACCAGAACTAACCCTATTTGTAGGGTGGAAATAGAAGTAAAATGTATCTCTGATGAGGTGAAAGTAAAAGAAAAAGTTAATGAATTGTTAACTATGTAAACTAAAAGAAAAAGTTTAATGAACTCTTAACCGCATATTGGTTCTACAGGTAGAATATATCTAGTTCAAAAGAATAATAGCCCACTGCAAGCTTAACGGTTAGGCGATACACCAAGTCAGCTCACATTAGAAAGGAAAAACTTTAGAGAACTTAGACGAAATGAATTCTTAAATTTATAATAGGTAAGGTATGTCATATGCATTCATGCATTTCGAATATACTTACTGAGCTTTCTAGCTCAACCCCTTCTTCCTCATTTTGCATTTCAGGTGATGAGTAGCCAGATTATGCATGGCGATAGCTTGCATGCGTACTTAATAAAATCAAGCGTCTTGATTTGAAATAAATTCTTGTTGAATAATCGGAGTCATTTCATAGGAAAAACTTTAATCATGTACTCAGTCATTTATTTGTTTATTTGCCCATTAATTTATTCTTTTAAATTATCTCGGGGTTGTAATTTAAATGAATATTTCTTGGTTGATGAGTTTTGGAGGTTGTTGGGATTTCGAGTTATTTATATATGAGTATGGAAATGTTGTTATGAAATTTTTTGATTTGTATACAGGGTAAATGTTGATGTTACAGAGGAAACTCTGCCAAAGTTTTTATAAACCTTTTAAAATAAATATATTCAAATTTGGTTTCCTCGGTAATTAATATAGGTATGAATAAAGTCAGTATCATTCTCGAATTAGGACAGTTCCTATAACACCCCCAGAATAAGCCGAGAATATTACTAATCTTATTTATATTCATACTCATATTAACTACTGTAAAAAATAAAATCTGAATACTTTGTCTAAAAAGTTTTATAAAAATTTCGTCAGAGTTTCCTCTGTAATATCAACAACTACTCCCTGTATGCAATCAAAAAAATTCCCAAATATTTTCAATACTCATATATATCTTGTATTAGAAACTAACAAACATCCAATATAAATAAATCTTCCATTCCAACAATCTTTTACTAACTTAATAGTTAACGAAATTGAAATTCGCCGAACTTGAAAAAATTTAATGCATGAATAGTTAAATCAATAAAAAAAACTTAAACAATACATAAAACCTCTCTATTTAACCATTTATCTTATTCACTAAAATTTATTTAAAATTTCACCACGGGGTATCAAGGCTTGCCCACAAATGACCTCCATGCACCATTTGGCTGAAATGCAAAATGAAGGAAATGGAATGAACTATAAAGCTCAATAAGCAAATCTCATGCATGAATATATGTAAAATGCACTATACACCATGAATTAAAATTTCACTTCCTCAAATAAAACTTTCTAAATATTTTCATAAAACTTCCATTTCAAAATGTAAGAACTTCTCAAAACCTTTCCATTTCATTAAAGTCGTGAGCTTACTTAGTGTAATGCCTAGCCATTAAGTTTGCAATGGGCCATTACTCTTTGGAACCCGATTACATTTCCTACCGATAGAACTGCATAGCAGTTAACATCACTTTAACTTTTTCTTTCATCTTTTTGACCTCCCAAGAGGTGAATGTTACTTATCTTCCTACCCTACAAAAGGGTTAGGTTGGGTGCGTCGGTCCCCCATGCTCAATTTCGTACTCACATCTTTCATGGCTAGGTTTACACTTTTTTCAAAATCTTAACATTTCTGATAAAAATTCATTTAAAAAATTCCATTTCTTTTCAAATTTTATTTCCTAGTCCATTTGCTTTCTAAATGCACGAATAATTCATGCTAGAAATGATGTAGAATAAATGACATGAACTGCATAAATTCATATTTAAACATGTATATCCATAGTAGCAACACCTTATATGAAATAATGCAATACAATCATAACACATTCCAATATAATCACCACATAACATACAATGAAATAAGCAGATGGCTATGGAAATTTATTTACATGGAGTCCTTAACGTTAAAATACTACTCAAATCGCAAAGCAGAGCCCCACAACCGCTCTTAATGTCAATGTGCTTGAAAATGACCTAATCATTATTACAAAAAGGAAAATTCATTTATCACGATTGTCCAACCTTAAAACATTTAAAACTTATCCTATGAACGTTATTTGCCAATATTAACCCGTACTTAATTCCCACATCAAAAAACTATCACATTCTTAAAGGTATAACTTATTTCATGGCTTCCTACCCTTCTCAACAATTGATAAAGATAATACCAAATACAATACATTTTTAGGTCAAAACATATTCTTTATACTAATTAAACTCGTTCTTTGATTGGATATTAAACGTAATCTATGTTCTCCCACAATTATCACTATAGAACATAATTACATAAGTCATTAAATTTCTAAAATTGAACAACAATGTTTTCACCTTTAAATTCGACAAACCCTAAGTGTCGCAGAAGCTGCGTTGTGCTCTGGGCGTGCGCTCAGGCATGCGCGCGATACAGCCCTGGTCACGCACGGTATCGGGTTGCCTGGGTGTCTGGTGACCTAGGCACATGGGCACTCGGTTGCCTGGGTGCCTTACGGCCTAGGCCCCGGGGCGCTTGGATGCCTGGGTGCCTGATAGGCTTCACTGCTTATGGCCGAAAATCTACTGATCGAAACAGAAATTGGATGGTGTACAGCAGCTCTAGTCAGTGAACTGATTTGGTCTGTAACTGATATGGTCTGGAGAACTATCCTAGCGAGGAACTAGTCACGACATGGCGCGAGCTGTTGACGAGTAGCAACTGAAACACTGGCAAGCTCTGGATATGGACAAAGAAGATCGGTTGAGCTCCGATTTGGACAGAAATGGTATACTAGTAGCTTGCAGCAGTTCGACTTTGAGCGACACAGACGCCTCGACCACTGCAAATCTGGGCAGTTAGCGATCTCGACGAGCGGAGGAGGAGATGCGACGGAGAGCAAAAATGAATAGATTAGCAACTTGGTGTGGATCTGGGCGATCTCAAGCACGGCGAAGAGTAGAAAATCAGAATGGAAATTGGAGAAGGCAACTAAGTAATAGGTCGTGCTGAGTCACGAGGTAAGGTTTCTTTGAGCAACTGGAAATGGTTTGTGTAGATCTGGACAGAACAACACGCAGCGATGAGTAGAGGGTAGAGAGGTGGTGACCGACGGTGAGGGCGGTGTCGATTGGGTGAAGAAAAGGGGTGATGGTCACAGGAGAGTTTTGGGAGAAGAGGGGTACTGGCATTAGGTTACAGATTTGAGGGTTTTTTTTTTTTATTCTTTTTTCAAGTTTGGGCCCTCACCCAAACCTTTGGGCCTCCCTATCCCATAACCAATCCAGTCCAATAAATTAAATTCTACAGCATTTCCTTCCGGTCATTAGTATTAAATTAGCTTTTAGTTTCCGAATAAGGAACGAATAAGCTCTAACAAGTCGAGCCTACACCAACGAACCAAAAACCCTAATTCAATTACCACGATAATTTCATACTTACTTAAACGTATAATTAAATAATGATTACATAGAAAATTTATCAAATCCTAGTTGGCACACAATTCATACGATTATACAAAATTCATAAAAATGAAAGAAGTAATATCATGGGTATTACAATGCCCACCCTATAAAATAAATTTTGTCCTCGAAATTTAAGACTCACCGAACAAGTGCGGGTACCTATCATGCATTTCCTCATCTCGTTCCCAAGTAGCCTCTTCAACTGCATGATTCTTCCAGAGAACAAATGCGTACCTATCACTTTCCTCCTCAATACCTTTTCAACTTTTTTCAATATTTCCATCGGCATCTCTTCGTAAGATAGGTTTTCATGAAGATCCAACGCTTCATAACTGAGAATATGGGAGGGATCCGAAACATATTTCCTTAGCATGGAAACGTGAAACACATTATGTACGCCTGATAGGGTTGGTGGCAAAGTAACCCGATAGGCCTTTTGAGGACTTCAAAAGGTCCAACGAATCGAGGGCTCAACTTCCCCTTCCTCCCAAATCTCATAATCCCCTTCATAGGCACTATCTTTAGGAAGACTTTGTCCCCAATTTCAAACTCCAACTATTTCCTTCTCCTATCTGCATAAGTTTTCTGTCCTTTGAGCAGTTCTCATCCGTTGGCGAATCTTTTCAACGCATCTACTGTGTGTTGCACTATCTCGGGACCGAATAACTTTCTCTCACCAATTTCATCCTAATAAATTGGCAACTGCACTTCCTTTCATAAAGTGCCTCATAAAGGGCCATACCAATAATAGCCTGATAGCTATTGTTATAGAAAACTTCCACCAAAGGAAGAAATTCATCCCAAGTTCCTCGGAAGTCAATCACATAAGCTCTCAACATATCCTCCAAGATTTAATTCGTCCTCTTGGTCTGTCCGTCTGTTTGTGGGTGAAAAGCGGTACTAAAATACAATCGAGTACTCATGGCCTTATGCAAACTCTTCCAAAATGTAAAAGTAAACCTTGGGTCATGATCGAACACAATGGACAGTGGAACACCACGAAGTCTAACAATCTCAGCCACATACAAATCCGCATATTTCTCCATACTATATGTAGTCTTAACAGGCAAAAAGTGTGCCGACTTTGGAAGACGATCCACAATCACCCAAATAGCATTATATTCCTTCCTCGTCCTAGGCAACCGAACAATGAAATCTATACCAATGTGCTACCATTTCCATTCTGGAACCATAAGAGGTTGCAGAAGACTAGAGGGTCATTGATGTTCAGCCTTAACCTACTGGCAAGTAAGACAATGCAGAACAAACTCTTCTACATCGCGGCTCATACTAACCCACCATAAATGCTTCCTCAAATCTCGGTGCATCTTCGTACTTCCTGGATGAATCGTATAGAGCGTATTATGAGCTTCTCTCAAGATCTACACCTTCAAAACTTTATCATTCGAAACCATAAGTCTGTCACCATATCGAAGGGCTCCATCAACAGGATTACAAAGTCCGAATATTTCCCATCCGTGACTTCTGTCTGCCATTTCAACACCAGAGGATCATCCAACTGCACATCCCTTATCCTCTCAAGGAGAGTGGGTGCAAGAGTCATATTTGCGAAATAGCCTGATATGTCTCGCGAAATAATTTCCAAGTCCAGCTTTCGAATTTTTGCCAACGACGGTTCCTGACAGACTCGCAAAGCGGCCATGGTTCCATGATTCCTCCTGTAAGTGCATCTGCTACCACATTAGCCTTACCGGATGATAGTTAATCACGCAATCATAATCTTTCACAAGTTGTAACCATCGTCGTTGCCTCATATTCAACTCCTTCTAGGTAAAGAAGTATTTGAGACTCTTATGGTTAGTAAATATCTATCACCTTACCCCATACAGATAATGCCTCTAGATCTTCAATGCAAAAACAACAGCAACCAACTCTAAATCATGTGTCGGATAGTTTTTCTCATACTCTTTCAATTGCCTTGAGGCATAAGCGATCACCTTGCCATGTTGCATCAAGACACAACCTAGTCCTTTCATCCAGGCATCACTAAAAATCATGAACCCTTCACAACCTTCTGGAATTGTCAAGACCGGAGCGGTTGTCAGTTATCTCTTCAATCTGCACTCTACAGAAACTTCATGCTCTTCTTGGTCAACTGGGTCATGAGAGAAGCAATTTTAGAAAACCCTTTCACAAACCTCCGATAGTAACCAGCCAACCCAAGGAAGCTGTGAACCTCACCAACTTTGGTAAGTGCTGGCCATCATCGAACTGCCTCAATCTTACTCGGGTCCATTGCAATGCCTTCCTTGGACACAATATGCGCTAAAATAGCACGCTATCAAGATAGAACTCACACTTCCTAAACTTTTCAAAGAGCTTCTCGAGTCTAAGTACTTGGAGTTTCCTCAAATGCTCTTCATGCTCTTCCCTGGATCGAGAGTAAACCAATATGTCGTCGATGAAGACTATGATGAACTGATCCAAGTACTCCTTAAAGATCCGATTAATCAAATCCATAAATGCAGCAGGTGTATTAGTCAACCCAAATGGCATTACCAAAAATTCATAATGCCCATACCGAGTTCAAAATGCGATCTTAGGAATGTCCTCATTTCGGACCCTCGACTAATGGTAGCCGATCTTAGAACAATTTTGGAAAAATATCCCGCCCCTCAAGTTGATCGAACAGATTATCTATCCTTGGCAACGGGTATCTATTCCTTATCGTCACCTCGTTCAACTCTTTGTAGTCTATACATAACCTCATCAATTCCATCCTTCTTCTTTATGAACAGCACAGGCGCACCCCATGGTGAAAAACTAGGTCGGATGTGTAATAATCGAAATTTTTCCTTTATTAATTTTGTTTGATTTTGCATGAAATTGTGTGCCAACTAGGATTGAAAATTTTATATGTGATTAATATTTCGAAATCACACGTTTAATAAGTACGAAAATATTATCCGTGTGGAATAAGAGTCACTGGTTGGGTAAAGGCTCGACTCGTGGGCATATTTATTTCTTAGTCGGGAGTTGGGCTTTTTATCAAAAGGAAGCCTGTTATATTTAATTTAAGGATTTTGGGCTAGATTTGGATGGGAAGGCCCGAAAGGTTTGGGTTATGGCCCAAAATATAAAATAATTAAAAAAGAAAAGAAACTAGATAAGAAAATAAAAAGAAAGAAAAGAAAAGAAAAGAAAAAAAAAAGAAAAACCCTTCATCTTCTTCCTCCCGTAACCCTAAGTCGTCGCTGCTGCCGCCGCTGTGCCGCTTCTACCTCTGCGCGTCGTGGCTTTTCCTTACCCCTTTTTCCACTGTCGATGCTTGAAATGGCCACTGCTTGTTGCGGTTTGTGATCGGCAGGCCACTCGCCGCACCAAACCACGCTGCTGCTCGCAGCGCCCATCGCCGAGGCTGACCACTTGCTCGAGTAGCTGCAAGGTGCACATCAGGAGACCGTCATGTCCTGTTGAGCCAAGCAGACCGCTCCAGGTCTCTTCTCCGGCTTCCCTCTCTCGCTCTCAGGCTTGGATCTGCCATCGGTGGTCAACGCCATCACCGACCCAACCGTCCGCCAGAGGCGAGCGATCCGCGCCTCTAGCTTTGGTAAGCCATCTTCTTCTTCTCCTTCTCTGCGCGACCAGATTTGTGCGACACCATTCACAGATCTGCCATCATCATATTCTTCTCCATCTTGCTCAACAGTTTTCTGTTCTACTGAAGCCAGAATCTCTTGCCGCTGGGCGTCACTCTGCTCACTTCCTTGCTGCTCGCATCGCCGGACGAATTCCACCCTTTACGATCGAAATCACTACTCGCTGATTGCGGCATGGTCGTTCAACAAGGGCAGCAACAGGTGCAGCGCCAGCAGTTGCTCTGGTCGTGCGACAGGGAATATCAGCCAGATCCACCCTGCTAGCTACTACTGCTCACAGTCGTACTGCTTGAAGGATTGATCAGGCCAGTTTCGGCAATCCCTTATCGTCAACCAGTCGCTGGAAGCTTGATCAGAAACAGATCTGTCGGAGCAGTATTGGAGCTTGCCCAGCAATGCCCAACACTGTCCAGCGCCAACAGGTATTCTGGTCATGCGTCAAGGAGCAGCACCTGGTACAGCACCCAGCAGCGCCCAGCGCCAGTGCTAAGCACTAGGCGCCCAGTAGCACCAGGCGCCAGCAGGCATCGGGCGCCCAGTAGTGCCAGTGCCAGGCGCCCAGCAAGCGCCTAGGCCCCCAGACGCCCAGGCGCCCAGCCGTTATTGTGCGTGCCGCCTAAACTCACGCCCAGGAATCCAATACGGCTCCCACAACACTTGGATCTCGTGAATTTAAAGGTGAAAARGTTAGCATTTGATATTGAAATTTATGATTTGTACATAATTATGCCCTAAAATGAATTCGTGGGAGAACATAGATTAGGTTTATACCCGAGCTAAGGAGTTGAATTATAACCTTTAAAACATGATACTTGATAATATGAGAACTAAATATGGATTTACAATTGATAGGGATATTCTTGGATTAAATATATAATATCTAAGTTGGGACGATCGAAGTAAGTAGACTTTTTTCTGTAATCACAACTAGGTCATTTTGAGGCCTTACGTTGAGAACAGTTAAAGGAGTTCACAACACGATTTAAGTAGGAACCCATTAATGTAAAGGACTCCGGGTAAGTAAATCCTCACATCTCATTAATGTTATGAATGAATGTAATTGAACTCTTTTAGTTGGTCTAATATGTTGTGCATGAGATTATATATTGAGGTGTGTAAATCGTGTGAAATGTTACATATGTTTGTATCTTGTATTACTTTTATGTTGAATGTGTGTTATACACTATTTCATATCTTGTACTGTTTGTCGAATGATATATTATATACGGTTGTATGCATTTCATATCATGAGCATGTAGTTAGAATTCTACATCACTTCTGACATAAGCCATTCACGCATTTAGAAAGTGAATGGTTTAGGAAATGGAATTTTAAAGGAAAATGTTAAAGTTTTCGGAAAGGAAGGTAAAACTAGCAATAAAAGATGTGAGTGGAAAATGGGGTGTGGGGGACTGGCGCACCAAACCCTACCCTTTTTGAGGGAAGGTAAGAATGGAATGTTCACCTTCTTGGAGGTGAATGTATAGAAGGAAAAGAAATGTAATTTTAACCGCTTTGTGGTTCTACCGGTAGGAATAGAATCAGGTTCCAAATAAGATGGCTGACTGCAGAGCTTAGCGGCTAGGCGTTACACTCTAGTGAGCTCATGAATGAAAGGAAATGGAATGTTTTATTGTAAGTAAATTTTGAAGGAAAGGTTTTGTAATGAGTTTTCGAAAAGGAAATGTTTGGAAAGTTTTTCATCTTAAAGGCGAAATTTTATAACTTCATGACATGTAGGGCATGTTTATGCATTGATGCATGAGGTTTACTTACTGGGCTTTTTAGCTCATTCCTTTTCTTTTATTTTGTATTTCAGATGATGTGTAGCCAGATGGGGTGAGGAGGTCGCTTGTGGGCGAGCTAAATACCCAAGAACAGGTTTCAAATTAATTTTATGTAATAAGATAATTATTTTTTTGAATGGTTTAAATTCTTGAGGTTTCTGCAATTTTTGTTTTGAATAAATGTTAGGATAGTGAGCATTTGTTAAAATATATTTTTACACTCTTTTGGTATTGTTGAGTTTAAATGGATAGTTTGATTATTTGCAAGTGGAGTGATGTAATATTCTCAGCTTAGGACAGTTCCTAATTTGGGGGTGTTACAGGATGAATATCCATAAGATCTTGTAATTGCTCCTTCAATTCCTTAAGTTCCGCAGGAGCCATTCGATATGGTGGCCTAGAGATCGGTGTCATTCTAGGCGCCAAGTCAATGGAAAAGTCGATCTTCCTTACCGGTGGCAAACCTTGAAGGTCATCCGGAAACACGTCCAAATATTCTCGAACAATCGGAATTTGTTTGATCGTAAGCTGTGTTTCAAGAATCTCGCCTAATGAAGCTAGGTATCCAATACAACCCTTCTTCATCATTCGACGAGCCTTCGTAGCTGATATTATCGGGATGGACAGTCTCACCCTAGACCCGACAAAACAGAATCGTAACTCACTAGGAGGACCAAACTTAATCTTCTTCTTGCGGTAGTCGATTGTGACATGATGCTTCGACAACCAGTCCATGCCTAAAATGACATCAAACTCCTAAATGTCCAGTACTATAAGTTTCGCTATCAGCTCCTTCCCATCGCCGGATAATTCCTCAACACATACTCCGAGTTCATGACTACTCCAGAAGGTGTGGACACCCTAAGCTATGTATCCATACATGTACACGAGGTTCAAAGTTTCTCAGCAAAAGCAGGGTGAACAAAGGAGTAGGTAGCTCCTGAGTCAAATAGTATGGTGTCAAGGTGTATTACACATAGATAAAGTGCCTACATAACAAGTAATTCTTAAACTCATGCAATTATTTATAGTGATTGACTTAACACAATATTTAAGCTATAAGTACCTGACATTACGGTCAGTGCTTCATCTGCCACTTTCCTAGTCATGGTGAAAGACTCGTGCATGAGTAGATAATCTCTTCACCCTACAGTCCTTGGCCATATGTCCCGGCTTGCCATAGTTGAAACACTCTCTACTACCTCTACCACCTTTACTAGGGCATTCCCTAGCAAAATTCCCTTGCTTCCCACACTTAAATCACACCCCCTTGCGTAAGAGGCACTCACCCACATGTTCCTTACCACAATTAGAGCAAACTTTCCTCTATTGTTTGCTCTGTTGATTTCCCTGCCTACTCCCTTGGTCGTAACTCCTCTTCTAACCACCCTTAACCTAGCCTATCGAATTTTCACCTCTGAATCTCTGATTCATAGGTTGATTTCTAAACTTCTCCTTACTCAACAATTGAGCCCTTTCCAAAGAGATTTATTGACAACCTCTCGATATGTGGAAAGCTCAAAAGGAATCACCGCTAGTTTAATTTGAGACCTGAGCCCCTCTTCAAAGCGTCTTGCTCTCCTTTTCTCTGTAGCAACCAAATCAGGAGCAAACTTGGCTAATCAAGCGTTTTCAACATCATACTCACTAACAGATCGGCTCCTTTTCTCCATCCTCACAAACTCATGCTCCTTCTGCTGTCGCACACTCTTGGGAAAATATTTATCGTTGAAGGCCTCAATAAACATTTTCCAAGTGAAGGGACTAGTGTCCATCTCATGTTGGCACTAAACCATCAGCCACCAGTCGTACACCTCCCCTTGAAGCATCTATGCAACAAAGTCAACCTTCTCCTCGCCTGTGCATCACATGACAGAGAAAGTTTTATGGATCTCTGTCAACTAATTCTCAGCTTCCAAAAGATCAGTGGTGCTTGAGAATGGCGGTGGGGCGAGCCTCTTGAATTTTGAGATCTTCTCGTATTCCCTTGTTTCACTCCTTCTCGATTGGCTAGCCTGTCTGAAAGCAGTCATTACCGGAATAAACGCCTCCATGGTCATTAGAGTTCTATGTGCAACACGGGCACTACCTGTCTCTTCGTCCTAGGGCTGAACCACCCCGTTTTGGGCTTGCAAATGCATAGTACGAACCATTACCAAACTAGAAAAATTTATTTGTATAAGAACTTCATACATAGATACAGCATGTGGTTATAAGAATTTAGACATTATACATCATCCCCAAAATTTAAACAGATATATAGACAACATACTTATAACACTTAACATTTAACATCATTCGAGAATTTAATCAAAACATAAACTTACCAGATAGTCTAGGAAGGGAAGCTTGTGGCATGGCCTGATACCCATATAGTTTTCATGAATTTATAAATATTTTTGTATGAAGTGCACAGAATTGTTTTTAAAACTCAAAACTCTGATACCAAAACTGTGACGCCCCAAGATTAGGAACTGTCCTAAGCCGAGAATATTACTGAACTTATTCATATTCATATTAACTATTGTAGAAAACAAAATCTGAATACTTTGTCTAAAACATTTTATAAAAATTTCGGTAAAGTCTCCTCTATAATATCAACAACTACTCCTTGTATACAATCAAAAACTTTCCCAAACATTTCCAATACTCGTATATATCATGTATTCAAAACCAACAAACATCTAATATAAATAAATCTTCCATTCCAACAATCTTTTGCTAACTTAACACTTAACGAAATTAAAATTAGCGAAACTCGAAAGAATTTAATGCATGAATAGTTAAATCAATAAAAAAACTTAAACAATGTATAAAACCTCTCTATTCAACCATTTATCTTATTCACTAAAATTTATTTAAAATATCACATTGGGGTATCAAAGCTTGCCCACAAATGATCTCCATACACCGTCTGGCTACATATCACTTGAAATGCAAAATGAAGGAAATGGAATGAGCTATAAAGCTCAATAAGCAAATCCCATGCAAGAATGTATGTAAAATGCATTATATACCATGAATTAAAATTTCACTTCCTCAAATAAAACTGTCTAAATATTTTCATAAAACTTCCATTTCAAAATGTAAGAACTTCTCAAAACCTTTCTATTTCATTAAGTTGTGAGCTCACTTAGTGTAATGCCTAGCCATTAAGCTTGCAGTGGGCTATTGTTCTTTGGAACCCGATTGCATTTCCTACCAGTAAAACTGCATAGCAGTTAACATCACTTTAACTTTTTCTTTCATCTTTTTCACCTCCCAAGAGGTGAATCTTACTTATCTTCCTACCCTACAAGAGGATTAGGTCAGGCGCACCGGTCCCCCACGCCCCATTTCCTACTCACATCTTTCATGTGTAGGTTTACACTTCTCTCCAAAATCTTAACATTTCTGCTAAAAATTCATTTATAAAATTTCATTTCTTTTCAAAATTTATTTCCTAAATCATTCACTTTCTAAATGCATGAATAACTCATGCTAGAAATAATGTAGAATACTATAACTACGTGCCCATGACATGAACTACATAAATCCATATTTAAACATGTATATCGATAGTAGGAAAACCTTACATGAATAATCCAATACAATCATAACATATTCCAATATATTCACCACATAACACAATGAAATAAGTAGATGGGTATGGGGATTTACTTACATAGAGTCCTTAACATTAAAATTCTACTCAAATCGCAAAGCGAAATTCCATAACCGCTCTTAATGTCAATGTGCTAGAAAATGACCTAATCATTATTACAAAAAAAAAAAATTATTTAACACGATTGTCCAACCTTAAAACATTTAACGCTTATCCTATGAACGTTATTTGCCAATATTAACCCGTGTTTTTAATACGAGTTCTTGAAAATGCTTGTAAATGCTATGTAAGAAATTACCTTTTTATTACGATTTCGGAATGATGATTTCCCTATGATTTTGCATTATTTACTTTCAATTTGCCAAGTCATTCCAAATTTTGAAAAGATTATTGATTTGACATTTTCCTATAATTTCGAATTATTTACCATTTAGTAAGTTTCACACATTTGATGGTCAACCATATTTATCTATCAAAGAAAGCTAGGAACAAAAATTTGCCATATGGTACTATAATAGTTCTTAAGGCCTTTGAGATTCCTTTGTCTCAATACTCATACCTATTGAAATGATTAATAAAGGATCTTTGAGAAGAATGAAGCTAAAGAACATCAAAGGTTGCTCATATGAGGTAAATGAAGTGCCTCAATTACAGGAAGTGCTACTATTGAGCAAGTTGAAGATGAAAGAGCAGGATAATCTCAGTAGAACTTATAGCTAGCTTTCATGACCAATGAAAAGCTTGTAAACTTTATGATTTTAGAAAGAGTTGAATTTGTCAATGTCTAAGTAATGGATGAACAAAGGAAGGAAGCAGTCTAAATAGATAAAGCAAAGCTAAGCCCAACAAAGCAATATCTGAGGCTTGAGAACTATCCAAATCAAGAGATACATGCTAATTGCTACAGAGAAAATACAAACCAATTCTAGAACAAGAAGAAATTTACTCTAGAATTCAAGAAGTGCAACAGGAGGAAAAGAAAAAGGAGTTAGCAAGCTCTGAGGAAATTGCTAAGGAGAAAATATAGACCAATTCTGAAACAAGAAGAAAATTACTCTAGAATTCAGGAAGTGCAACAGGAGGAGAAGAAAAAGGAGGAAGTTCAAAATAGAAGATCATCACTTTTCAATGAAGAAAAAACTTAAAGAGATCAAGAGACAATGGAAGAATCTCCTCCACAAAAGCTGAAAAATGTTCTAATGATTTGTCATCAACCAAGCAAGGAGTCTGTCATTCAACAATGATATAGAGAAAAGATTTAAGAAGTTGAGTAATAGAATGAGCTCTTTAAAAGTGACAGTCAAAACAACTAACATTGATCTTAACAAGATAAGTCATGTGAAGATGAAAAATTTTTAAAATTAAATGATTGAAGGAAGAATGGGCATTGCTCAATTTATGTCAAGTAGTGAGGATATTATGTCAAGAAGATTCGAGAAATACAAGACAGCGTTGCCATCAAGCAAATGGTGGAACGAGAACAACAAGATGCAAGGACACAAGCACATTAAGATAACCTAGTGCATGTCTCGAGTTTTGCCATGATAGATCAATCTCACTAGATGGGGCTAAGGACTTAGTTGCACAACAAATAGGGTGGCTAATGTCAGGGATGGTAGTAGTTAAGACCAAAATGATGGGAAAACTGAGGCTATAATTATTTGGATGAACATACACTGTTGTAGCATACCTTTTAGCATTCCTTTAGCATAGGTATATGGATATATCCATGTTCCCAAAATATTCACTATGTAGTGAATATTGTTATAACATGTGTGACCATATCTTTTGAACATCATACTTCAGGGATCCATAAATCCATAGCTAAATTTAATCATTTAGTGATTATCCTTTTCATTCACTTGTTTTTTCTTTTCAATATCTGATCATTTGTAATTATCTGTATTTACTCTCTATTTAGTAGTCAAATATTGAACCTTTCTTTGTAACTATCATACCACTGTTATAGCATCAATCCTCATGGTATTGACATCTATTTATCACTATATTACTTGCTTGGCAATCAATTTTTGCCCATTTTGTGTTGATTATTTTAGTCTTTTAGCTATACACAGTAGTATTTTCCTTTAGTATTAGATAAATAAGAGTTAGCATGATATAATAGCTATAGCACAGTTTTAATAAAGCATTAATTGGATAATAAATTGCTTAGTACTATCTTGATATTTGCTAGAGCATTGCTCGGGGACTAGCAATGATTTAAGTTTTGAGGAGTGATAGCTTAGAAAATATCCCATTTTGTGCCCCTATTTTTTCCACTTTATGTTAATTATTTTAGTATTTTAGCTATACACAGTAGTATTTTCCTTTAGTATTAGATAAATAAGAGTTAGCATGCTTGTAGCTTAAAATAGTCCTTAAAGTGTTTATTTATTGCTAAAAATCTTGGTCTTCTTGGGTATTTGTTGGAGTGCAAACAATGCTACAACAGTTGTGCATCAAAGAACAAAGCTAAAGGGCATGTGGAATAAGAGAATATCTTTGCTAGACTTAAGAGATGGAAAGGAAGAATTCTTGACGAGATAATATTGCAGCAAAATTGACGGATATAAGCAGTACATAAATATCTACATGACAAGTGGTAATCAAAAATCAAACAAAAGACTAAAAGAAGATCCGTTTAAGCTGACCTTGGTACATGTTGGGTGAAATAGGACAAGAAGGACAAAAAGCAAAATGGACAAAAGGAATAAGATAAGAAAGATAACTATCTGATGATGATAGCTAATTGCCACTTGTCCAAAGAGTTCAAGTTAAGTTCAGGAAGAGCAAAACACTACAGTATTCACATCGGAACCCAAAAATTCAAAGTACATCATATATGGCACATGACAAAAGAAGAATTCTTTGCATTCCATGAAAATCGAGTGAAAATGACATATCACCATTGGTCTAATTTGACTTTAATCTTTTACTCGAAATGCTAAAGCATAGAGAGCCAGTGACCCCCACATTTCCAAAATAGATAAGTAGAGACAAAGAATGCTATCTGGCAGAAAAGGTGAGAGTGACAACACTGCCAACTCAGTCCCAAAATCACCTATATAAGAGGAATTCAACTGAACAACAAGGGAGAGAATTGTAGTAGATTAGTTAGTTAGCTTGTTAGAATAGACTAGAAAGTAGTTCTTAGTTTTACAAAGCTTTCAAATATAATTTTGGGGTTTCCTCCAAAAGAAGAATCCATCTTTAGCTTAAATCTTTACTTGTTTGTTAAAAGGATTAGATGACAGTCTTCCCTTTGTTTTTCTTTTATAATTTTATTCATTTATCTGAGTTCCTGAAGTTTACTTTATCCCAACTTAGTTCTTATTCTATGAAGAGAATTTCAGCAAGTGAGCATGAGTTGTTTAGTTCTTGGAGCATAAATCTAATTCTCTTTTCTTAAACTGCTTCTTGGGATCCTTAATCAAGGTAATAGAGCTTGACAAAGCCAAGTTTCTGAGGTTAAGATAGTTTAAACCATAGAGGTTCTGTTAAAGTTCTTTGAAACATCAAAGAAATCAATTAGTGATTAAGGGGGTCAAAAGTCATTCTAAGTCTCTTTTGATAACTCATCTTCATTCACAGTTGCAACTAATCTTCATTGCCAAAGACATATGGTTAGTGAGTTGGTGAAATCTACCTAGAATAGTTGATAAAAGTTAAGGAAGAACCATCTTTAAACCCTAAGTAACCCGCAGAGATAGCTTTTGAGAACTAGGTGAGGCAAGGGCATTTATCTCGTCAGGGGAATCCGAATCATAGTCAAAAGTTAGCATAGATATATGCATGATTTTTCTACTCTTCCTGCATTTGCACACTGAATAGTCTCAGGTGAAATCACATTACTCGATTTTGTGCTCCAGTGCTACAACATTCTAGAATTAACTCTAACTTAACTTGCTTTCTCAGTTAACTTTACTTATCATTACTTCAACATTTACTTTCCTTTACTTTTACTTTTTAATGACCACTAATGCTACATCATTTTTTATCTCTTTTTATGGAGTTTTCACATTGAGTTTTCATTAATCCAAATCCTCGTGGGAACAATACTCTACTTACTCTTTATTACTTATTAACCACGTATACTTGGATATGTGTGTTTGCTATTGTAATAACCGAGATTTAATTTATGTTTTTCTTTTCGAACTTTATATACATATATAAAATTTATGTTCTAATCCACTAATTAGATTATATTCGTGATCATTAGTAAATTGATTAATTTACAGTGGAAGGACTTGGAGGCTGTAACGTTCTATGTGCCAATTAGAAATTAATAATTATTTCCTTGATTTATTATTTTTATGCATTAATGTGTGAGTATGTTTATTTAAAAGTGAAATTTTATTTGTTTATTTTAATTAAAAGTCTTAGTTAATTAATTTAGACTTGACCTATTAGAGCCTGTCCTCTTCTTATTCAAATCTAAAATCGGATTTGGAGTTCGATTTTGGATCAGAAGAAAACTAATAGATTTTAATTTAGTTGGGCTTAGTTGGTTAAGTAATAAAAATAGCCCATGAAAAAAATTTTAGTTAGGGTTAAGCTAGCTTCCTCACCACTGTCGCCTCCTCCCTCTGCCCTCACCGATGCCGGCCTTCCTACTCTCTCTCTCTCCCCTCTTATCTACCATTGTCGAACACCACTCCATCTTCTCCATTCTCATCACTAGACTAGGAGACCAGGCATCGTGGGCCGTCCGTTCGAGCCAGTTGCGAGCTCACAGCACGTGCGCAACTAGGACCGCCGTTCGCATGCCTGGAGCATTTTATTTCCCGAGCATGATTGATGCTATTACATCTTAGACTCGATATCACACCTAAGGTTCGTGATTCAAGGTGAATCCTTAGTTTCTTTATTTAAATTAATCGAATGGTAGGTTTTGTATTATATAATAATAATTATGAAAAAATATGAAATATATTTAATGTGAAACTTAAGTTAGCATGAATAAGTAAAAAGAGAATATAATTATAGAAATACATCGAAATACGATTTAATATGAGATCTAGGATTTGTATGATAAAATAATGTATATTGTGATTAAGATTATTATTATTTTAAGAATGGTTAGTAATCATGAAATTAAATTTTACTATTAGTAGTGGGATTTGTATTGACATGGAAATTAAACTCAGAAATTATTGGTTAAAATCACCATAGGAAAAACGATGAAGGTACTAACGGTAAACACCTATATTAAATGAATATGTTTGGTTAAACAAGTCTCAGATGAACATTCTTTGTATAATAATATTAGGATACTGTGACACATTAACGTTGTAGGCAACCAAGGCACCCCGCTAGCAAAAGCAAACAAATTTACTAAAGACTACAAATAAGTAAATTCTCACATTCTCATTAATGTATATGTGTTGTTATTATAATTAAATTGCTTTTAGGTGAATTGAATGTGTATTGAATCTAAGTTCTATGTAAGTAAATTCCGACATTCTCATTTAGTTATGATGCAAGTGTGTCGTTATCATGATTGAATCTCTTTGTGAATTAAATGTGAATTCATAATAGATATTGAAGTCACCACATTCTTATTAATTATGATACGAGTGTATTATTTTTATGATTGAATCTTCTTATGTGAATTGAATGTTTATTGATAATTGCTCTTATGTGTTATAATGTGATATTATTCCAGTATGTGAATATTATTACTCATTAACATGTTAGAAATTTTAAGTTAAGGGTTCATGTGGTCCATGAGCATATAGATTGCACTAGTTGCATATTCTCTTGTATGGACATAATCATACATTCAAGGAAGGAAATGTTTTTAAAAAATGAAATTTGAAAAAGTAAATGTTTTGAGCAATGAAGTTTTTAAAGATGTTATTTTTATGATGAATGATTTTCAAACGTTAAGGATTTTGAAAAAAGGCTGTAAAGCCAAAGCCATGAAAGATGTGAGTGSGAAATGGGGTGTGGGGGACCGACGCACCTGAACTAACCCTCTTGTAAGGTGCGAAATTCATGTATTACTCACCTCTTATGAGGTGATGTTCAAGAAAAGTTAAAGTAATGTTAACCGCTTTGTAGTTCTACCAGTAGAAAATATGATCGATTCCAAAGAATAATAGCCCACTGCAAGCTTAACGGCTAGGCATTACACTAAGTGAGCTCACGACTTTAAAGGAATGGAAATGTTTGATAAGCTCTTACATTTTGAAAGGAAAGTTTTTATGAGAAAGTTTATGAAATGGAAATGTTTAGAAAGCTTTTATTGAGGAAGTGAAATTTAATAACTTATGACATATATGGCATTCTTCATGCATTCATGCATGGGATTTGCTTGCTGAGCTTAGTAGCTCACTCCATATTTCCTTATTTTACGTTTCAGGTGATGATTAACCAGATGGTGCATGGATATCGTTTGGGAGCAGGCTTTGATATCCAAGAGTCATTCTGTTAATTAAATTTTTTATTTATTTATGAACTTGTTGAACGTTTAAATTTTATTCCTTTTTTATCGAAAGCTTCCGCTGAAATTTTAAATATATGAGAATTAAGTCGGTAACATTCTTGGAGTAGGGTAGTTTCTGATATGGGGGTGTTACAGCTATGATCTAATCTAAGATCTAACCCAACACCAACAGGATACTAGTCACCAAAGTTTCAACTATTAGACGGAAAGGGAAACTCGAAGCAAAATGTGGCCTACTTTGTGGAGGACTGCAAGAATACTGGTACAGATGGATATTTGCTTGTAAGTAGTTTCTCTATTCTTTGAAAGGAAATGCTTTTGACTAGTTCACAGATTTGAAGCTTGGCTCCATTGATAGTCAGGGACAACTTGAGCAAGAATTCTTAAATCATTTTTATAGTACAGGTAAAATTGCAAGTATGGTAGAGCTGACCTATACTTAAGAATAGTAATATTAGCCTATTGTTGACTATATCAATAGGTGGATAAAGCTAAACTTGAAATGCAAATATCAACTAAGTGAAAGTTCAGCCATAGAAATATGCATTCAAGGCATGCATTAGAATCTTCAATATATATTGAAAGTCATTCAAACAAAAATGTTTGAAGAATTGACTACTCGTGCATATAATATAGAAATAAGTATCCTTATTGATCAAAGTCGAGGAATTCCTGTCAAAGAATCACATAAGTTTGAGAAAATGTTGGAATTTCAAAATGGAAGCAACAGTTTTCTCAGAGTTTGAAGCCACATAGTCAACCCCAACAATATGCAAGTACTCCTTAGTCGACGATCCTAAACTACATGTTACTCCTCGATAAGAGTTAAAATTGTCTAAATGACTAAAAAAATTAAATTTCTTCTTAATGCATGAGATTAAACTGCAAATTACACCTTGATTAGAGTTAAAACTGTCTAAATCCTCAAAAAAAAAAAAATGAGATGCTTTTTAGTGCACAAGTCTAAACTGCACACTACCTTTTGATAAGAGTTAAGACTTTCTGAATGTCTCAACAAATAAAAAAAAAAAAAAAGAAAGAAAAATCTAGTTGCTTATTGGTGCACAAGCCTAAACTATACGCTACTCTCTGTAATAGTTAAATATGTTTAAATGTAATAGTTAAATATGTCTAAATGTATTAACAAAAGAAAATTCAAGTTAGTCCTTGGTGCATGAGCCTGAACTACACCTTACTTCAAAATGCTCATTGACTGCATGAGTTTAAAGTGCAAGTTACTCTTGACCCACATAAGTTAAAACTATGGACGATAAATAAATTCTTTTTGAACTATATTATGACTTGATTCTTGATTCTCCTTAGGATATGTAGGCAGCTTGAAACATGCTTCAACATTAGTTATTATTAAATAATAATAATAATTTGAGGGTTATGAATTGGTTCTCTTAATTGAAGACTTAACTTTGGATTATAATTCAAGTTCTCGATTCAACATGTGAACTTCAAGTCTTGCTCTCATGCTAGACAAAAGAGGGACTCGTCACAAGCCTTGAAATAGGGGCATTTGTAGACATTAAAAAGATAATTTATTTAATCAAGATTATTACATAATCTTACTATTAAATATTTAATTAAGCCTACAAAGAGACCCAATTATTTTAGATAGAAGTTGGGCCATTGATTTGCAAGCTTAAAAGTCCCTCGCAATTTTGCAATGAATTTGCAATTGCTACAACATGGGTAGGATATTTGCGAGTGACACACTAACCATCGCAAATTTGAGAGGGATTTGTGAGTGAATAGCATTGAAACTGAAATCCCTTTCTAATCCCTCACAACTTTGGTGCAAAAATTTTTTCGCAAAACTTAGTGACCGTTTTGCGAGGCTTAATCCGTTGCAACATGAATGAAATAAAACATGACATTATGTTCACACAAGTCGTCGCAATTCCCTTGCTATTTTACGAGGAATTTCCTATAGCATTTTAATATTATAGCATATGAATTTTAATTTTAATTTTAATTTTTTTCATGGGCCCTTTTAGATCCCTCCCAAATTATCAATGGACTTTTTTAAAAAATAAAAATAAAAAATATATATTATTTGCCCCCTGCAAATCCCTCGTAATTTTGTGAGGGATCAGCGAGGGACTTGTTTAAAAAATTAAAATTAAAATAAAAATAAAAAAGACATACTATGTAAGCCCTTGCAGATTCCTCACAAATTTGCAATGGATTAGCGAGGGATGTGTTTTAAAAAAATAAAACTAAAATTAAAAATAAAAACGACAAATACTTTTTAAGCCCTCGCAAATTTGTGATGGACTTGTTTAGAAAATGTAAAATTCAAAATTAAAAATAAAATTGCAAGGGATTAGTGAGAGACTTGTCTAAAAAAGAAGTAAAAACGAGTAAAGACATATATTATTTGTGCCCTAGTAGAAGTATCAAAAATTTGTGAGGGATTAACGAGGGATGTATTTAAAAAAAGAGTCATATCAGAAATGAAAATTTAAAATACTTATATTATTCAAGCCCTTGCAAATCCCTCCCAATTTTGTGAGGGATCTGCAAGGACTTGTTTTAAAAAATAAATTTAAAATTAGAAATAAAAAACATACATTATTTGAGTCCTCACAGATCCCTGGCAAATTTGCAAGGGATCAGCGAGCAACTTCTTTAAAAAAATTAAATTTAAAAATAAAAAAACATATTATTTGAGCCCTCGCAGATCCCTCGCAAATATGTGAGGGAATTAGCGAGGGACGTATTTAAAAAAGAAATTAAAAAATAAAAAAGAGATGAATTGTGGCCCTCGCAAATCCCGTGTAAATTTGGGAGGAATTAGCCAGCAATGTATTTAAGAAAATAAAAATAAAAATAAAAAAAAAGAGGTATATTATCTGAGCCTCTCATAGGTCCCTTGTAATTTTGCGATGGATTAGCGAGTAACTTATTTAATTTTTAATTTATTTGGAATTTAGGCTTTAGGATTTTGCTGTAGGATTAGTGATGACATTGTAATTTTATTAGTATAACAATATCCATCCATTAAAAATGCCTCGCAAATTGGCGAGGGATTTTCGAGGGATATATTAATTTACGAGGAAATTTTAATTTTAATTAATTTAGTGTGAAGGGTTAGGATTTAAGGTTTGACGATGGAATTGTGAGTCATTGGCAAAAGATTTTTATATTTTTGTTAAAATTAATAATTCATTCGCTGTAAATTCCTCACAAATTAGCGAGGGAATTGGAAGGAATTTATTTATTGGCAAGGGATTTAAGGGTTCCTCGCAAATTTGTGAGGGATTTATAAATATTTGACTTATTTATTTGTTTTAGGGGTAATTTTAAATATATTTTAATTGAATGATAAAAAGTGAAATTTTTAAAAGTTAAAGAATATCTAGGCTACTTCAAATTTCTCTACATATTATTTACTTTAAATGACAAAATTCCACTATTATCAAATCTCAATCTTCTACCTCTATGTCATTCACTAATCTTGGTAGTGTGATACGCTCATCTTGTGAAACTATTGAACTGTATTTCGAGTTCTTTTATATATATAACTAACATATCTAAATTTGCAGCAAAACGGTATTTTCTATTTAGTTTAATAATTTAATATCGTAACAAATCTATTTTGATTATCGATTTCAATTCAACATGTTTTATTTTTTAAAAAAATTTTATTATAATGCTTGCAAGAAAAATAACAAAAGTTACATGAAAAAATAAAAATTACTTCAAAATAAAAATTATAATAAAAATTACATGAAAAGAATAATTGCATGAAAAGAAAAATTAAAAATTTCATGCAAAGGAAACTTACAAGAAAAATATTTTCGTAAGACATTTCCCTCTATACAGTTGAGACATTCCCACACTTAGGACAATTTTCAGATAACTTTCGGACAAACTTTCCCCTTCCACTTTCGAAACCACCCCAACCCATGTCAAGCCATCCTCTTCCCGGTGAACTCCATTGTTTCTGAGAAACCCTCACCAACCCACGCAGCTCTGCGATAGTCTCACTGCTCCGCCGGAGAAAACCTCAGCCAAAAATGGAAAAATCCCGTTGGATTTGGTGCCCTAAGCGGCGCTGTGAGGTTTCGCAGGTGGCCCTGCTCCCATTACTGCTTTATTGGGGTAAGTCCTCCTCTCTTTCCCCCCCCTTTTTTTTTTTTTTTTTTCTGGGGCGTATGTGTGTCCAAAAAAGGGAGAGGTAATTATTTGTGGAAGCATATCTACAGTACCCAAGGGGTGTTTTTGGTTTTTGTCTTCTGTTTAATGTGTTCTATTTCACATTTATGTGAAGTGTTCTTGGAAATGATTCTTGTACTTGACCATGATTAGTTAATACCATCATTCGAATGTAGAAGTTTTATGTGGGGCATTATTTTGATGAATTAGGGGACCAACCGCATATTTTGTTTAACAATTGCGAAACCTTCCAAAGACATACTGCAAGAGCAGAATCAATGTTGTCACCAACATAAAAAAG
>MEJB01000006.1:12696438-12835252 GCA_001752375.1 Rhazya stricta
TGTACTAGCTTTGGTAGGGTAAGAAAATATGGTGAAATTTGAAATTTGAGAAGTACCAAAATTGTAATTCTCGCCCATTCTGTGTTGAGTTTTGAATATTAGAGTAAGCATAATTACTTGTGTAGGAAAATTTTGTTACAAATTTCCCTTTGTGTTTGCCATTCATAATCTGTTACAACTCCCATTGAAATGAAATTGACTGGAATTTAGAATTTCGGGATTCAAATGAAGTACTTGAGAAATGTTCTCTGGAGAACTTTTTTGGACAAAATCCAATTTAATTGCAGTTCGTGAACATCAATTACCAATTCACACTAAATTCTGTTGTCCTTGAAATCAATCACAATTACCAAGCAACACTATTGGGAAGGCAGGGTGCCAATTAGTTGAGGAGCTAGTGTTAGCAGATGGTAGCGGGAGAAGAAAGGGGAAAATAAATTATAGGTAGATGGGACAGTAGTGACAGAATAATTATGTGATCAACTAGTGAGCTGGGGAAGGGGGATAGAGAGCTGTGCTGAGAGGTTAGAATCAGATCAAGAGACAGAGTAAAGGAGAGAAGACGACGAAATGGGGAGGGAAGAGACAGTGGCTGCGGCATTGGCCTAAGCAGGAATGATGGTGGCAGATCTGGAGTAGAAAGTGGTTGGAATTGGGGAGGAGGGGTAAGATTTTGCAATAGGAGAAAAGTAGGCAGAGGAAGGTGAGAGACAAGGAGAATATGCAAATTTGAGAAAAGTTAGTGGCTGTGTTGTGGTTTTCGATGCTGAGTTGACTAGAACTTGAAGGGTTGTCAGGGGTAGGGGTTAAGGAAGGAAGAGGGAGACCATAAAATTTGGATACAGAAGATCTTGTTGAGAATATAAAATAGGGAGTAGATTTAGCTTAATAGGTTTTCTTTAGCTTCAGAATCTAACTTCTAAAGTAGAAAATTTGTATTTTCCATTTGTTTGTTTCTTTTTTGGTCTAGATAAAACAATAAATTGAGTATCTTGTCCTTTTCTAGTGGATTAAACATAGAGTTCCGTAGTATGATGAGCGGGATTGTAATCCATTAAGCGAATCTATATTGGAAGAAAGCGTGCATGTGTATTTCTCATATTTTTTGCAAATTATTTGTCTTTTGGACTAACTGGGGTTGCTTTTTTCATCTGGGATCATCAGATATTCAGCATTCACAACATACTGGCTGTCCTCATGTACTGATCCTTTATAGTGATTTACCTTCCTTCTCACTAGGGGTTAGATTTTGTATTTTTCATTTGTTTGTTTTAGAAGATTTTGTTGAGAATATAAAATAGGGAGTAAATTTAGCTCAATAGTTTTCTTTAGCTTCAGAATCTAACTTGTAAAAGTAGAAGATTTATATTTTCCATTTGTTTGTTTCTTTTTTGGTCTAGATAAACAATAAATTGAGTATCTTGTCCTTTTCCGATGGATTAAACATAGAGTTCCATTGTATGATGAGCTGGAAATGTAAATTCATTTTAATCCATGTAGCTAATCTATATTGGAAGAAAGCGTGCATGTGTATTTCTCATATTTTTGCAAATTATTTGTCTTTTGGCCTAACTTGGGTTGCTTTTTTCATCTGGGATCATCAGATATTCAGCATTCTGAACATACTGGCTGTCCTCATGTACTGAGCTTTTATGGTGATTTACCTTCCTTCATACTAGGGGGTATTCCAATGAGTGACATGCCTGTCATAGAATTCATTTGATGTAGTGCCTGATTGCCTTGCAATTATGCCATTTCTTATTTCTGGTCAGTCCGTTCCTATAATGATGACTATATCAAGATTATTATGTACAGACTGAACGCATTTGCTAGATGTCCTCTAATCATAATTGACATCCTGAATTTTCTGGTAAACACAAATTGGTAGGATTGTCTTAAAAATATGTTCTGTTGTTTGGAGCACTAAATTAGCAAATCTCTATTCTTGTATTCCGTACTTGAAATCATTAACCTGCCTTTCTCTCCTTTGATTTTTCCGTGCAACCTGTTGACACGCAAAGGACCGATGAATGAGTCCAGCACGTAAAAGGAAACTGCTATTCTGTCTGCACACAAGAAGTTTCTTACTATAGACTCACAAACTTTACTTCTTTCACACTAAGCAAATCCACTAATGAGTGAGCTGAAAGATGGTCTTTGGCTGTTGCCTATGAAATGTTGGGTAAAAAGTCAGAGTTGCTACTGTATGGAAAAAATAGAGTTTGGTAGTTTTCTTGATAACAATCTGCTTAAGGCCTTCTGCATTTTCTTCGTGGTGCTTGATCAAAATAGCCTTATACATGGCTGCTTCGCAGATTGAATTGGTCTATTTGGCCCCGTCTTGTTTCTGACTTTTTCTGGATATACCTTTGAGCTATATCTTGAACTCCAAGTTGAACTTTTATTAGAATAAAAATTTAATTTGATTTGGGGAGGAAACCTTATGCAGAAGGGAATCAATTGGCTTTTTTCTTTAATATTTGCTTAGTAAGTTTTACTGGTATTCAACTTCATTTCTATGGCTGGAATTTCCTATTACATTGATGTGTCTCACTGTATTCTCCACAAAATGTTCGGCCACTTGGTGTATTCAATGTATAATATAGTATTCAGCTCAATAACCAACCGCAGATATCATTTGGATGATTATTTCAATATATTAAATTTCACCTGCTAGTTATTCTGTTTTGAAGTCCACATGTAATTTCTAGTGGGAGTTGGGCAAGGTCTTATCAGCAAGGGTCTCTTTTCTTCATATTTATTAGTTCACTATTACCTAGGGATATATTCAGTGAATTTTTTTTTTTTAAGGAAATAAGGTTTCTACTTCTTAAGAAGAAAATCTTTAATTTGTCTTAGTGTCTGCAGATAAAATCAAAATTGAGTTGAAAATGAGTACAATAGTGAAAATGGATCAGCTTTGAGATCTTTTTATCCTAGGGAAAGTAGGTGGTTGTTACATTAATTTGAACAGCATAGCTTAGTTTGACTGGAGGTTTTGGTTTGTGTACTGTAATGACCGAGTAGTTTAGTCATCGCTGTTTCATTAATTTTTGTAATCATTTCATATTGTAGCAAAAGCACGAGGTGAAAGGTAAAATTTGAAAAGAGCGCTGAATTCAAACTAAGACGACGTTTCTTGCAAGGCAAGATCGATAAAGTAAATTGAAAATTTTTTCTCATCAAATTTTTTAGGTATTATATGTGGTATGTACAATTAAAGCTGGAGTTTGGCTAAGTTCATCTAATTTATTTATTTTTCTTCTTATGCAACACGCTATTAATTCCTAGGATCGAAAGATAGAGGAATTAATGGAAATGAATTGCATGGTGATGCAACATTTGGTAATGGAGTGTCCTCCACAAATGGCGGTAGATGATGATGAGGTCCCGTAAATAATCGATCTACTTGATGGTAATCCTTTATTGAATTTTATATTACACTTTGTTCATTTTCTAATTTGTATATTATATTTTTTTACTTAATTATTTAATGATTGTATAACTAATGATATCTTATTATGAATTTTATAATGTTTGAGCAATATGCATTTATAATTTTACTGATTGAAAGTGTGTCGATTATGAATGATTGAATTTATAATGACATGTATTAAATATTTTTTGAATTTATTAAAATATAGAAATCGAAAAAAAATTAAGATTAGAAGGACCTTCACAAATCCCTCATAAATTTGCGAGGACATTTTAATTTGCATTTTATCTATGGATCATTATCTTGCAAATTCGCAAATTCCTTACAAATTTGCAAGGGAGTTGTGAGGGAGATAACAATTTTTATTCATTTTTAGTAATTATTTTCTCGCAAATTTTATAAAATTTTGTGCAATTTGCGAAGGATTTGCGAGGGGTATTTTAATTTGTATTTAATCTATTAGCTATCCTTTCGTAAATCCCTTACAAATTCGAAATCGATATCATATTCCTATTTAATCTATTTGCTATTTCCTCACAAATTTGCGAAAAATTTGCGAGCAATATCTTAATTTCTATTTAATATATTAGTTATTCCCTCGCAAATTTTGTAAGGGATTCTAATTTTTATTTATTTTTATTAATTATTCCCTTGCAAATTCTTTACAAATTTGCAAGGGATTTGCGATCGCCATATTAGTTTTATATATTTTAGTATTCTTTAGCAAATCCCTCGCAAACTAATCTGACGTTACAAGTTATGACTTCAACCTTGCAAGGAAAAGCAATGCAAATCCCTCACAAATTTGCGACGATTCCATTGAAATAGTCCCTTGTAAATTTAGCTACGATTTTAGCGAGGACGTACTAGTGGGGACATACGATCCCTTGCAAAATTGTGACGACCTGCCTCCCCTAGATTTCATTGGAGTTGTACAGGCATCGTTTACCTCCCTGTGGTCACGGTACCAGCATGTAAAATATCAAATACAGTTCTCGAGGCTCAATATGTACTGTTAGATTTACAATCAAAATATCTTGAAGCTTATACAAGGAAGAAAACATCAATATGAGCCCCAGATATATATTCAACTTTCTGAAACTTCTAACTCTTCATGCAGCCAATAATGACAGTTGAGTGAGTCCCGTGTGAGTGCAAGGTGAATTTATTATCAAGAGCACATTTTTCTAAAGTAAACACGAGTAAAATAATTATCAGAAATAATTTGAATAAGAAACAATGTTTTAGTAAAACGTTTACTTTGTAAAAATATTAAGAAAAAAAAAAAGATCATATCAAGTGTGAACAAGAATGCTACTTTTGATACTCATCGGGAATAGCAACTCAAATTTACATGCTTTCATCGTAGAGACAATGTCATATGGGATCTAGTAAACCACTCTTATCACCTAGTATGTACGTGTGCAGTTTCAACCTTATCACCTTGTAATAAGTATAGTACCTGCTAGCTCGGGTACAAAAATCAGTAGCCCCGGGTTAAACTTTCTAACTAAAGGCACGACTATCTGCAATAAGACTCGGGTGCCTAATGATGCAAGCGTCTGCCTGATGCATTCATGGTCCCTTACTGACAGCCAGTCTTTGGCCAAGGGTTGGCTCACTTTGATATTGTCTCCAGACTAAAGAGGTACTCTTATGGGGGAATACCTAAGCGTAGTACTTTGCCTGCTGAACTAGTTATTTAGATCGCCAATTATGTATTCAATTCCAGTATACATCACATAGTGTGATTTCAATCCGTCAATTTCATAAATCACAACGAGTGATTTGAATCAAGTTGTGTATTTTCAATAGCAGCAATAATGATTATCATTTTGTAAAAGCCTCAATATGCTATTGTTTATATTAATTTAGGCGTGCTATGCTTTCATGCTGTAAAATAAATGCAAGTAAAATATACTTTTCTTGAAATCATATTTTATCAGTTTTCAAACACTGAACAAATACTTTCTAAAGCATTCGAAATAATTTACAACTCGTTTATGTAAAAAAAGGGTTTGAGCGGACTCACCTAAAACTCGATTAATCATGAAAAGGTCTACTTTGTGGCGCTTCTTAAAAATAATCCGAAAAAATTCTCCTTAGTAATAAATCATATCAATGACACAAAACCTTTCCTATATAAACTCGTCTAAGCATTATCTCCGCCTTATAAGAATCAACTATGTTTTAGAAGTTTAGTAGGGTTTATAGGTGTGAAAGTTTATACCGAATAGAACATTCTAGGCTTCATGAGCATGGATATAACTCGAGCTAATATGACAGTAATAGCTTAGAAAATGATTCTAGAATATAAAGCTATCTAACTATATAGGATAAGATGTAGAAAAATATATTGGTTAGAAAATTCTGAGGTAAAATGGTTAGTTTGAAACCAGTTTTACGGAAATAGATAGCCTAGAGTGTTTAGAGTATTATTCTCTTAATAATTCATGTTTCTTAATGGGTTTGAGGTCAAAATGCTCCTAGAATGATAAGGTTTATAACCATTTAGATATCTAAGCCTAAAGAGGTTCGGGTGAATACTGGTTTAGAATGTAATAAAAGTTTCATGTTCAATCAGCCAAAACTGATGCTACTCCAAATATTAACTCATATCTTGAGTTTTATAACTTCAAATTAGGTGAAATTTGGATTAAATTATTTCTAAGATCCGCAGAGTTCCAACTATATGTCATAGTTGAAATTCCACTGAGTACTAGGGTTTTTATAATGAGTTTAGTGTGGAAAAATCTTTTGATTTGGGCACAAAGATAGGGTTTAATCCAAGGTTTATTTCTTAAATTCTATGAGGTTCTGATTGGTGCATCTATATCATTATTCTTCCTAAAGATTCCGGTTCCCATTCCTTACTTTAGGTAGCAATAAAAAGGTCATATTCTATGCTTAAAATCACGTGAACAGATGATGAACCCAGCACATGCAATATACTCAATGATTCGTATGCCTTACTTAGCTAGTTTATCACCATTAACCTACATTCTTTACACTATGCATTTCAAGCTTGACATTACCCATTTTCTAGGGTTTTATAGAATTACCAATCTATATATCTTGCAGCAAGAAAATGGATTGAAGCTTAGTACTTTCTCATCCAACTATGAATGTACAAGGAAGATGGCTGATGTTTAAGAGTTTTCCTTTACTGCCCAAGCTGAAACACTATCGGTTTTCAAAGAGATAAGGTGCTATATCTACTGGTGTTTTTCTGGACGGTTTTCAAAGAGATAAGGTGCTATATCTACTGGTGTTTTTCTGGAATGAAGGAGAATAGAAATGAGATGTCTCTGGGTGCTTTTGGTGATGGGGTCGATAGCAGAAATTGGTTGGATATTTTTCTGCAAGAGAGAAGATTTGATCGAGTAGAGTAGGTTGTGGGTTTTAAGCTTTCACTTAGCTTTTTATGGAGGTACTAGGCAAAGCTTTCAAAGCTGGTAATGGACAGAAGATTTCGGCCAGCAAAAAGAAGAAAGAAGGAGGAAATTTTCAGCTGGTTTCTTTGCCAATTTGCAGTTTAAATTCAATTTGAATTCTGTGAAGAAGGAGAGCTTGACACATGGGTGGACAGTTTTCATTATTCTATCTAAGATCTTCTATAATTCAGACAGCACCATGGACAGCTACCAGCTTTCTAAAATAAGGTTCTCTATGAATCGGACTGCACACAAATGAAAATGGCAGTTGTGATTCTTTAGCTATAACCCCAGAATCAGATAATACATAGGTAGGAATTTTGCGACATTTCTTCCATGCATTGGGAGGAAAAGTTTGGCTAAAAATCAAACTGAAATGGAGGGTAATTAACTGAATTTTGATGGAAATATCGATGCTGCAATTCGGTAGCAGAAGAAGAGGAAAATTGGATTTACTTGGACAGCTCATATTCTAAACTCTACATGCATTGAGGGGTTTAAAATTAAAGTAAAAGTCAAGATTTAGACTGAAAGTTGGTTAAGTTTTGGAGAGGTGGATTCGGCTGTATGAAATTATGAAAACACAATGGGTAATGGTGGTTTTAAGATTTTCTTGATAAAAGATTAAACTAGGAATTGAAACTAACTAAACTGGTAACTGGTTAGGAAGAGAAGAGGAAAAATGGAATTTGAATTTTAGAAGAATTTTAAGAAACAAAGTTGAAGTAGAATAGAAGAGTTATAGCTCATTATATGCATGCGAGGAAATACGAATTTTTATCTAGTAGGAATAAATTTCTAGAAAAGTTTTTTTAACTAGATTAGGATGAGAAAGTGTTCGGGTCTCTTCTAAGAGTAAAATTCTACCACCATTTTAGGCCTAATAAATACTCTATACCTAGGTACACTAAGTCCTAAAATTATATCTACTCTCGAAATCGTAAAATACGTTGGTTCTTCTTGAAGAAATTTCTGGGGCCTCACAAATCCCTCCCAAATAGTCATTTTGCAAGGGATTCACGAGGGACTTGTCCATTGAAAATACCCTTATTTCTGGTAGTGTTAAGTCCATATGAAATGTTGTTCAATGATAGATACATAATAGATGCTCAAAAGCCACCAAGGCTAAATATTCAATAATCATAGTATAAGTAAGGCATCCATGGAATATCTATCATTTATCTAAAATTTTAGTAGTTTAAAAACATCCACTATAAACAATGGATACTTAACTCAATAGCACTGCCATTTTCCCCCCTATGGAATTATAAAAGAGAAAGGCATAATGGATCATAGAAAGATATTGATGTAAGATATACACAACCTCATATATGGAACTCATCCAGTTATTGAGGTGTGATCTTAAAAAAAAAAACTATAGACTTGAATATAAGAATTAAACGGTACAGTACATCAAGTCAATGCAAGTATAAGTGCAAAAAGGAATTCTAAAGGAAGCACTTAGGCTTATGGGATTGAGAAATCCATTTCTCATCCATGGTCAGTTATGATCTTCTGTTGCAGTTTTTGTCTCATATGAGCTATCATTTGGTTCATTAACTATTGCACTTGAGCTTTTTGCTTGTGAGGAGATTCCAACATGTTTTCTTTTGATAGAAGGTATTTCATCCTCAAATCCTAACTCTTCGCCAACTATGTTCAATGGATTTTCTTCTTTGTCCCCTGATCCACCCTTTTTATCTCTTTCCAAATATTCAAACTCCTTTTTTTATTCTTCTGGCAAGCTGGACTGGTTCAATTGATTTTTGTTGTGATTTTCTTTTATAACTTCTAACCTTTTGGCGACAAGTACTTTGAATCTTTGATATTAGCTCCCTTGCTTTGGTTTTTGCCTTTGAAGTTGTTCTAGTTGGATCAAATTTTGAAATTGCAGTCTTTAAATTCATATCCTCACTTGTAGTTTTCTTTGAACCATTTTGAATTAATTGTTGGCTCTCTTCTGTCAATGATTTGACAATTGCTTGAACAATATGTTTGCCTTCCTTTTCTTGAGCCTTTGCTGGCTCTTGAATCTCTGCAACTTTCTCTTGCACTATTGCAACATCTTCTACGTTTGCACATTCTACTTCTCTTTAAGAAAGTCCTTGGTCATCTTGTTGTTCACTTTTAGCTTTCTCAACATATTTCCCAACAACCATTTCAATATCAAGATTCTTTTGTTCACTTCCTTTTCTCTAATCCTTCTTTTCTTTAGCGATAATAGCTCTTACATTTTCTTGCTCTAGTTTCTCTGCCACTTCCAACTCATACCAGCTATTTCCAACTTTTTTCAATCTCAACCTTCACTATGCCTCATCATTAAGTACATGAAGATCCTTTACACCATAAGCTAGTATAATATCCCATGCCTTGAATATTTTTGTCAAAAATCCTCCATATGGCAGGCTTTTGTTCTTTGTACCCTTAACTCAATACATATGGTTAAGCATTAGATGACCAAAGTTCATGAAGTGCTTCTTTCCCATCATATACATCACAAACATATGCATAAGAGCCACAAATGTCTCGTGAACTTTATTTGGGAGCAGAATGGTTCTAAAAATTCTATGAAACACTTTATGTTCCACTCTGAAATGCTTTGTTTCTCTTTCATTTGCTACCACAAATCTCCTTCCTTGAGCAAAGATTTGCTCAAATCTTCCGGATTAAACTTAGCAAGGGGGCATTATTTGTTAATCTCATAGTGCTTAATGCCTCAATAGGGACATTTAGAATCAAGTTCACATTATAAAGGTGTAGAACAATTTCTCAATGTTTTACATAGCTAACCCAATTAATATCTTCACTTTTCAACAATAACAACCCTTGTTAGGTTAGCATAAAATTCATGCACAAGATCGACAGAGATATCTTCATCAACTGCAAGTAAGTTATGCCAATTGTATCAATTGAAAGTAATTTTCAAGTAGGAAATGAGTCTAGTACCTTGGAGCAACAACCCTTCCAGGTATCAATTTTTTCTCATTTACATGAACTCTTGATATTTCGATTGACATGCATCAGTTACAAATTGTGATTTCTAGCTGTTGATTTTCTTTTAGTTACAACTTTCAATTTTCCTTTCTCATGAGCAGTAGCTGGTTTATTTATAGTTCATACCATCACTGATTTTCAGATGTTTTGAAGGGATTGAGGGTTATTGTTTGGAGCTTAGTGTAGAACATAGAAAGATAATCAAGTTAAGAGACTTGATCAGTGAGTTTTGATGAACTATAGGTTAGTTTAGGCTTAGGGCTAAAAAGATTCTGAAGTGGAATATGATCATTACTTTTAAGACCTTCTGGTGATTTGAATATTTTGGATGCCCGAGTATTGCATCCAAGGTCAAATATAACCATTATTTTGGAAGTCCAGTATAAGCAAAGTTTTGCCTCTGAATTGGCTTATTTTTTACATAAAGCTATCTCAAACAACACACACATAGGAAGTTTAGACTCATTCACCTGATTTGTTCCTTCATGATAACCTCAAATATTCTCCATATGGTATGTATATTCTCAAATCCACTTAACCTATTATACTCATTAGGGTTTAGAGCACAATATAAGTTGGGGATATATACCAACCGAGGGACTCCATTTGCTTTTCGAGTGGGAGCGAGTTCATATTATTGCCTCTCTTGTCCGAGTATTAGGCGCACCTATTGCAGAGCTTAAAAAATAGTGTAATTAAGGTGGCGTGAAGTTCTTATACATCGAGTAGGCATGTGATACGCCGAACATACTCCTAAGGACATTGCTCGAACGTATTTGATGCATCTACTTGCCAGGACATTTTTGTGGATAAGTCAAGTTCATCTATCAGGGTTGCTAGATTTTTTGCTAGTTTGGAGGAGATTACCCATGCCTGGGCTTTCTCCTACGACTTAGGCATTTTTGGCCTATTTATACCCGCAGCTTAGGATTGTCTAGGGGCTAAAGCATTAATAGTCTAACTGTTTTTTGTTCAAAAATATCAATTTAATGTTCATATTGAAATTTTATAGCAGCTTGATTTTTTTTAATATTTCCCTGTATTTGCTCCGCCTGTGCACTACGATTGGGACCCAACACGTCTCGGGGTGGGTTTGGAAGCATATTTATCTAAAGCCCACAGCTATCTTGCACTAGTATAGAATGTAGTTGGACGATCTGACTCATTTCGATGTAAGTATTACAAATTTGAACTAAGTTTTATAATAAATAAATATGTTTTAAATGGATTTACTAATTTGCATCTTCTAGGTTAACTGGATGCCCTATACTGAGATTGATGTATGTGAGATGCCAATGACCTTATATCAGGGCACTATCAGGATAGGACATACAGTGGAGCCATACATGTTAGGTCGAGTGCCTCACTAGTATCGATATATTTAGATTATTTGTGCTGATCCTCTATGGCCCATAGACTGTTACCAACCAACTAAGTCTAGGAAGTACACAGTTGCATACAGCCCAACACATTTTGCTTAGAGACAGCCAAAGTTGCATAGGATTTAGTAGAGTCATCTAGCACAAAAATAACAATAACTAACAACATACTATTGACAATTCAAAATGAATTAACAACAGCTTTTAATAATTAATAAGAAATCATAGCACATTATATAGAATTCAAAATGAACTAGTAACACATTTCACAATTAATAAGGAAATATACATACTATTGACAATTCAAATGAATTAGTAACACATTTACAAATTAATAAGAAAACATAATGTACTATTGACAAATGGATGATACAATAAATATAGTCGCTACAATCAGTATTAATCGTTGCATTTAGCATTCCCCTAATTTCAATGAGGAGTTTAATAGATCGACTTGAAGCAATATTCCTTAATAAACTGTACCATCTCAATCTGGAAGAAATCGTGGAGTTCATGGCAGAGTACAATGATGCTTAAAGTTTTTACTTGTGGGAAATGGCAATATTAAGGTTAGAAAAAAAAAATTGCACTTTAACTTTATTGCGAACTCTAGGAGGTATCAATCTCAAGATATCCACAGTGTTTTATTAACATAAGGATATGCTTAAGGTGCTTGTTTTTCTACTTATGATTGATGGCTACTTTTATAATAAAACAGACTATATTAACTCATATTATTATTCTTTTCCTCAAAGAAACTATATCATATATAATAATGGTCCTCATGATGAAGATAGACTCCAAATCGATAATAAGGAGAGGACATGTTGGAATATATTTTGTATAATATTTATATAGCTTGAATAGCAAGTATATATTTTGTAGGATATTTGTATAGCTTGAATAGCAAGTATATATCTCTACATATATTTGTAAATTCTAATTAATCAAAGAGAGGAAAACATATTTTTCTGCATGTATCAGAGCCTAACTAAATAAAAACACTAGCCCCCAGCCCTTCGATTTTTTTTGCCTCCCTTACCATCTCTGACGATATCTCAACCCCCACTGCCGTGTCCGGCGGTTTTAGCAGTAGTGGGGATGGTTTCGAAATACCTACGGGAAAACCCAATCCAACTTCCTCTTATTATCTCAATCGAAATGATCTTTCGGGCAATATTATTGCCCCTATTATTTTTCGCGGTTCAAATTACGATGAATGGTCTAGATCTGTGAAACTTTCTTTACTTTCTTGCATAAAAATTGGTTTTTTGGAGGGCACTGAAATTAAACCTATTCATTATATAAAGTTTTTTGATTGGAGATGTTTACATGCCACTTTGGTTCAATGGGTAATGAACACCATTGATCCATCTTCGAAGAAAACTATTCCCCACTTTGAAGAGGTGTTTCCCTTATGGGAATTATTGTGGAAACGATATAGTGTTAGCCATGGTACTCGAAAACAAGAAATTAAGCAGGCACCAGCTACTTGTTTTCAATGTTCCATGACTGTTGAAGAATATTATGGGAAATTGCAACCATTATGGGATGAATTGAATACTTATAGTCCGTTACCAAATTGTGTGTGCGGTGGAATTGGTGAATTGTTACAAGCTATGAGGGATGAGGATCAATTTCACGATTTTATGTATGGCTTAAATGTTGATAAATATGGTGCTAGTCGGTCCTCTTCGCTTCGCTTCCATCTCTTGATAGGGCATATAACACGATCAGACAGAAGGAGCGTTTACAGAAAACTAAGGTACAATCAATTTCTGATGATGTTATGGCTTTAGCTTTGCAAGGGACTTATAAATTATCTGCTAGTAATTCTCGTGATAAATCGCACTTGCTCTGTTATTTCTGTAAAAAACTAGGACATGAGGTTGAAAGTTGCTTCAAGAAAAATGGGCACCCGGAGTGGTAGGATGAGCGTCCACGTCGGGCAGTTTTCGGTGGCAGAGCAGCAGTTCAAGGGGGTGGACAACCCCAGGTCCAGCAGCCTCAGGGGACTAATCCAGCCAGCATTCACCAGCTCCACTAAATTTCTAGTAGCCTGAGTCCATCAGCTAGCAGTCTGGTCCAGCAGCAATTGGGCCTCCAGTTAGGTCTAGTCCAGCAACAGATAGGCCTTCAGCAGATGGGCCTGATCCAGCAGTAGCAACAGCCCGCAAATTTTTTTACAGCAACAGGTCCATTCCCAGAGGTGGTGTGGGGCTCGGGTCTAACAAGCTCGGGTCCTATTCCCCCTTTCCAGTGAGCAGTGGTCTTGTTTGATGAATTTAATTGGTAATGACACTTCCTCTGATCGGTTGATGGGTGAGTCTTCCAATTTACCGTAGATTTTGGATACCGCTGCTACAGTACATACTACGAGTATTGTAAATTGTTTAGTTGACTGTCAGGAGGGGTTGTTTAATCAAGTGGTTTTGCCTAATGGTAGTATTATTAACTTGAATTTGCGGGATAGAGTTGATCGTACTTATACTTTGAGCTTGAAGGATGTCCTTTATGTTCCTAATTTGAACTGTAACATAATTTCTATTACATGTTTGATTGATGATCAGTGTTGTGATCTTTTATTTACTCACGATTTGTGTGTTATTCAGGACAGATGTACGAGCACCATGATTGGAACAGGTGAACGAAGGGGGGTCTTTTTTTCTGGTGTGCCATTCCAGCTTTTCCGCAATTGAAAGTTCTTACATGTCAAGTGACAGATGTGGACATTTGGCATAACAGATTGGGATATCCTTCAGAAGGTGTTTTACAGCATTTACCGTTTATTAGTTGTAGTAGTTCGAATAAAGCCTCTGATGTTTGCTACCAGGCTAAATAGACGAGAGGTGTTTTTATTAACAATGATAATAGAGCTAGTCGAATTTTTGAGCTTATTCACTGTGATCTTTGGGGACCATATTATGTTCCAGCTTCAAGTGGGGCACGGTATTTCTTAACTCTGGTGGATGATTTTAGTAGAGCTGTTTGGGTTCTTTTGCTATTTAACGAAACTGAAGTGTATTCCTTATTTCTCAAATTTATTGCTATGATAAAATGCTAATTTCGTTTTGATGTTTCCCATGTTCGTAGTGATAATGGCACCGAATTTAATTGTTTGAGATCATATTTTTCTGTACAAGGGATTTTCTTTCAAACATCTTGTGTAGGAACACCGCAGTAGAATGGGAGGGTGGAGAGAAAACATCGACACATTTTAAATGCCGCTCGTGCTGTGCAGTTTCATGGGGGGTTGCCTATTGAGTTTTGGGGTGAGTTTCTCCTTGCTACTTGTTATTTAATCAATAGGATCCCATCTCGAGTTTTGAAGTTTAAGTCTCCCAATGACATTTTGTATGGTGTTACCCCGTCTTATGATAATAGTCGTATTTTTGGGTGTTTGTGTTATGCATTTGATTTGCATTCTAAGGAGGATAAATTTGCTAGTCGGAGTAGGAAATGTATTTTTATGGGTTACCCCCTTCATGAGAAAGGATGGAAATTATATGATTTGGAGACTAAGGAGCTTTTGTTTTGAGGAATGTTACTTTTTATGAAAAAGAATTTCCCTATGATAGTGTGAATAGTGATCTTGGAGTTACGAATGGGAGGATTAATTTGGAATCTGATAATATGGATTTGGAAGTCAAATACGCGAGTTCGGTATCGACACCTGAACTCGAACCTATAACTAGCAAACCCGAGGTTGCTTTCTCGAGTTTTGATAGTTTGGCAGCAATAATAGTCTATTAGCAGGCTGTTCTGAGCCCGTCCTAGGCTATAGCAATAGCTCCTCCGGCGAGCTTGGGGTGTGGTATGCGGAACAAGGTCCGATCTTCTCAACTGAGTGATTATATGACGCCCCTTCAATTTCATTCGTCTAACTCCAACTCTTTCTCAGGTACTCAGTATCCTATTTCACACTTTATGAGTTATGATATTTTTTCTGCCAGACATAAAGATTTTCTTGCATCTGTTAGTGCAGGTGTTGAGCCCACTTCTTATCATTAGGCTTTGAAAGATGCAGGTTGGTATAAAGCTATGCAGAGTGAAATTTAAGCTTTGGAAGAAAATGGGACTTGGAGTTTGGTAGATTTACCCCCTGGACACAAAGCATTGGGTAGCAGATAGGTGTATAAAATCAAGTACAACTCAGATGGTAGTTTTGAGCATTTGAAGGCCAGATTAGTTGTATTCGGTAATCACCAAGTAGAGAGGATCGATTATTCTGAGACTTCTGCTCTGGTAGCCAAGATCTCCATTATTCATGCATTTCTTGCTGTAGCTGCTGTAAAGGGATGGCTCCTACATCAGATGGATGTACATAATGCATTTCTTCATAGGGATCTGATAGAAGAGTTGTATATGAAGTTGCCCCCAGGTTTTATGTATAGTGAGCCTAACAAAGTGTGTCATCTGCGTAAGTCACTTTATAGACTAAAACAGGCACCACAATATTGGTTTTCTAAGTTGACATCTTCTTTGATTTCATGTGGATTTACACAATCTTATTCTAATTACTCCCTATTCTCTTATTTGAAATGGAAGGTTGAATTGCATATTTTGATTTGATTATTTCTGGGAATGATTCAAGTGCTTTAGCCAGTTTTAAGAATTATCTCAGTTCCAGTTTTCATATGAAGGATCTCGAGGTACTGAAATATTTTTTCGGGATAGAGGTTGCACGGAGTCCAGAGGGGATTACATTGTGTCAATGTAAGTATGCATTGGATATTATTAATGGGTATGGTTTGCTGGGTTCGAAACCTGTTAGTTTTTTTATAGAGCCGAACCTGTTAGGATTCAGCTTCACCTCTGGCTGAAGCTGAATCCTACAAGCGCTTGGTTGGGAGATTGCTATATTTGTACTTTACTCGTCCTGATTTGGCTTATGCAGTTCACATTTTGTCTCAGTTTCTTTAGATTCCTTTACAGGATCATTGGCAGGCAACCTTGAGAGTTGTGAGATATTTGAAGAGCTATTCTGGTTAGGGTATTCTTTTAAATTCTGATTGTGATCTTAGTCTTTATGGTTGGTGTGATTCAGATTAGGAAAGTTGCTCGAAGACAAGATGTTCTATTACAGGATGGTTGGTGTTTCTTGGTGGTTCCCCTATCTTTTGGAAAACTAAGAAACAACTGACTGTATCACAATATTCCCCTGAAGTTGAATATAAGGCTCTTGCTGCTTTGATATGTGAATTGAAATGGTTGAAGGGTCTACTGGCAAATTTGGGGTTTCGACAAGTGATGCCTATACATGTATATTGTGACAATCAATCAGCTCTTCATCTTGCTCATAATCCTATATTTCATGAGCGAAGTAAGCACATTAAGGTGGATTTGCATTTTATTCGCGATACTATTTTCGATGGCCTGGTGGTTACATCCCATGTTTTCACTTCTCCCTAGTTGGCTGACAAATTTACCAATCTTCTTGGGAGACAACAGTTTGATCCCTTACTTCACAAGTTGGCATTTGTGATCTTCATGCTCCAACTCGAGGGAGGGTGTTGTAATATATTTTGTATAATATTTGTATAGCTTGAATAGCCACTATATATTTTGTAGGATATTTATATAGCTTGAATAGCAAGTATATCTATATATTTGTACATTCTCATTAATCAAAGAGAGGAAAACATATTTTTCTACAGGACATAAACTAAATTCTGAAATAGAAGCATTTCTTAATGACGTTAATTCTTAAACCACTTCTTGATGTTGAAACCTAGTTTCTATTCAAATTTGATCTTCGTATCAAGAAAGATTAATGCATATGAGAATGAGTGCAAAAGCTAAGACATCTGAATCTTAAAAAACTTTAGTTCATTTCACCTTTATGTTTTTGTTGTTCATGCTCAACCTTTATTTTCCTTTCCTTCCAAGAAAGCATATATTCTACTATTTTGGACTAGAAAAAGAAAAGAAAAGACGGGCAATTTTCTTTTTGGTATATTCAAGGGATTTAAAAAATAATAAGATGATCAAAACAACAGTTTCTCCATCACATGATCCATTAATCCTTGAGCATAAGCTACTCACCACAAGATGGTCTTGTGCTGCAATTTCAACCTTGTGCTGTAATCTTGGGGGTTCTACCTCAAGAATCCCACTCCAATTAGTCGATAACTCTCAGCTATCGAGTAACCAAAAGAGAATAAGCTACTCAAGCAATGGATAGTTAATTACAGTCTTACTATTTACATTCCTTGCTACTCGACAACCGTGTTTCTCTATATAAACAGCACATTTTAAACCATTTTAAATGAAGAGAAGTTAAAAGCTGTAGTAGAGCATCTTATGCATATTGTCTTAATGCCAGTATACGTCCAGGAAAGAAGGGTTTGAGATTGTATTTTTGTGCTGCCTACTTTTTATTAGTTACCATCTCTTTCAGCAATCAATCAGGTATGTATTGTGTTTATATGCATTCTTTTTAATGTTTTCCTTTCTCTAGGTGAAATTTGAGATAATTTCAACTAGAATCAAGTTTCTAACACATGAAAAATGAATGAATGAGAGAATACCTTTCATTGAGAATTGGTGAGAATTGAAGAAAACACTGGATGAGATTACTTTGTCCGGCAACAGTTCTTATCACTTTTTCTATTGAGGCAGATGCAGGAAGCACCCAACAAAAACTGAAGAAGCCACCAATCAGTGGAGAAATCAAGAGTATAACCAGATAAGTTGATATTAAATACAAGCACTCCAGCACAAGAAAACCAGCCTCCAGATTGTTCATATCCTCCATTAGCTCCAAAACCGCCATCTCCACCATTTCATGGCCAAAATCCCCCACATAACCCATCTATGCTGACTCCCACTCCAAATTATGTTCCTTTTCCACCTAAATCTGCTCCGAGGCCAGAACATTCTCTTTGGTGTGTGGCTAAGCCAACTGCACCTCCTGAAGCAATTCAAGCAGCCCTTGATTATGCCTGTGGTTCTGGTCTAATTTTGAACCTATTAGGCATAATGGTTTATGCTTCCACCATCATACAGTACTCGCTCGTGCTGCCTTCGCTTTCAATAGTTACTGGCAAAACACAAAGTTAGTCGGTGGAACATGTAATTGGCGGCACTGCAATGCCCAACTCTGTTGATCCCAGTAAGATACCTTTCCTCTCTATCCACCAAAACTTTTCCTTTTTTTTCCCCTCTTAAGTGCATTTCCATTCCTCCTTGATCTAGCAGTGTTCCTCACACTCAACATCAGAGTTCTATTTCTCGTTTGTCAAGATATAAAGGATTTTCATGGGTTACACCGATGACAATAAAAGAGAGTCTGAAAGAACTGGATCAAGCTGAAGTTTGACACCTGTATTATTATTTTTTCGGAACTATAGAAATCTAAAAGATATTTTTTATGATATCTAAATATTTGGCTAACTCACACCTTTTCTACTGCATTAAATTTCATATTTTTTTCCTTCTGAACTCGGTAGCTCTGAGATATGTCCCATTAAAAATCATATTACAGGTTACGATGGATGCCGTTTCATCTATACTTAACAAGATGAGAAAAGTCTCGAAGACCTGGAACACAAGAGCAGAGTTCGCATTAACTTTCTTAAAAATAAATTGGCAGGACATTCAGTTTTTATTTTGTTTTAATTTTTGCGTTAACTTACTCACTAGTAGATATCGTTTGTTGTATTCTTCATATCTCTTAGGCAAACCTACAGCATATGATATCTTAGAGACTGTTACTCATGGGAATTCATTTACTTTTCTGATAGAAACTATTGGTGTGCAAAAAATAGCTAGTCGATTTGAGTATCCTGGTCGTGGCGTACTAAACTTTTCAACATAACGAGTCTTGAATTCTAGTTACCTAGCCGTGTAATCAGCTCACTAGATCCATATCAATCTCTTTTTTGGATGTTGGATTCTTGAGTTAACTTTCGTAGGCCCTCATAAAGTGTGCAGGTATACTATACTAACCAGGAAAAAGCTATTGTGTATTTGATAAGACTAAGATAACAACACAGGGGATCCACTAGCCGATCAAAAAGAAAATAAACAAAGAGAATCAAGCAAATAAAAACTACAAAATATCACATAGTAGAAAGATACAACCAAGATAGATGAAGCTAGCCGAGTGGTTATGCTAAAAGATGCCAAACAACAGAAAGATGCAACTTAGTTAGCTTAGACTAAACAAGAGATTACGCTGAAGGATGCCAAACAGCAAAAAGATACAACTACGTTAGCTTAGGCTAAACAAGTGATTTTGTTGAATGAGGAAATGATACAGTTAATAACATGAAATAGAGTAGGTAATACTATATAAACTAGAAAGCTAAATAGAACTGTAAAGAAATAATAGATAAAGCAATAAAGAAAGCAAAATAAATTAAATAAGCTAAGAAATTATGCTATTAAGGCTGGAAATGCTTATCATCTAAGAAAGCAAATAAGTGCTCTAATTCATGAGCATTGCAGAAAAAGCATACAAAACTTCCCTAACAAAGCAAATAAATCAATTAACACTAGAAAGCTGATCAAAAAACTAGAGACTAAATGAAAACTTAGACAAAATAAAGATTATATGCTTCATTGTTGGGTTGATTGATCTCCTTTCTCTATTTCTCTTCATTTTATTTATACTCCAACTCTTAATGTTCCTACCAATGGTTGGCTAAAAAAAACGGCTATCATGACATCATTTTTTCCTTCTTCTATGCTATTTCTTCGGCCAACATCCGTCTCAATCAGCCATTTAGTTGATCGTGCCCTTGATCTTCGGTTAGGTAGTTATGATCATATTTGGTTGTAGAGCCCCTCTCATGGTTTTCCATCATTTTTGTCAATTGGGCTGACTTTTTCCTCCTCCTATGATCCGTTCCTTACCTGATTTTCACTAGTTGTTGAGTTCCTTAGCTGTTTCGACTCTGTTCTCCTTGGGCTTCCGTCTAATTAGGTCTTGCTCGACTAGCCGCTACCTTAGTTGTTGATGTCAGTTACTTTTAGGTGTCAACACATGACCCCAAGCCTTCGCCTTGAGCAGTTATGCTAGTCAGCTAGATTAAGCAAAGCTAAGCATTATCCGCCTTTTCATATGCTTTTTGGACTCTTGAGTCCCATCGACTGGTCTTTTGTCAGGTAGTTGAAGAATTTCCATTGTTGGCTTGGGTGATTGGTAAGCTTTGAACAAAGGCTAAGCCCTTTCCCTAATGATGAAGGTGTGTGGAAGAGATGGGGAGTATTACACGGGATTCAAATCTTTACAACCCTCCAACTGAGCTTTGGCCGAAATTTGCTTATGACCATCTTGCCATTTTGGTCATCGTCTATTAATACATTGATGTTGCCTTCGAGAATTTTCTCCCCATCTTTCATTAATGTGGCCACCATTCTTGGCTTGCTAGTGACCAGTATTGATGTGCCAGCCTGTATGCTAATATGAACAAGGATGAATTTTGGTTGAATTTCAGTAAACAATTTGCCAACTACCCTAAATTCATTGAAGCCAACATAACTGACTCAACTTCTATTTATAGGAATGAGCATGGGGCTTTCTTGCTATGTTGGCTATGTGAATAACATCCTTTGCTCAGCCACCTATAGCGTGGTGGCTGCCTATCAGTATTACAATGGCTGTTGATGAACAACCAACCTCTGTCGCTGGCTTCCTTAGTACTTTTCCTCATCTATCAGGGGCTCAATCGACTAGTAGAAGCCTTAGCTAGTGGGATGATTCAACAATGTCGTTGCACCTTTTTGGATTCTGCAACTGTGGTTCTACCAATATTTTCATGAATTCGGGGTCAACCGTCTATGGATTGAGGCTGCCGAGTCAGTTCATGAAGTGACAGGCTACCAGCTAAGAAAAGTGCCTACCAATGAGATCTCTAGTCGAGAAATATTCTGTTGGTTGTATTCAAAGAAGGTCATTTCTATTGAATCTTTCCTATATTCTTGGCGGGATTATGGTCTGTGTTAGTTGTGGCTACAGCTTGATAACTCCAATCCAAAATGGCCAGTCCTATCTATTCTTGGCTATTGTTGAATTCGGCCCACTGTGAGATACAATAAAATTTAAGTCAAACCTTATTACCCTCACTGCAGTGCATGACAGTTTAGCCATATACAAGACATTCCATCCGATCCCCGGCTTGGAGTGCCCTGGGTTGACCGCCCAGACTTGAATAAGGATGTTGTGTAGTATTGAACAATCGACTTCCTTGGTAAGATTGAGAAGTTTTTCTTGTAGACTTTCACCCTTCCCCTTTTACTACTTCGCAATTTGACACCTATTGGGAACAGGTGTACATTGTGTTCTTTTCAGCCGATTGGCCGAACATTTCAAAAAACTATATTTCCATTATGCTCCCTCTGCTTCCTCCATCCTTTTAGCCACCGGAGCGGTTGCTTCAAAGAAGAAAAGTTTGGCAAACCCAAGTTGACACTCCTCCCTTAGCCACCTGTCCTCCAACCGGGGCTTCTTTCAAGAAGAAAAGGCAAGCCAAGCCAAGGAGCCTGTTCTAAGTATGCTCTCTTTGATCCATTTGTTACTTATGCTGTTTTCCCATTAGCCTGCATTTTACCCTTGTTCTTTCTTTCCTTTTGTAGAATCAGCTGAGCCAATTGATGTAAACACTCTTTTTGATACTCCTCTAGCCGCAGCTGCTTCAGTAGGATTAGAAACTCAAAACGGTTGAGGGTCGTAGGTGTTGTGGTGCTTGTTCCTAAGGTAATTTTAACCTTAACTCTTTTTACTATCTTTTAGTGTCAATCGGCTGACCATCTTGCTCTGCATAAGTAGGAAAGAAAGAAGTCCCATTCGTTTGCCTCCTCTACTGCTCTTCTAGTTGAAGTATCTGAGGAGAAGAAGTAAGAGAGTTCGGTCGAGGATCAGGATAATATCTCTGTAGTTCCGGTGTCTCCTATTCTTGTGTCTCCAGTCTCAGCTGTGGCCATGGAAGACATGATTACTTTCTTTGAATTGATTGGACTTGCATCTGCCATTGCCGAACATCAGGCGTGGCTATAAAAGACGTGGACAAACTAAATGAACTATCTGCTGTTGCTGTTAGGGACGATGAACTAAGTAGTCGTTTTATAGCAAAGAAAGGTCTCTAGGATGTGCTTAAGCAAGATGTTTCTACTCGTGCTGTCAAGATAACCTTTTTGGATGCTGGCATCCAGCACTTGACAATTGAGCTAGCTAAGGAAAAGAGGCAGTTGCCCCAAATAGATGGTAAATCAACAAGCAAAATAGTCTTCTGGTCGGCCTGTTTAGAGAGGCACAATAGGTACGTGTTCGACTGGCAGAATTAGAGAATCATCAGCTAATGCTCAAGAGTGAAAAGGATGAGGGCGCCCTCAGCCTAGATGGGTGCAAGTTTATGTCGCAGGATCTAAGCTTGAGGGTATTGAGCTTGATGGAGTTGCTCTCGACCGAGTGTTGAGGTTAAAGAGTCTGATCCAGTCGATCCTCCTGCCTTACTTTTGCTATAGCTATGCCAGCTTTCGTCCAAACCCCTCTGATTGAGCTGCATGATGATATGGTGTGAATGATGTTGATGAAGTTCCCCAGCATCTGCTCTTGCTATTGAAAAATCCATGTTTAGCGATTGTCATCTCTACTCCTTAATTGCCATCGCCGTTCTAGATATCCTTCCTCATTTTTCATAGAGCCGATTTCGTTTTGTCGACTATTGCCTATATTTACTGAAAATAAAAAATGCTACTTCGGCTGGCATGTAGCCAATATTATTCAAATAAAACTAAAGGCTAATCGGTCAATTGATAGCCAATTAAATCTTGATTTAAGGGCTTTCTTATTACTAAATCTAAATACCCTCCAAAAAAGAAGGATTGTAGTGTTTCAAATACTTGCCATACTAAATCTCAATACCCTCCAAAAAAGAAGGATAGTAGTGTTTCAAATACTTGCCATTGATCGTCCGTTCTAGCTTTTTGCTGCTCAGCTGCATTAGTCGATAGGCTCTCCTAAGTATAACTTTGCCAACTAGGAAGGGACCTTCCCAACTAGCCGACAATTTTCCAAATTTCGTTGTTAGGTGCAATTGGTAAATTAGTCTTCCAAAGCATGTCGCCTTCTTGAAAGGCTCTGACTTAAGTTTGCCAACTGTATGTCATGGCCAACTTTTGCTTGTGTCTCAGAATATTTTCAAAGGCGGTCCATATGTCCTTATCAACTTGATCCAGCTCTATCAAGAGAGACTGCTGATAATCGGCTATGGACATGTTATTCTGAAATGCTATTATAGACAATCATACTAAAATTTTAACTAATAGGATTGCATCCTGCCCGTAAATGAGCCAATAGGGTGTAAAACTCAGCCCACAGTACTTCATGCGATTCTTCATACCATCTCCTAGGCTTATCTTCCATAGCCCTCTTGATCATATTGATGAGCGTGTTGTTGGTTACCTTTACCTATCTGTTAGCCCAAGCATAATAAGGCATTGAGTGGATTAGCTTAATTTGCAATTACTGGGCAAAGGCAGCCACTTTATCTTCAAGGAAAGCAGTCCCATGATCGGCGATAATAGACTCTGGGGTCCCAAAGTAAAAGATGACTTGGTGCTTCCTGAGTTACCTTAGTCAATGATTGAGCCTCTACTTACTTGGTGAAGAAATTGGTGGCCACGAAGGTAAAGGAGTGGCCTTTGGAAGAAGGTGGGTAGATGTTGTTGATGATGTCTATGGCCCAACCTCTGAACGATAAAGGCTTCACTATAGGATGAAGTTTTGCGGCTAGGACGTTGAACAAGTGACCGTGCTTTTGGCAAGCTTCACAGCCTATAGCATATGTATGACAATTAGTCGTTATTTTTAGTCAGTAGACTCCACGCCGATGTAATGACCATCTCAATTTTAGCCTTGCTTGTTATGCTCCACACAGTCCTCCGTGGACCTTTGCCAAGGCCTAAGCTGCCTCTTCCTCTCCAATGCACTTTAAAAGCAAGCCTTCGTGGCTTCTTTTGAACAAGTTAGATCGACCACTAAATAGTTTAATGCTTTGTGACTGAGTTGCTTACTAACCTTAGCCGACAAATTCTTTAGGTAGTTGATAATTCAATCCTTCGATTGGTCAAGTCGTGACTGTTGATGCACATGATTGGCTGGTGGGAAAGAGCCGATGAATCCTTTAGCGACATGTCCTTGTACCCCAATGCATATTGAGCCAAATCGTTAGCCTCCTAGTTTTCTTTTCTCGGCAGATGTACAAGTATCACATCGGTAAATTCCATTAGTAATTCTGGTGTCTCCTAGTATAAACTGATCAAGTTAGCATTTGTGCACCTATACTCTCCTACTAATTGCCGAATAACCAGTTGATGGTCTCCCATGACTTGAACAGTTTGTGCTTTCATTGATAAGAGAAAACAAGGACGAGGATAAAGGCCTTGTATTCTACTTGATTATTGGATCCCCCTTTTTCTAGCTCGAACATGAAACTTCCCTTGAGACCAGCTGGACTAGTGACTGTGACGTTAGCTCCCGCCCCATAGCTAGTTCAAGAACCATCAAATGTGCTCCATGGTTTCATTCCTACGTAACTTTGGGCCTCTGCCCAAGGATTAGTCGCTTCAAGGCATGGATGTGCTGCTAGGAAATCAGCTATGACCTACCCTTTCATAGTTCTAAGAGGCACATATTTCAGTGAAAAGGCAGTTAACTTGACAGCCAACCTCATTAATCTTCTTTGTAACACTGGCCGATTCAAGAGAAATTAAACTAGATCTATTTTGCAAATGACATTTACCTCTACCGACAAGAGTTAGTATTTGAACTTGGTCCAAGCATGAAAAAATGAGAAGCATAATTTCTAAATGAAAGAAACTTAGATTGCGTCAGTGAGGAATTGGCTAAGGTCATAGATGGCTGTTTCAATTCTTTCCTCATCATCTTGAGCCAATAAATAGTCGATTGATGTCTCAGCAGTGGATATGTACAGTTTCATTAGCTTGTCCCCCGAGGTGTAGCTAAGACTGGTAGTTTGGTAAAGCTCTACTTAATCTGTTGAAAGGCCTCCTGATGTTCTGTCCCCATGTGAAACTTTTGGCTAGCCGCAATTTTTGCAAAGGATGAGAATGCCTTGAGTTTCCCGGCCGAGTTTGCCAAGAATCTCCTTAAGAATTTCATTCTTACCAATTAAACTTTGTAATTCTTTCTTGTTCCTTGGGGGCCTAGCCTCCAATCACCTTAGTTTATTCCATCAACTTCGATGCCACTTTTGTGCACCAAAAAAACCAAGAAAATGCCTAGTTGATACCTCAAATGCACACTTGGTAGGGTTCATCTTCAAGTTATGTGGTCGCATTCTTAGGAAATACTTTTCCAAATTGGCTAAATGTTAGGCAACGATAATTGATTTTACGACTAAGTCATCGATGTAACCTCCATGCTTCGGCCTATTAGATCATGGAAACTCACGTTCATGACCCTCTGAAAAGTTGGCCCCTAGCCCAAATGGCATGACCACCCATTCGAACAAACTAATTGCCCCTAGGCACTTGAAAGTTGTCTTTTGGACATTATCTTTTGACTATAAAATTTGATTGTAGCCAGAGTACCAGTCCATAAAGCTGATAAATTTGTTTCTTGTGGTTGAGTGACAAGCATATCTGCCATAGGCATAGCATACTCATCTCCGGATGTTGTTAAATTTAGGTTTCTGAAGTAAATACATACGCAAAAATTGGCCTTTTTTCTTGATGACGGGTACAATGTTTCATATCCATTCGGCATACTTAGCTGTCTAGATAAAACTGCATTGCCAGACTCAACCTTTTCTTAACTTTTGGGAAAATGGTTAGGTCAAACTTTCTGGCTGGCTGCTTATGAGGCTTGTACCCCTCTTTGGTCGGTAGGTGATATTCCATCAGTCTCCAATAAAACCCTAGCATTTCATGGTAATCCCATGCAGAACACTTATATTGTTTGATTAACTTGATCAGCTATTTTTGCTACTCCTCATCTAATAAAGTGTTGAGCCAAGTGAGTCTGATTTCCCCATGATCTCCTAAGTTAATGTCTATAAGAGGATCTTGAGGTATAAAATCAAGTGCCTGCTTAAGGTTCCATTCAGCTTCGAGAACCTTTGATACATCTCTTACTCTTTCCAAGTCGGCCATCTCTGTCTAGATTTTACAGAAAGCCGAGTAGAGTTTTAGTTTATCTGGGCTCTAAGCATTTGTCCTTCCTGGCCCAAATCTTTTTTCAGTTGGTGTTCTATCAAGCTCAACATCTTGTCCTCGGCTGAGTTCATGGCCTAAAGATAGATTAGCAAAGTGGGACAACTCGAACGCTAGGGAATAGAGGATAGCTTCACTCATGTGGATGTTGATCAAAAATGGACTTAGATTGACCAGGATAACTTCCATCTAGTCACCACTCGACAAAATAAGTTGTTGGTGAAAGGTGGAAGGGACACATTGATTGGCATAGATCCAATCTCGCCTTAAGAGCACAGTATAAGTTGGTTTCCGCTACTACAAAGAAAACAGTCGTACTAATATTTGAGTAGATTGTGATGCTCATAATAGAACTCCTTCAGCTTGGATAGACTCCCCTGTAAAGTTAGTCATTTGAGTACCAGTATTCATGAGATTAGTTGATGTCTTACCTAAGCTCTTTAGTATTGAGATTGGCATGACATTGAGAACTGCCCCTTCGTTTACAAAAATCCGACTGATTGGATATTCATTCAAATGAGCCTTGATATATAAAGGTTTAAGATGATTCACCATTTCCTTGGTCAGTTTAGGAAAAGACATCTGTGGCTCGATTGATAAGAAATCGTTTGTAGGAGTGACCAACTCAGCCGTTGCTTCCTTAATTGATAAGACATCTCCTAAGGATCTCTGCTGATTTATGTTCCTAAATTCAGTTGGTAGTAGACTAACGACATTGATCCCCTGATCTGCTTATGTCTCAATTAACCTCAGATGCTCTTCAAGCAAAACTCTCTGCTATGCTCTTTGCCTTTGTTTTCTTCTTTTCAAAGGCTTAGTCAAGCATAAGGACGGAAAAGTATTGGCAATCTTATCGGCAATTGGGATTTTTACGATCGTGGTTTTCTCCTTCAAATGAAACTTAGCTGTACTTTCAATCTTGCCAAAAGTTTAATCTTTTGAATACAGAAGGCTTACCATCCAGACAAACGATTGATGTGATGTTTGCATCTGGTGAGGTGGTCGGCTATTGTGGAGCTTCCGTGATTTTGCTGGATAAGCATTTCTTTGTTGTTTCATGACCTTGAGATGTCTTGTCCTGCCATTGCAGCTTTTTAGCCTTATTAACAACTATCATCACACTGGCATCAGCTGTTGGGAAAGGGTTTGTGTCCACTAATGATTCCTAGGACTTTTTGTCTGAAAAATAGAACCACCCTTCCTGGATTGCCCTTTGAATAATATTCCTAAACACCACGTAATAATTAGTACCATGACTAAATGTAACAAACCCAGATTAGGAATTGTCCTAAATCGAGAGTATTACTGACCTTACTCATATTCATATCAACTACTATAGAAAACCAAAAAAAAAAAATTGAATACTTTTTCTAAAAAGTTTTATAAAAATTTCGATAGAGTTTCCTCTATAATTTCAACGACTACTACCTATAAACAATCAAAAGGTTCCCAAGCATTTTCAATACTCGTAAATATCATATATTCCAACCCAACAAACATCCAATATAAATGAATAGAGCATTCCCACAATCTTTTACTAACTTAACATTTACCAAAATTATACCTATATACAATCAAAAAGTTCCCAAAAATTTTCAATACTCGTAAATATCATATATTCCAACCCAACAAACATCCAATATAAATGAATAGAGCATTCCCACAATCTTTTACTAACTTAACATTTACCAAAATTGAAATTTGCGAACTTGAAAGAATTTAATACACGAATAGTTAAATCAATAAAGAAATAATTTAAACAATAGATAAAACCTCTCTAATCAACCATTTATCTTATTCACTAAAATTTATTTAAAATAACACTTCGGGCAAGGCTTGCCCACGAACGACCTCCACGCACCATTTGGCTACACATCACCTAAAATGCAGAATGAAGGAAATGGAATGAGCTATGAAGCTCAATAAGCAAATCCCATTTATGAATGTACGTGAAATGCACTATATACCATGAATTTATATTTCACTTCCTCAATAAAACTTCCTAAATACTTCCATAAAACTTCCATTTCAAAATGTAAGAACCTTTTTTAAACCTTTCCATTTCATTAAAGTCGTGAGCTCACTAAGTGTAACGCTTAGCCATTAAGCTTGCAATGGGCCATTATTCTTTGGAACCTTATCACATTTTCTACTGGTACAACCGCACAACAGTTAACATCATTTTAACTTTTTCTTTTATCTTTTCACCTCCCAAGAAGTGAATGTTACTTATCTCCCTACCCTACAAGAGGGTCAGGTTTAGCACATCAGTCCCCATGCCACATTTCCCACTCACATCTTTCATGGCTAGGTTTACACTCCTTTCCAAAATCTTAACATTTTTCTGATAAAAATTCATTTATAAAATTTCATTTCCTTTAAAATTTTGTTTCCTAAACCATTCGCTTTCTGAATGTACGAATGGCTAATGCCAGGAATGATGTAGAATACTACAATTACATGCCCATGATATGAGCTACATAAATCCGTATTTAAACACCATTCAACATATTAACAGTATGAAACATATTACATGAAAAAAACCAATATGACCACAACCGCCTTACTCAATACAATCCAATAAAATCACAACATTCCATAACACAGTCCAATATAAATACAACATAAACACACAAATGGGATAAGTTTGATGAGGATGGGGATTTACTTACTTGAATCTTTAACGCTAAAATTCTATTTAAATCGCAACGCGGAGTCCCTCGACTACTCTTAATGTCAATGTGTTCGAAAATGACCTAATTATTATTACAAAAAGAAAATTCATTTAACATGATTGTCCGAGCTTAAAACATTTAACGCTCATCCTATGAACGTCGTTTGTCAATTTTAACCCATACTTAATTCCCATATTGCCAAAACTATCACATTCTTAAAAGTACAACTTATTTCGTGGCTTCTTACCCCTCTCAACAATTGATAATGATAATACCAAATAAAATACATTTCTAAGGCAAGACACATTCTTCGTACAAATTAAACTCATTCTTAGATAGATCGGGTATTAACTCTAAATTTCAAGGATGAAATTTATTTTATGGGGTAGGGTATTGTAATACTCGGGGTTTTAATTTTTATGAATTTTGTATAGTCGTATGATTATGTGTGTCAACTAGGTTTGGATAGTTTTCTTTGTGGTTATTATTTTATCGTACATTTAATAAGCATGAGATTATTGTGTTAATCGAATAAGGGTCCTTGTTGGTTAGTGTCTGACTAGTCAGGCTTATTCATTCCTCATTTGGAAACTAGATTATTATTGATAAGGAAAGTCCATAAAATTTAATTTAATGGACTAGATTGGTTATGGAATGGGGAGGCCAAAAGGGTTGGGTTAGGGCCTAAGTTAAAAAAATAAAAACAAAAATAGAAAATAAAAAAAAAGGAGTAGGGTTTCAGCCACACCTAACGCTCCCACCTCCATCTCCATCACCACTGCCACCGCCCCCACTCCCAGGAAGTTCTTGCCGCTGCCACTTCTTTTCTCACCGTCTTCTTCTCCCTCCCTCCTCGCCGTCTTCCCCCTTTCTTCTCTCTGGTAGCTGTTGCTTTTCTTCCTCTCTCTTCTTCCTCCTGCTCAATGCAGCTTCGTCGTAAAAAAATCCAGAGTTGCCGCACAGATCTGGAGCTTCCTGGTTGTGTGCTTGCTGTTGCCGCGACCAGTGCTGTCCAAATGCCAGTATCTGTCCAGGTCAGCTGAGTCCATCCAGGAGCAAGGGTCTTCAAAGGCCATCAGGCGCCCAACAGCTCGGCGCCCAGACACCTAGCAACCAGGCGACCAGGGATYTTGCGCACGCGCTGCTTGAGGGCAAGCCCACGGGCCAACAGCACTTCCGCAACACTCAGAGTTTGTCAATTTAAAGGTGAAAATATTACTATCCGATATTGAAATTTATGACTTATGTAATTATGTCCTAAAGTGAAATTGTGAGAGAACATAGATTAGGTTTAGTATACGAACTACGGAGTTTAAGTTGCACATTTAAGAATGTGATGATTTGGTAATGTGGGAATTAAGTATGAATTAAATATTGGCAAATGACTTTCATGGAATAAGTGTTAAATATTTAAGTTTGGACAATCATATTAAATGGACTTTCTTTTGTAATCACAATTCAGTCGTTTTCAAGCATAGTGATGTTGAGAATGGTCGAGGGACTCTGCTTTACAATTTAAATAAGTATTTTAACGTAAAGGACTCTATATAAGTAAATTTTCACATTCTCATTAATGCATATGTATTATTTTTATAATTAAATTGCTCTTAGGTGAATTGAATGTGTATTGAATCTGAGTTCTATGTAAGTAAATTCCCCATACTCATTAATCATATTCCATATGTAATATATTTTATGGCCATAATTGGATTGTTTGTATGATATATTTCGTGATTACGACTTTAAAGGAATGGAAATGTCTGAAAAGTTCATACATTTTGAGAGGAGAGTTTTTACGAGAAAGTTTATGAAATGGAAATGTTTAAAAAGCTTTTATTAAGAAAGTGAAATTTTATAACTTATGACATATAGGGCATTATTCGTGCATTCATGCATGGGATTTGCTTACTGAGCTTAATAGCTCACCCCATATTTCCTTATTTTACGTTTCAGGTGATGATTAACCAAATGGTGCATGGAGATCATCTAGAAGCAAGCTTTGATACCCAAGAGTCGTTCTGTTAATTAAATTTTTTATTTATTTATGAACTTGTTGAACATTTAAATTTTTATTCCTTTATTGTCAAAAGGGAGCTTGGTCGCCTGGGCATATGGGCTCTCGGTCACCTGGGCGCCTGATGGCCTAGGCGCCTAGGCGCTTGGTTGCTAGGTGTCCCGTAGCCCAACAATTGTCTCCAACAGATCTGTTTTTGGTAAAACTTCCGGCGAGTGGCTGATTATAGTTGTAAATATAGAGAGTTCAAGTCAGTGAATAGCTTACCAAGGTGATCAGCTACCAACCGTAGCAAATTCTACTCCAAAAGAAACCTTGAAGCAACTTTGGTCAAGTTTCTAAGCAACACTGGGCGGCGATCGACGAGCAAGACAACGAATAGCAGATGCAGGGGGAAAAGAGATCTGGTCTGTAGATCTAGGCTCAAATGGACTAGAGTGGCCTCCTAGCGTGTGGCAATCGGCAGCAGTATAACCAGAAACGGCTGTGAGCGGATAGAACAATGCTGAACCGTGGTGGCGCTGCAGAGCTTTTTCGAGCAGCTATGGATCTAATGCGAGCAAATCGGTGCTAAACATAAGCAATCAAGAATTTGTGCTAACCGTAACCCAATGTACATTCAACCAGAGCTGGCTATAGATCTGGTGACCAAGCCTGACCAGTGATGTAGATTTGGTTTGAGCTGCCACGCGGAACGACGAGTGAGCTCCAATGGTCAGTTGATCAGCGATGAGGATGATTGACGAGCAGCAAGCAACAGAGACACATGACGAGCGAGCTTCGACTTTGACTGGTGGCAACTAGTGATGGTGAATGACGTCAGAAAAATAGAGAAGAGGATGGCCGGCGCTGTTCTTTTGTGTGTATTTTTGTTTTTTATATTTTTATTTTTATTATTTTTTAACTTAGGCCCTAACCCAAATCCTTGGGGCCTTGCCTCCACATCCAAAAACCAATTCAGTCCAATAAATTAAATTTTGCAAGCTTTCCTTTCGGTAAAAATCTAGTTTCCGAATGAAAAACGAATAAGCTTAACAAGTCGAGCCACTAACTAGCCAAAAACCCTATTTCGATTAACACGATAAGTTCCATACTTATTAAACGTACAATTAAATAATCATCACGTAGAAAATTACCGAACCCTAATTGGCACACAATTCATACGATTATACAAAATTCATAAAAATGAAAAAGTAATATCTTGAGTATTACACTAAATGAGTTATGCTATTTACAGTATGTCCTTCTTTTTAATTCCTCGAAAGAGGAATTCCTCTAGCCATCGGAGAGCTTAATCTGTGTATCTTTTAGCAGTTGATCAAGGATCTGATGAGCTTTTTATATATCAAAAGAATAACTTGTTTGGTCTCCTGGTTTGGCTTTTTCTTTTCCCCGCACAGGTTTCAACATGGGGTAGGTGTATGGTAACCCTTAGTAGCTCGGCTGCCATGATTTCTGCTGGTTCATCTTCCTCCGAATCAGCTTTGTCATTGATGACTGAAATCATGGTTTGCCCTCTACTAAACTTGGCTGCTCGAAATTTTTCTTTATCTTTGACGAACTTTTCTATACAGATTGCATGGGAAAGAAAAATGGACAAGTCTGAAAACTCCTATAAGATAAGATTCTCCTTTAGTTATGGATTCATACGGTCGATTGCTATTCTAGCATATTCAGTTTCTAGCAATAAGGTGGAACATTTTCCTTTCATTTGCCTAAATCTCTCCAGGAGATTAGCTACATCTTCGTTGGTTTTTTGTTTTACGGCTAGCAAATCTGCAATAAATACCTTCGGGATAGACCTATATAACCTCTTGTGACATACACGTTCCATATCGGCCTAGCAATTAGATGAATTGGGAGGTAGTCTAGCATATTATGTGAAGATTGCTGCAATTAGTGACAAAGAAAAGAGTTGTAGTTCGTGCAAGTTGCTATTTCTGAGCTCTCTATATTAAGCCGTGAATGAGCCATTGCTCTATTTTTTTTTTTTTTTAATCATGATCTCCTCAGCAAGTGAAAAATCTAAATGTCTTGCATACTCGTGGCATGACTACTGCACAATCTATCCATTCTGGGTAGGGTTTCTTGTAAACCAAACTGTCATTGCCAGCAATGTTGAGCCCAAACTACCTCATCGGCTACTACATTAGTATCGATTGGTGCAAGAGCCTATGTTGGTAGAACTCCCCAATTGGCTGGTGGATGTCTTTCAAAATGATATGCTCGATCCATAAAGTACCTCTCCTAATATCCTCATCTAGAGAAGGTATCTGCTTATATACCTGCGGTGTTTGAGTTCCAATAGTCGGCATTTTTTGCCATATGTTGAAATCATGGGTTAGGCTGGCAGGAAACTGGGTAGCATAATCTTGTCACCCATTAGTCTGTTAGATGTACTAACTTGGCATATAGGAAAAATTCAAAACCTATGGTAAGAAGGAATTAGGAACTTTTTGGGTACCATAAGGTACGGATACCTCCCAGTTGCAATGACCATGCTACGTGAGGCTATTCTCCAGATGAGCTATAACCCATCGGCTGCGAAGTGCTTCTCCGAGCCACTGTAACCAGGTCCTGAGGGAATTGTGGTGTAGGTGGAGCCCATGTTTGTACTGCTTTCTAAAGAGTGATTATTCATTAGGATGGAAGGGAAAGTAGTTGGAATTGGATTAGAGTATGCCGGAATTCCACGTTGCACTAACCTTGTATCTCATCTGCAGCATAAGCCTAACAAATGTAGTAAACTCCTGATTTGATTTTGCATTAACTCACCTATGCATTGCTCCATAGTGAATCGGATGGCTGACGAAGAAGTTGGAGCTGCCTGTTCATCAGTATATGTTGATGGATCTCTACGGCTAGGAGCCATTGCCGAGGAAAACGATGCCTTTCTAGATTTTGTGGGGCAGCACTCAACGAATGGAGCTTTGACATAATAGTAGTAGGTGTGTCTTGGACATGAGTTTGATTGCTCTGGTTTCCAACCATGATTTCTCGATTGGAATGAAGTATCATGCACACTTAACATATCCCACTGAGTGTATCAATTGTGTTGATGAACAACAATTGTCTACTCGATTCAACAATCCTAGTCATGGCGTACTAAAGTTTTCAACAAAACGAGGCCTAAGTTCCAGTAAGCTAGTTGTGTAATTGGCTCACTAGATCGTAGCAACCTATTTTTTGTATGTGGGGTTTTTGAGTTAACTATAGTAAGCCCTTATAAAGTGTGCAAGTATACTATGCTAACCAGGAAAAAGTTATTGTGTATCTGCTACAGCTAAGATAACAGCACAGTGAATCCGACTAGTCGACCAGAAAGCAAATAAGCTAAGACAAGCAAGCAAAGACAAATTGGAAAATGTTACATAGTAGAAAGATAAAACTGAGCTAGCTAAGTGATTATCCTAAAAGACACTAAACAGGAAAATGATGCAACTTAGTTAGCTTAGGCTAAGCAAGGGATTATACTGAAGGATGCCAAACAGCATAAAGATACAACTACGTTATTTTAGGCTAAACAAGTGATTGTGCTGAATGAGGGAATGGAGCAGTTAATAACATGAGACATGCTATGTAATCCTATATAACTAGAAAATGATAAAGAGAATTGTAAAAAAAGTAGTAAAGAAAGCAAAAGAAATTGAATAAGCTAACAAATTATGCTATTAAAGTTAGAAATACTTATCATCTGAGAAAGAAAATAAGTGCTCTAATTCAAAAATATTGCAAAAAAAGAATACAAAACTTGTCTAACAAAGCAAATAGAATCAATTGACACTAGAAAGTTGACCATAAAACTAGCTACTAAATGAAAACATAGATAAACATAAAGATGATATGTTTGATTGTTGGGTTGATTGATCTCCTTTCTCTGTTTCTCCTCTTCTTATTTATACTTCAACTTTTAATGTTCCTATGAGCTGTTGGCTGAGAGAGACAACTGCCATTACGCCATTTTTTCCTTCTTCCGTGCTATTTCTTCAGCCCATGTCTGTCTTAATCGGTCATTCAGTTGATCATACCCATTGATCTTCAGTCAGGTGGTTATGGTCTTATATAATTATAGAGCCGGTCTCCTTGTTTCTTGTTGTTTCTACCGATTCGACTGACTTTTTTCTCCTACTCACCGATCGTCCTATGATTCGTTCCTTTCTTGATTTTCACTAGCTGTTGAGTTCCTTAGTCGTTTCGACTCCATTCTTCTTGGGCTTCTGTTTGATTAGGTCTTGCTCAGCAAGCCGCTGCATCCTGCCTCAGCCGTTGACATCGGCTCTTTTTAAGGGTCAACGAAAATTATTGGAATTCTATGACAACATTGAAGTGTATTACCCAAAAGCATTCTACAATACATACTTATTCTTATGCTTTTTAATGCATGATTTTTTTTATGTTTTTAAATTTTGAACAAAGAACCTAAATTCGAAGTCCTGTTAACAAATTCCTTTTGAAATTTAGAGGCTGCTATTTAGTATATATGCTAAGCTGAAGCTATGGAAACAAGAAATTCTCCTTTGTTGTTAAAATGTTCAATCGATCTTTTTAATTCTTTGAATTTTATTTAAGTGGAAATAAATTTTTCGACATATGAGGTTTGCGCTCGACATTTAGATTTATATCAATTTACATAATGAAATCTATAACTCGAAGAGGAAGTATTGAATGAATTTTTTGATGAAATTGAACTAAAATGATATGTTTTTTCTCCAATACGGATTCCATTTTAAGGTGGGCACTAACCAGGATTGAGTCATCATCTTCTTATCGCAAAGGTTCAAGACAACTTGTAACTTGACTACCTAATACCAACTGTGGAATATATGATCCATAATAGCCTTCGTAATAGAAAGAAAGCACGCATGAAATTAGGCAAGAGCGAACCTATTAAGGCCAATGCGGACAGTGAATCACACCGGACTTTCCAATGACTCAGTTAATATTTAAGTTGTGTGCACTGAACTTATGCTTAAAAATGTTGAACTACAAAAGGAAAAAGCGAGTATAAATTGTTTCATTAGGCGAATCTTAATTATTATTCGATCCAAGTAAAATTAATTCAATATAATAATCCAAGTTTATAACCCATTAATATTTAAATCCGAATTAAGAAAAATTGTATCACGTTCAAGAGAGTTGAATCAAACTTCGCTCAATTCTTCCCATTGTTCCAAACACGACTTCCCGTTTCAAATTTCAAACGATAACCAACAAATTCCAGTGACCTGGGACTGGCTCAAATTGAGGGTTTCTATCTGTTGCTTTACTTATAATGTTTGTGTAGATATGGAAATTTTAGTTAAATTAAATTTTCATAATCTATTTAAGCAATTAAAAATCAATTTTAAATGCTCTAATCAAATTGGGAAGTCTGTGACATGTCAACCAATGAAATGGTGACATGTGGCATTGGTGACGATGTTCAATCAATAGGAATCAAGAAAAGATTGGCAAATTAGACGACGGCACATCACTCCTAAGCGTCACCTCTACTAATCAAATCAATTTGCTTTTCTTATAAATAAAGGCCAAAGCACATGAGGAAGAGGTCCAGAAATTCATATCAAGGTCCAGCATTGAAAGAAGCTTAGAAGAAAGAAACCAAATGTCTCTCAAACCCTGAGATCAAGCTGCAAAGCCCTTAGCAAATTTCGAAGAGAAGAATCAACAGACCAAGTTCTTACCACAAAAACATTTCAGAAATTGTAACACATATCTTATCAAATTTATAATCTCAATATATAATTGTTTCATATTCCTCTTATTTTCTTACTATTTCGCAGGCGAGAGAATCGTGTAAACAAATTTTGGCACGCCCAGTGGGACAATTTCTGCCGTTCATCTTCTCTTTCAAACAAATCAAGTCAAATTCATCAATGGCCCCCAAAAACAACATCTCAAAGGCTATGCCTTCTAGATCTGCAACAAGTTGTGCTGCCACCAAGTCAACCATGCCAACCACATATGCAGGACATGTGACGCAGAGTGGGGCTCCATTTGATATTGGGAAAGAAATGGAGTATTTCTCGTATGATAAGATCTACAAATACTCCAACCCCATGTTCAATGGCATTTCTCCTCAAGAAGCGGGAGTCATATCTGCTATCAAAATCTTTGTTTAATGCAGGAACCAAACCCCAGAAGTCCATAGATGCTGACAATGGATATACTTCAGATTCAATACCAGCCAGTCCTCAAGAGGATCCGAAGCTTGATATGATGCCTTATGAAGATCCAACCACAAGTTCATCCCTTATGCCTATTATGATGGCGAACATCTCAACCGTTGAACAACAAATCTCAAATCTGACAAAGTTGGTGGAAAATCTTGCAAAACACACTCAATGGCAAGATCTCACAATCGCCTAACTACTGAATCGACTTGATAATGCTGAAGAAACAAGCCAATCTGTTTTAAAACATCCCAAGCCTTCAAATATGTCAGGATCTGCAAGAGTTTTGGTCAGGCAACCTTAAGTTGAGTTCGAGAGTGAAGACATAAGAGAAGCGAGACCTTCAAAAGAAACTGTAACAATTCAAGTCTCATCAGATAAACTAATCCCTGTTGACCAACTGAATGATTTCATCATGGATGCCATTAAGGACAAGAACGAAAGGAGTATTAAATCCTCTTTCACATATTCCAAACCATATACCAAGAGGATTGATAACTTGAAGATGCCCATAGGCTATCAACCTCCGAAATTTTAACAATTTGATGGTAAGGGAAATCCAAAACAACATATTGCACACTTCATCGAGACTTGTAACAATGTTAGCACATATGGTGACTGCCTTATCAAGCAATTTGTTGGATCTCTAAAAGGAAATGCGTTCGACTGGTACATCGACCTCACAACTAGATCCATTGACAATTGGCATGAACTAGAGCATGAATTCCTCAACCGCTTCTACAGTAAATATCGAACGGTTAGTATGTTGGAACTCAGCCATACCAAGCAATGGAAAGACGAACCCATCATTGATTACATCAACCGATGGAGAAGTCTGGGCCTGGATTCCAAAGATCGCCTCTCCAAACAATCTGCAGTTGAGATGTGCATTGAAGGTATACATTGGAGCCTCTAATACATCTTGAAAGGAATCCAACCAAAAACCTTCGAAGAATTGGCTACCCAAGCTCATGATATGGAGTTGAGCATTACGGCCCACGGAGATCAAAGAGTTCTAGTACCCAAGCCATGGAAGATGGAGAGGTTTAACTTCAAGAAAAGAAAACTAAACCATCTTCCAAATCTGACACGAAAACATCCATGACAACTACTGCAGTGCTTGTCATGATACCTATAAAAGAGCAGAAAGATTACAGAGAAAGTAAATGTTGCTCCAGATCTTGGAAGAAGATGCATGACTTTGAAAGATATGCAAAACAAAGAATATCCATTTCTCAATTCTAATATTTCAAAAATATTTTGTGACATGCTGAAACCCGAGATCATCAAACTGCTAGAGATAAAACAACTAGAAGAAGTAGGATGATTGGGAGACCTAAACTATTGCAAATATCATCGTCTTCTTGGCCACCCGTCAAGAAATGCTTCATCTTCAAGGACAAAGTCATGGAATTGGCTCATAAAAGGCGTATTTTGCTAGAAGAAGAAAGAGTGATTACTAATCAAATAAGCATCCTACAAGATACTTTCTCTTTCAGATCGGCTAATGCAAATGCTACGGATGTCTCGTGATCGGCTGAATGCTCATAAAAAGCCTATAGTAAATGTTAATATGATGATTTTTTGATGCACCCTTTTATATGGCGGCTTCGTTACAACATTTTTTTCAATTACTTATGGCGGCTCTTGGGCTATTGTGAAAAAGATCATTTCCTGTAGTGAAAATTGATCCCACGAGGATTGGATTAATGAAAACTTAATGTGAAAACTTCGTAAAAATATATAATAGTGATATAGCATTACTGATTATTATAAAGTAAGTTTAAATGAAAGTAAATGTTGAAGAAATGATAAGTAAAGAATAGAAAGCAGTAAAGTTGAGTTAGAAAGTAAGAAAAGTAAGAGTTAGTAGAAAGCAAGTAAATAAAGTTGGAGTTAGTTCTGGAATGCTATAGCAATGAGGACAGAATCGAGCAATGTCTTATCGAGATTGTTCACTGTGCAAATTTAGGAATAGTAGAAAAATCATATATATGTCTATGCTAGCTCTTAACTATGATTCTAGAATGCTTTAGGATTCCCCTTATGAGGCAAGTGTCCATGGCTTCACTTAGTTCTTAAATGTTGTATTAGAGAGTTAAAGATAGTTCTTCCTTAACCCCTTAGCAACTGTTCTGCACAGATTTCATCAAATCACTAACCATATGTCTATGGCAATAAAGATTAGTCACTAACTCTAAATGATAATAAGTGATCAAAAGAAACTAAGAATGGCTTATGAACCCCTCAATCACTAACTGATTTCTTTGATGTCACAAAGGACATTAACTCAACATTTATGGTTTAAAAATCTTGTGAAAACTTAGCTTAGCTCTGCTACCTTGATTAAGGATTCCAAGAACACAGTTTAAGAGAAGGAATCGGTATTTGCACTTCAGAAACTAACAACTCTAGCAAACTTGCTATGCTTATCTTCACAAAAGGCGAACTATGTTGGAAAAAAGATGAACTTCAAGAAAACTAAGATAAGTGCAAAAAATGATAATAGAAAAATGAAGGGAAGATTGTCATCTAATCCCTTGTTAACAAAGCTTTAAAGATTTAAGCTAGAGGTTGGTTCTTCTATTGAAGAGGACCCCTAAGTTCTACTTGAAAGCTTTATAAAATTAAGAACTACTTCCTAGTATATTATATCTAGCTAATTAACTAATCTACTACCATTCTCTCCTTGTTTAGCTAGATTCTTCTTATGTAGGCATATTTATGGCTGAGTTGGAGTGCTATTGCTTTCCAGACAACATTCGTTGTCTCTACTTGTCTATTTTGGGAAATATGGGGACTACTGGTCTTCTATACTTTAGCATTTTGGGTAAAAGATTGAAGTCAACTTAGGCCAACGGTCATTTGTCATTTTTAGCCAATTTTCCACTAAAATGCAAAGAGTTCTTATTTTTTTCTTGTACTACAAATGCTGTACTTTGAATTGTTGGGCTCCAACATGAATGCTATATTATTTTGCCCTTCATGAACTTAACTTGGACTCTTTGGCAGGTGGCACCTTGATGTGAACATTAGAAAGTCATCTTTCTTGTCTTTATTCTTTTTGTCCATTTTTCTTTTGTCCCCAGCATGAAGGAATAAAGAGATTCAACTAGTCAATGTTCAATGGGAACATCATGGGATTACAGAAGCAACATAGGAGCCATAAGAATTCATGAGCAAGAAATACCCCAACCTATTTCAGGTAAGTATAAATTTCGAGGATAAAATTTTCTTAAGAAGGGGAAAATGTGACAACCTTGATATTTCTAAGAATTAGAAACCAATGTAGGTTACCATATCGCAAATAGATTTAATATAGGACTTGAAATATTTTTAGAAATATGATATTGTTAGACTTAGAATTTTGGTTGGATTATATGGTTAGAATAAACCTGAACATATTCTCGGCTTAACCGAATTTTGAAAACTCTTTTAATAAAAATTTTGGCTTTCATTTTTGTTTTAAACCTTACTCTACTTACAAAAATTGATTTCCTTAAACTTTATTTTTTAAAACACTATTTTCTGATTTTCTTAAATTCATTTTTGAAAACTCTATTTTCCAAAATCGGTTATATTTTGAAAACTCTATATTATTAAAACTATATTATTCTAAAAAATAATTTATTACTTTATAAGCTTTCATTTTAGTTCAAATTTTAGCTTGAAAATCCTTTCCTAGAATCCCAAAACTTCCATCATGTTTTTCTACCTTCATCCAATATATTTTCTTTCCTCAAACTCCAGTCCACTTTTGTCTTCTTCATTCACAGTCACTGATCAGCATTATCTAATCAATACTAGCCCTTATTCATCCACCAATGAATGATAAGTGTTTGACATGAATATTGCACGAATTTGCATGTGCATGTGCTGGCTTTGGTAAGTTTTTTAGCAAGAATTTTTCAGCTGTCTTCGAGGATATGTGTTGCTCGGTGGAAAGGGGTTTCAGCTAGGAATTCGACACCTAAACAAGGTGAGTTGTCAAGCTTAGAGGGTAAAAGAATGGAGGAGAAGACAGCTGCCCATTGTTGTGTCACCTACTTGTGAATTGGATTAGCAAAACTTTTCTTCTAAAAACCACCGACCATCTCCACTTCAATTCAATTGGTTTCTTCTTCTCTCAGTCTTTGTAAACTCTGCCCATAATCTCTATATATTGGACCAGACTTCACCTCCATTTCACTCACCCACTTAATTGAAAGTCTCTCCCGTTCTTGACTCAAAAATCAGCTTTGCTCTATACTTCAAAAATAGCCAAGTACTACATCATTCAAGCCAAACCTTCAACTGTTTTTCTACACAAAACACAGCCTTTCATTCCATTCTCTTTGCATGTCCATAAGCTTACCATTTATCCCTTTTCTTACTGAAATTTCAGGTGAGTAGAAGGTTATGAGAAATTCATACTAAGCTTGAATTAATTTACAATTATACAACATTGTTGTGTGAGTAGTGTTTCAGTTATAGGAATTGTATATATATTGCATGGATTTTCCATCGATGCTCTAAAATTGAGATTATGGTGTTGTCATGATATGAGTATGAATTTTTTTCACATGATTTTGGGATGAATATCTCATATTTTAAGATAGAAAATGTAAGAAAGAATCATTAGGGTTTGTTCCGAACGAACCAAAACTTTTACCCACTTTCAGCGTGTCATAGAAGCTTTATTAATTGGTCAAATTATGATTATGATATATGGTTAGAAACTCACGAATAGTAGAAAGAATTTAGTGTAGATTTCATCCAATTTGAACGTATAAAGATCAAGATATGAGTTGATCTTTATAGTGAAGTCAATCTGGCTGATTGAACATAAATTGTGCAATTCCTTTTTAAATCTGGATTTATTCAGACCTTTGTAAGTTCATATTTTTACAAGGATTTAAACTTTGATATGTTAGGATTATTTTGATACTAATTTCATTCAGAAACCTTGAGTATTTATGGAGTAATGCTCAGCATACCACAAGCAATCCATTTCTGTGAAAACTGATTTCAAAACCGATCATTTTTTTCTGACCAAACATATATTTAATCTATAAGTTATATTATATTACATCCTTTCGTTTTTTGAATGACCTTAGCCTGGAGAATATCAATTTTGCAAAAATAATTTTTTTTTCTAATGAAACCAATTAAATGATAAAGCTAAGATTATTGTGAAACCATTTTTAGGTTATGACTTAGGTGTGATTTATTGAGATTTATTACTAAGGATATTTTTTTTGGATTGTTTCTAGGAAATGATAGTCAGTAGACTTTATGATTAATCAGAGTCAAAGGTGAGTTCCTTTCGTCTTTTAAGCTCCTAAATACATGCAATTTTTATCCTACTTTAGATAACTATTATTTTAATGTGAGTTCCTCCTTCTTTTAAACTTTCGTAACATGTGCTTATTTTCAGCGTACTCTAGATAATTATCTTTCTTACATGAGTTCCTTTCATCTTTTAAACTCCCAAGTATGTACAATTGTTATCCTACTCTAGATAACTGTTATTTTAACGTGAGTTCTTCTATCTATCAAGACACTGCACAATGTGTTTATTTTCATTTAAGCATGCTCTACATGAGTTTTATGAAAATTCTTGTATGCTTAAATATGGGTTCCTGCGACTTTTAAGTTCCATAGAATGTGCTTGTTTTCACTAGATAACTGTTATTCTATCGTCAATGCCTTTCGACTTCTAAACTTCCAAATATGTGAGATTTTATTCTACTCTAGATAACTTTTATTTTAACTTGAGTTCCTCTGACTTTTGAACGCCACAGAAGTGCTTGTTTTCATTTTCAGCACACTCTAGATAACTCTGAGTTCCTCTGTCTTTTAAAAATTCCGCAAAGAATGTGCTTGTTATTATTCAAGCATACTTTAGTTATATTTTCACTTCTCATATGCTTGAAAAGTGACTTTTCCTATCAACCGTTTTATTTCTCAAAAGTATTTTGAACCCTCTTTTCTCCAAAAAATTTTTACAGCTGAATTTTCCAAAATTGTTTTGTACAAAAGTTGTCATTTTACAAAAATTTCAATTCTTGAAAAAAATATGACAAATGTGTTTTTAAAAGCTTGTTTGGTAAACCTATTCAGAGGAAATTTTCAAATCATGCATGACATACTTGTTATCTCTACTGATTGAATTTTACTGAATTATACTGAAAATATTTTTGAGATCACTAGTAAATTGATTGATGAATTAATAGATTGGAATAGAGTATTCAATTTGCAATCTATGAATAACTAATCGGGCAGGTAAAGTACTATGCTTGGCTGGTCCTTAGTATGAGCACCTCTTGAGCTAGTTCAGATGATAGTATCATAGTGAACGAACACTTTGCCAACATTTGGGTGGCCAATGACCGAAAATGCATCGGGTAGACGGTAAGGTCATTCGGTTCATAGATCTAATTGTGGACAGTAGTATCCTTAGTTAGGAGGTTTAACGTAAGGGCGAGTGATTCCGATCTACCCAAACTTGCGGGTATCATTGATTGTTATGAAGTGATAAGGTAGAAAAATCGTGCATGTAAATACAAGAAAATGACTGGTATTACTAGACCCTGCAGAATTTTACTATATGTGTAACTATACATTATCATGAAAGTTTATTTTCTTAGCAAATACTTTTAACACAACTCTGATCACCAGTCTTGTCTTCCAAAGGTTTGAAAACAACTTTACATAACAACTTTTGTTGTATCCTTGAACATGTATTTTCTAACTCATATTACACACATATGGAACTCATTGAGCTAGCGATCACAGCTTTTCTTTTATTTTGTAGTGACAGTATTGATTTGTAGACTTCGAGTTTTGCGAACGAGAGATAGAAGAGTCAGTTCATCACTGGAAAGTGCTGGAGCAGCACTACTCTTTTAGCTTACTATTACTATGGTGTATTATGTTCTAAGTATGTAATTATATCAACAATCCTTGTTGGATTGTATTTCTAGATTTTTTATTGAGGAAATTTTATATTTTCTAAACTTGTACTGATTGTCGAGAAGTAGGTGGCGACTCGTTTGACCCCAGTGAAACTTAAGGGACGACGGGATCGTTGCAAGAGCAGCCATTATATTACGGGGGGAAATGACATTAGTCAAATTTGTATCTATTTCTGTTATAAAAGTAGAAGATTGACAATTAAGTGAGTTAAAGTACACAAATATACCACAAGGTACTTGATACAGATTATGCAATAGTTGACTTCATAAAATAATTTCTAGTATTAGACTATTATAATATACTCTAATAAGCAATCATCTAGAAATAATAAAAATAAAATAACTAAATTTGAATTTAGACAATTAACATGAAATATATAAAAGTAGTAAGACTTTAACCAGAATTATTCGAAATATGGACTTTTTAATTAAAAATGAACTTACCAACAAATTTTTAATATAATTTTACATGTAACTTTAAGTTAGGCAAAAGGATAATCTTTCAATTGAGCACTAATTTAAAAGCAATCAACGTGTCTTTATACGACAAAATATATTTTCATATTATAGTTATATGTTATAGTATCTCTCTCCAACAATAGAATATAAATGCACATAAAAAGTTTATCTTAAGATTGTTGGAGATATTATAGTATGTATCTACAATATGCCAAAAATATTTTATTATAGAAACAAGCACAAAAACGATGGAAAATTTATGGACGATTTCTTTTTTCAAGGGGATTTTTTTCAATCGAAAATTCATTTAAATTTTCGATGCATTTTCTAATGATTCATCCGTAGGAAAAAAAATTGTTTTCTTGTAGTGACTGCACTTATTCATAATAATAAAAATTAGGAATTAACGGACCGAGGTGAGATATTAACTCTTTCTTCTTAAGATAAATTTACTCCGCCCACTGCTCACAATTGAAAGATCCCGCGAATACGAGAAATAGTGATGAATTCTCCCAAAATACAAGGACTGTTTCTTACAATAGAAAACTTTAAATCACCGGAAATAATGAATCAAAAAGTATTTAGTACTCTCTTAAAATGAAGAATAAACTACCTAAGGAAAAATATAGGAAAGAGCCTATACGTGCTAGGTAGAAAGAAAAGTGATAGAATATTGAATGAATAAATTCCCTAATTTTGTGAGCCCACTTATAGTATTATAAGAAGTCACTTAATGAATAAATTCAAATATTAGATCAGATCTTTCAGTCTCAATAATCATGAAACGAATAAATAAATCCCTCAATTCGAAAAGATAAGTCTCTTATTTAATAGACATATTTACCTTCCAATTAACACAATTATAACAAAAATTGTAAGATCTGAACTTTTGAAATGAGCTAATTTGTCACCAACGGAATTGAAATTTTCCAACAGTTCTATACTTCCCATGTTTGAAAGAAATAAAAGAAAAGAAAACAAACGAAGAAAAAGAGACTGAGAATTTGTGGGAGTTTGCACTTTGGTAGTCCAATTTTGATGATCTTTGACCAGTTTATTTTGGCAAATAATAATTGATTTTGTCCCTTGTCAGTGGTCAAATGACACAATGTCGATTTGACTAGATGAGCAATGGCATAATACAATGATAAGTTTCTCTAACCTCAGCTTTCTAAGTTTTGAATCAAAACGATGGTAGTGTGCCGAAGCTCTCCGTCTGAATCAAACGTCACACTTTCGACTCACACACAACTTGTTAAAAACTATACATGCGGATGCATTCCAGAGTAGGAATCCGGATTGAGCCAAAACTCACAATCCGTAATTAGAGATGATAGCATGCAATGAATTTGACATATTTAGTATTGCAATTATTTTAATGAATCGAAATAGTAATTATCATAAGTTTGTTCTCAATTTTTTAATTAATTTTTTATTTGAAGAGCATAATGTCAACCAAAATATATTTATATAAATCTCGGCTCCATCTAGAAATTAAGCTGAAGATTACATTTGCAAGTTGAACGGGCTGATCTTGAGTTATAGCGGACCCAATTGAAGGTACGAATATATCGGAGAAGTTTTGACATTAGAATGCAAAAATGTCCGGGGGGACAATACCAAAAATGCCTCCTTGTCCCTTGGTTGCTGGTGGTCCAAGCTTAATGATGATTAACCATTTTTAAGTTAACTGCCCATTTCAATTGTCAGAAACTTCAAATGGTAACTAAATAACTACCTGCACCTCAGCAACATCAATTATCCCACGCTCACCTCTCCCCCAATCCTCCCCCCCCCCCCCCCCCCCCCCCCCCCCCCCGCCCACACAATGCAATTCACAGTCACAATATTCCTAGTATAAAACACTTCACCTCTGCTTCTAATTTGTTCACTTCATTACACATACAAACTCCCTCTTCCTCATCTGCACCGTAGAAAAGCAGAGGGAGAACCCAACAAAATGCGCAAGTATCACCCTGTTTTGTTGCTACTGCTTGTTCTCTTCTCCATTTTCAGTACAAGAATCCAGGGACAACCTCAGGGCGTTAGCCTCATTGATCTAGCAGCACTCCAGCAAATCAAGAACTGCCTAATAGACATTCCCTCTAGTGCTACTTCATCTTCAAGTTTTTTTTCGAGCTGGGATTTTTCTTCACCTGATCCTTGCTCATCCTTCGCCGGAGTGACCTGCTCTTTAATTAGTCCTAGACGGATCGTCACGCTCACCCTTGGTACTGGCCTTTCCGACTCTTTAGGCCTTGCCGGCTCTCTTTCCTCTGCCCTTTGCAATCTTACTGAGCTCACCCAACTTGTTCTTTATCCCGGCATTGTCACCGGTCCTATCCCAACTCAACTCGCAAATCTCAAGAACCTCAGAGTCATCTCCCTCACCAATAATCAGCTAACAGGGATGATTCCGGAGTCCATTTTCACCTTATCCAACCTCCACACACTCGATCTGAGCCACAATATGTTGTCAGGTTCAATCCCTTCAAGCATTTCCGAGTTGGTTCAGCTCAAAGTGCTGGTGCTGGCATCAAACAAGCTAACGGGAGCTCTACCATCAGACTTGCCGGCGGAATTACTCCACTTGGATTTGAAAAACAATGGCTTCTCGGGAACACTGCCAAGGAAGATGCCGCTGTCTCTCCGGTACGTATCGGTTTCAGCGAACAGGTTGTGGGGCCCACTCAACGGACTGGAATCGCTCTCAGAATTAGTGTACCTCGACTTAAGCGTGAACCATTTTAGTGGTCCCATTCCATCTTCATTCTTCCGTTCCACCCTCACATCAATGCTCCTCCAACGGAACAATTTATCTGGCAACATTGCAAAAAACAATGAATCACTGTCATCCAAAGTTTCATATGGCCCTGGATCCATTGTTGATCTGAGTCACAACATGCTTACGGGAGAAATCTCCGGTGTTCTCTTTGGAGTGGAAACTTTATTTCTTAACAGCAATCAATTTTCTGGCAAGGTGCCCCAGGAATACATAGAAAGTATACTGAACGGATCCATGAAAACGCTCTACTTGCAGCACAATTATATCACAGAGTTCCCAATGGAGTCGAATTTGACATTGCCGGGGTCGGTATCGTTGTGCTTGTCGTACAACTGTATGGTACCACCGGTGGGGCTGGGCTCGTGCCCAGCTAGTAGTGGAGAGCAGCTTTCGCGGCCTGCATATCAGTGCTCCAAGTTCAATCATGGCAGCTCCAGAGATTAAATTTCGTTCCTTAAGAGGACCACTGCAGGTGACGGCATTGCACATAGAATACTGGCTTTTATCTTTCTCCCATTATATTGTTTTTCTTCTATACTTTTCATTGTTGTCATGATGATGGGTTTTTGAGGGTTTTATTTTACTTTTTATATATTTTACATACATTTGGATAGAGTAAGAAGGGCAATTTGTACATCCAGGGTGTGATAAAAAGGCCAACACTAATCTTATACGTATTATGGATTAGTTGTATGTTCTGCCTTGTTGATTAACAAGGCCAAATAGATTATTACTACTTTGGTTTCTTTGACAAGTACAATTAGCAATGAATATTAATCTTGTCGAAGATGATCCAGTTATTGCATATTTATGATACAAGTCATGAATTTTCTTGAATCTTGGTGTTCCTAGTTTGGTATTATTGAGGAGCTATTGGAGTTTCCCGTTAAGAAGAGTTAAGAAAGATGAGAAAATTCCGGAGTTGAGCTATAGATGTAGCTGATCTGATGTTCTTGTTTTTTGTTCTAAATAATGGTAATATGTCCAACGAGACTTTAGACAATCTCTTGTCCTTCTGTTCAACCAAACAAATGAGATCTAAATCCATATATTATTCTTTGTTAGATCATTTTATTATTTTTATTTGTTGATATTATTTTGGACTCAATTTCTCAAGTGGGAAATGCACGTTCCCCTATAAATCCATTGGAGGGAGAACAAGTTACACAACTAAATATGTCTTATTTACAATTGCATGTGCAAGAGGGTGCTGTGAAGTGTGAAATGTCTATGTCTATACCTATACCTACAAGAGATGAAGTATTAGCCTCGTTACAAGGTGAGAAATAAAATTAAACTCTAGCATGAATCGAATTTTTGACGTTTTAGTTGGGAATCTCAACACTTGTCGAGAAAGGTTCCATTGGTTAAAATATTTGGCTTTAACTATTTCAGGTTTGAATCGAGATTGACCTGTAAAGGGAACAATATTTTTTAATGAAATACAAACCTGAGACCTTACTTGAGAGGTCCTGAACTTCTAATCTAGCAACTTGAGGCAATTATAAGCGAACCATAAGGGAAAGTGAGGTCTCGTGTCAATCTTCGCTTGATTCTGAGAAAAATTCTATAGACTCAATCGGGGCCAATTTGGATTAATCTCATCCAGTGAGGATATTGAATGGTCAAAGAAAAATAAAAAAAAAAAGTGTGAAAAATCTTATGATTACTTGAAGGCCTCATTTGATGGACGGAAAAGTAAAGTTATACTCGTATTGTGATTAATCAAAATCGAAATTCATAAAATTAAAATCTAAAGGTTGATTTATCTTGTTTCGGAGCCGAATGAATGTAAATGGAAAAATGAATTGCATTCATAAAGTGTAACAAATTATATAAAATATTAGTATGAATATAAAAATCAAAATCTAATTTCATATCATTACTATCTTCATTCAAACCTAAATGAAACTATATCTTGGAATTTGCTTAAGAAGCACGTTTACGGTTAATTTCAAGATATTTTGGATTTGTATGAATTGCATATATGTCGTCACTCCTTTTTTTTTCTTGTTTGTTCATATTTGTAAAATATTATACAAAATGACTATCTTATAGCCAAAACATTTTATTTGGTATTCGAATACTCATTAGAGATTTAGCAAAAGAAATAGAAAATAAAGAGGAATGTTTAGGGATTTCATTTATTTATCTTCATCTTTATCTTTATTCATTAATTGTCGCGACATTGTTAAAGTTTATAATTTATTTTATATTTGAATTAAGAAGAGTAGAAGGACAGCGATGGTGTATACAAAGAAAAGCCCTTTTGTCATGTTAAGTGGATTTATCAAATATCTTCAATTTAAAAAGAAAAAAATTTAAACAACTTGTGAGAGAACTTAATTTTGATTGTAATAGTTATGGCTATACATGAGCAAAGAGTTATTTGGGAAGAGATTAGAGGGTTTTTTGGCTGTAAAGATTGGAGGGTTTTTCGGAAAGAATTTACTTATGTATATATTACGTATGTTTGAAAAGAACTTAATTTAAAAAGAAGGTTATCAAATTAATCTATAAAATTTATTACGTATGTTTTTATTTTAAATATTAATAATGGTGAATTAAATTAATATGGTCATTGATTATCCTTCTGAAAAAAGAAGGAATCTTTAACAATGAAAGAAGGTTTAAAATATTTGTTTATGGATATAGTGATAGGTTTGTAAAGGTATTCGAATTTTGAGAAAAGATAGTCTAGCAATATCGCCGTCAACACAAATTCATTATGGGATCCGAGGAGCATTTAAATTTTTTCTCATGAAAACTATGAATCAGTATTAATGCACACAAACACAAACCAAAAGTTAATAGGAAAATGTGATAATTTAAGGGCCATCATTTAAAAATGCACGCGAGGCAGTGCAAAGAACGTGCTTCGTTTTCTGGTCTACTCCACGTCAACCCCACTTTGTATTTACGAAGGAATGTGCTCTTTTTTTCTTTTTCTTTTTCTTTTTCTTTTTTTTTTTCCTTTCTTCGTTTTCGGCACAGGAGGGTTTGGCTTAAATTATCAATTGCAACAAAAAGATTCCAAACAACTCTTATCAAAACGGTTATGCTTCTTGGGTCAGGGTTCATCCAAGAATGACGCGGTTCAACACTATTCTCATGTGCAAAAAGACTTAAATACCCTCGCGCTCATGCGGATTGAAACCCCACATGTTTCCCTCTGCCGGTTCCCTCCATCCTCTCCACAGTTTCCTCCATTTTTTCCCTCCTAATTGTTTTCTCTATTTAGGGTGCATTTGGATTAATTTTTAAAACGAAATTTTTTCTTCTGCTTTCAAAAAAATCTTATTTGTTTTACTTTTCAAAATAAAAACAGAATTTTGAAATCTTATTTGTTTTAGTTTTTCAACAAAAAACTATCTAGGGTAACTTTTTCCCAAAAAACAAAAAAAAAAATCAATTTTTTATGTCCATTACCTACCTTGTAACTGAACATTAACTGGGTATTCAAGTCATAAATCTGATCTACGCTGATAAATATCCGGATACTATCCTAACAATACAGGGTATTTAAGAAAAATGACTGATTTACTCCAATGAATACCTGATCATTATCCTAACAATACTCGTGTATTGAAAGAAAAATATTGAATTGCAGATCAATATTCGGGTATTAATCCAATAATACTTGGGTATTGAAGCAAAATTAATTGATTTTGACGGATAAATACCTCGGTATTAGCCCAAATAATATCTAAATATTCAAGTTCTTAAAGTGATTTCGACTCTTTTGGTTTCATTGTTATGTTTGTTTATCATCTTTAAAAAAAATTCTAATCCAAATGAATTTTTAAAACAAAAACTTTTTTATCTTTCTAATCCAAATGATTTTTCAAAACAAAAACTTTTTCATTTCAATTATAAATTCAAATTTTAAAATTTTCCCGCTTTTTCATTTTAAAAACGTTTTTCAAAATAAGTTCACCTTTTTCATTTTAAACTATAATCCAAATACACCCTTACTCATCTCATATCAATCACTTTTTGTCTTTTGAATACACAAAGAAYTTGTAAGCTTCATAGATTGGTTTTTTTTTTTTTTTTGCTTTTTCCCGCTCTTTTCCCCCGTTTGGCTCTTTTTTTAAGAGCCAAACGGCCATTGGCCCTATTTTCCACTGTGTTTGGAACATTGACCTTAACGCGAAGAAGGGCAATGTCATCTTCGGAGAAAATGTGCCGACAGCCCGCGTCTTCTTTTGTCCCGTAATATACTTTTCCATAGTATTCGAAAATGGATATTTGTCAAAGCGCAGCTAGTAGCTGCGTTCTAATTAAGGAGAATGAGGAGCAACGCAGGACCTTCATTGTCATCTCGAAGTAAAATTAGGGCAATTTTTTTACCCTATTCTATTTACGCTGTAAATTTCTCTGTAAATGTTTTTACCGCAAGCGCTTTCATCCACTGCTTCTTCGCCGGTTCTTCTCTACTCCGGTCGCTACTTCTCCGCCAGTTATTGTATGCTCTGGTTGCCTATGCTCCTTGTTCTTCGCTACTTGCTTCTCCACAACTTCAACGTCTTCTTCGTTGTACCCTCCAATCGCTGTGAGTCTGCAAATTCTTGTTAATTTGAATTTTGTTTCTTCACTGTTGCTGAGTTTATTGTGCCACTGTTCATTATTGTAATCTTTCTCATCTTCGTGCCACTGAGTTTATTGTGTATTATAATTTCTTATGCTATTTATTGTTTATTATGCTATTGAAACTGCAGAGTTTCTTGTTTCTTCACTTGTGTATTATGGAGTGTATTGTTTCTTGTTTTCTATTTCTTCACTATTCTTTACTATTGAATCTCTACGCCCATGTATCTGCATATGCTTGCCTATCTTTACATATATATTTGTCCATTTTCTTTAGTTAGTTGTTGGAAAAAAAAAAGGGAATAGAGAGTATGAAACTTTCAAGGCTGAAGTTAATAGGAAACATTTTCTTTCTCATCTTTTGCATCATGTTATTTGAGGTGAATTTTCCACAATTAATATTGTAGTATTGTCTCTTCATCTCTTACCATGGGATTTCGGGGTCATCCTGTTTGTTAGAGTTGATTACTACTTCTTTTAGTGAGGTATTTTATAATCACGATTGAATATAAATAAATCAAACCAAAATATAAAAGGTAGAGACACAATTTAACATGGTTCAACATAAATGCCTACATCCATGGGACCACGTTCAGATGTCAAACATAGTTCACAAAATGAATGAGTTCAAGGGCACATAGTTCACTAAATGAATGAGTTCAAGGGCCTGATACATCAATCATTTAACAAATTAAAGTTTTTAACAAAATAAAAAAAACTCTCCTTATATTGAATCTTGTAGCCGTACGTAGAAGATTGAAAAATGTCTTGTTCTTGTTGCTGAAAATTCTTTCAGCAAACTTCTTGGATCTTCTCAAGATAGGAAGAACTCTCGATAGTAGTTTGAATCAATAGAAGGAACAAAATTCCAACAAAAACCCATTGAATAAACATTTCTCAACATATACTTATGAACAAATACTAAGTATGTCAATCTAACATAGCATGAATATTACTCTTTGTATTTTTTAATCAAATCCAGACTAATGAACCTAGTTATATAATTGACCTTGCAGGAATCAGAATATTTGAATAAGAGATAAGCAATAATCACACCTCTAAAAAGATTTGAAAATCCTTATCTAAAAGGATAATTATGATAGCTAACTCATAAGTATTTGATAATCAATATTCAATAGTCAACTACTTTTAGATCATGATAAGTAGTGATAATATATGAATATCTAAAATTTAAATATTCTCATGATAACCAAAACTTTGTACGTACACTGCTTTTTACATATTCTGCCAACTATATATATAAATTCAATAATGAAATAAAGCAAACATTGAAGGCACTGGTCCAAATTTTAAAATAAATTGAACTAATCTCAAAATTCTACTGAAGTAGAAGAGTGGGAACAAATCAAAGAGTGAGGAAAAAATGAACACCTCAAAGATAGTGTCTTTTGAATATCTTTTAATTTCTCAATTCTCATTTATAAACAAATATATAGAACCTCAATGATTGAGGTCTAACATTATTATATCATCCTCATTCCTTCTTTTATTAACTAAACATTTACTCGAAATATGCACAAACGAAGCTGGCCAAAGGTTTGAATGAAATGAACTTAACTCTTATTTCATTTAGAAGGGACAGATGAATCCAGTGAAGCTTATGCCTAATAATGTCATTTTATAAGGTAGTATTGCCTATTCAGTATTAAAGACATGTCTAAGTTAATTGATGCAGTATATTAGGCCCTTGCTACCCATACTTCTTCAATTGGTCATCCATCATACACTTCCTTTAGCTTTCTTGTTTGTTTCAACATTTAGGATCATCGGTATCTATACAAGCTTATGCCTAATAATGTCATTTGAGTGTTCCACTAACCATAGTAATGCATTCCCAATGATACAAAGTGATTGGATATTAATTTGTTGAACCTTCAAGTTAACATCTAGTATAAAATTTCATGCAATGTCATGTATGTACATATAGGAGCAAAAATGAAACATATTAGCAGCCATTTCCTTTTGGCAGGGGAATTTAATGAAAGCATAATCTTCTTTGATTAGTATAAGACCAATTCAAAAAAACATATGACCACAACCTCACACCTCTTCTCTACACACTCTCACCTTTAGGATGCGGAACTACTCCAATTGTCATACACTTTGAAGACAACAGAAAAACATCTAGTAATAGTATTGACCAAATACACATATCTCACATACAAAAAAAAAAAAAAAATAAGTAAACAAAAATGTGCTGACTAATTTCTTTGAAAATAATTAATCGCTACCTAAATTCATTTCCAAACTCACAATTCCACTCTCATAGATGGATCGTATTCCAGCTAATATTGGACATTTTGTGCTGACTAGGTAGGGGAAGTGTCGTTCTGCTTGTATTTGGTAGGGGGACGATGATGTTACTCGCGAGAGGTCTTTGTGTGTCCATCATAATGATGGACATTTATTTGAGGATATCGAGTAGCCACCTAGAGTCAAAGACTATATTAACATTGCCACATTTGGTGGGCTCGCATGACTAGGTCATATTCAAGTAGATCATGCATTGACGGTTGCGTTGGTTGAGCGGTGGTGTCCTGAGATCCAAACTTTTCATTTCCATGGAGGCGAGGTTATTATCACTTAACAGGATGTAGCCATCCTATTGGGTTTGCAAGCAGATGGCCATGCTTTTACTGGCGCATGTATAGACTTTGCGTCTTCAATATGGTAGGAAACGTGCAAGCGGTTGTTATGGTATAGACCTAATCTCCTAGAAATTAAGAGTGATATGCTTATCGCTAGAGGGCTTCAGGTACACTCATAGCTGCATTGGATGAGGATGTTCATGACATCCTTTATGCGTAGCAGGCCTAATCCCTTATCTTGTTCCTCATGGGTGGTATGATTTTCACATACCAATGGGGAACAAAGTTCATATGTGGTACCTTCTTCAACTAGAAGATTTGAAGAAGTCAGATACATATAGTTGGGGATCGAGGGTCTTAGCCCACTGTTATCATGCCTTATGTGACGTGACCATCACGAGGGCTTGAGAGATGACCAGTGCTAGTGTAGTCGTGCAAGTATCTTCACGATATTTTGGTGAATTGCTCGTAATATTTGAATAACATTTTTTATGTTCTAATAATTATTATTATTTGAATGTTTTCAAGTTATGGGTTTGGGAGCACTTTTAATCTTTCGACTGGTGAAGAGGGATATTCCCCATGCAATTATCGATGATTAGCACCATATAGAGCACAGTGGCATGTTCCTTTTGAATGTACTAGCCTAGCTACCCATGTACTACTCGTTTATCAAGATCAGCTTAATGTGATGTCTCTTGATCAAGTAAGTAATTCATTGTTTATATTATTTTCATCGCTAATATTGTATTCATTGTTAATACATTTTAAATGTTCTTTTTGCAATTGGACCCCGTAAAATGCCGTTTTTGACACTTTGGATCGTAGATATCTATTGAGTGAGGATATTTGGAGAGCACAGGTCCCGTTGATCTGTTGGGAGATTGACATGACATACCCCTAAGAATGATGCGGCAGTTTCGGTTCGAGCAGCTCATCTTGCCTGCTACCTGTATACATATGCCTTACATTGTGTACAGCTCCGTGGATAGAGTGGCACCAATTGGGAGAATGAGCACCAGGTATATATTTATTGGTGGGATGCTGGCCATACATCTATTTTCGTCGACAATGTGGTGCACGACATTCGGCGTCCTCGGGGAGAGTACTTGGAGTAGTACCATTGTATCACTCGTATTTTGATATGTAGTTCCGAGCATTGCCGCTTGAATGAAAAGGGATTTCAGGGCACTGGTCCTAATGTACAGTTGTTGGTGAGTCTTATTGTATATTTTATATTTGTTGCAATCTACATATTTTCATAAACTTATTGTATTTGAATCCATTATAGGCATCTGGTGTGAATATTGCTGTGGACGGACTAGCCGAAGCTTTAAAGAGTTGTATTGTTGAGGAGAAGGATAGATTGATTTGGAGAGTCAGAGACAGTTTGCTTAGGGTTCCTGTAATACCCAAGAATTTATTTTCCATTTTCACGAATTCTATATGACCATAAAATTTATATTTCAATTCACTGATTTATTTACTATCATGAATTTTTAGTGTTTTGGTTATTTTGCAGCGGAAGGACTTGGAGGCCACAATGTTCAATATGCTAGTTAGAATTAAATAATTCATTTTATGTTATTATTATTTATTTGTACATTAATGTGGGATTTATTATGCTAGTTGAATTAGAGTCTTTTAGTTAATTAAATTAGGCTTGACCCATTAGAGCCCTTCCTTTTCTTATTCAAAACCCAGCTTTATTTGAGGTTTGATATTGGCCTAAAGGAAAGCCTATAGACTTCAATTTGTATTGGGCTTGGATGGTTATAGGATAGGAAGGTCCAAAAGGAGATTGGTTCGGGCCAATTAAAAAAAAAAGGGGAGGGGGGAGGGGGGAATTAGGATTTCAAAGAAAAAAGAATGAAAGAACCATCAGATCTGTAACCTAACGCTGCCTGCTCTTCTCCCAAAACCCTCTCGTGACCACCACCCCCTTTCTTCCCTCTACCGACATTGCGCCGACTGTCATCCATGTCGCCGCACATTAGAGTCACTACTCGCACCACACCCATGATCGGATCGTTGCAGGCTGAATCGGCTTGCTACCCGGTCCCCCACTTGCCATCCATGCTTGTTGTTGTATGACTCACTGCTTGCCTGCGTGATGAGAGAAAATGTCGCTCGTTGTCTTACCATTGTCGCCTTTTATTTGACACCACTAGTCATGCAACCAGACAACCAGGTTGCTCGATCACTGATTGTACTAGCTGCACAGAATTGGGCTGTTGTCCACCATCCCATACCTTGGACTAAACCTGTGGCTCGTGACTCGTACAGACTTAGATTGATCAAGATCCATCTTTCTAGCCAGAGCCACATTTCCTATTACTTTCCCCACTGCATAATGTCGATCTACTACGAGCTTGTTGGTCGCCATTGCTGCTCAGCGACTCGACTAGAGTTGCTTCAAGGTTGCTGCAGTCGATGGTTGATCGCCTTGGTCATCTATTCATTGGTTTGAGCCGTTTGGCCTATAACTCCAACCCCTACTCGCCGGCTTGACTAGATTAGCTTAGTCAGATCTTGCCATGCCAATCCGAAACAGTTTGCTCGAAAGCTGATTTGCTATTCACCTGCTGGGTCCTCCAGATCTGTAACTCTAGTCACCTACTCGCTGGAAGTTGATCGGGAACAGATTTGCTAGAAGCAGTTGTTGTAGTTTCCAGGCACTGTGCACTATCAGCCGCCTATGCGCTGCCCGTTCGCATGCCCAGGGTGCACCTCTTCTGAGCATGGTTGATAACTTTGCGCCTTACACTATGCCTAGAATTTGCTGAATTCAAGGTGAAACCCTTGTTTCTTTCATTATATTGATCGAACAGTTATTTTATTGGCATCATGTATTGATAATTGTGGGAAAAACGTGTTATGGTTATACATGATTTAAGGTGGAATGTAAATTAGTACGAGGAATATATCTTTATTTAGAAATATATTGTGGTTGTTTTGTCATTGTTCTTGTTAGAGATAGTCGAGAGCCATGAAATAATTTGTTCTTTTGTTAATGTTATTGTTTTCAATGTGAAAATTTAAGTACGTGTTAATATGGTGAGTGACGCTCGTATGATAAATGATGAATGTTTTAAAGGTGAACAGTCATGTTAAATGAATTTTCTTTTTGTAATAAAAATTAGAATATTTTCTGGCACATTGACATTGAGGGCAGCCAAGGGACTTTATTTTGCATTTAAAGTAAAGTTTTTACGTTAAGGACTTGAGGTAAGTAACCTCCTTTCTTTTCCCTCAAATGAACTTCTGTTTCGAAAATAATGTGATATATGATATTTTTCTAGTATGTTAGTTACTATGTGATCATGTTGGATTAAATTTGTGAGAATACTATCTGTTACATGTTAGAACATTGATTCTGTTGTTATTAAATAAACATGCATCTCATTATCATGATGTACCTTCCTTAGGGAAAGTTGCAAGTTCATGGTATCGATATGGGAAATGAGTTTAAGGATAAGGTCTGGAAATGTAATCTTACATGGTAATGAATTCTAAATGTTAGGAAATGGAAAAAGGATGTAAGCCTAAGTCATGAAAGGTATGAGTGGGAAATGGGATACGAGGGACTAGCACATCCGACTTAATCCTCTTTGTAGGGTGGAAATGAAAGTAAAATGCATCTTTGATGAGGTGAAAGTAAAAGGAAATGTTAATGAAATGATAATCATATGGCGGTTCTACCGATAGAAATTTATCTCGTTCAAAATAATAATTACCCACTACAGAGTTTAATGGCTAGGTAATACACCAAGTGAGCTCACATTAGAATGGTAAAACTTTAGAGAATTTAGACGAAATAAATTTTGAACTTCATAACAGATAATGCATGTCATATGCATTCATGCATGGGAATTTACTTACTGAGCTTTGTAGCTCACCCTATTCCCCACATTTTGCATTTCAGGTGATGAGTAGCCAGATGGTGCGTGGAGATCACTTTCGTGCAGGCTTGATACTCGAGTGCTTTGTTTAAAATAAATTCTTGTTGAATAATGAGAATTATTGGATAGAATAACCTTAATTTATGTATTTATTCATTTTATTACTTTTTTATCCATTGAGTTATTCTTTCAAAATTTTCTTTAGGTTGTAATTAAATGAGTATTTTCTTGGTTGTTGAGGTTTAAAGTTGTTGGAGATTTGAAGTATTTTTATTCTATAAGATGGAGTATTGGTTGTGGTTGAGTGTTGTTTTTTTCTTGTGAACAGGGGGAATGTGTTGATATTATAAGGGAGACTTTGCCGCAATATTTATAAACCCTTTGCATTGCAATATCCAAAATTTTTGTTTCTCCCAATTTATGTAATATATGTGAGGGTAAATTGGTAACATTCCTGGAATAGGATAGTCTCTAATCTAGGAGTGTTATAGTTTCATTCTTGATCGAAACCAGATCTCCCACTTTCCCACAGTCATCCAACTAGCCTTAATCCATAGACGAGAGAATATACCTGGTCGGGTGCAACATGGGATTGTAAGAGGTGGCAAATACAGACAAAGACAACATATTCTTGATCCAGCTAAGAATGTTCCAGCTACTCTTGTTTCAACTATGGTAGAAGAGACATTCGAGTAGCCCATGTTTGATACTTCTTGTTTTGATGGATTTCCGCTCATGTTGATGTTGACTCATGCAAATGAGGCTAGATCTTCAAGAGCTGTTCCTAATGATGACATAGGATATGCTGGTGATCCATCCATAATGTTGTACCAATCTCTTAGATTGCTCAGGATGTTCCACCTGACGCAGGATGACTGCATAGTATCATATCTCCCCTTGAGCGCTACACATCTGGGAATATTTTTGCTTGCAAGCTTGTTGCTAGAACTTAAGTTCCAAATGAAAGCATATATAAAAGTAGATGCTAGGTAGGGTCAGTGGTATATCAGCCCCAGCTACGCGAACATTTGCAAAAACCAAATTACAAAAAAAACCTGCAGATCTAAAGAGCAAAAATATTGGTGAACAAGCTACCTCTACCTTCAATCACAATCTTTTTTTCTTCTATTTTTAAGTAATTCATGGACATTACTCAACTAGTGCATTAGTTGATTACTTTCATTACATTTATAAACTCTTATTTCTTGACCTAAATGAGATTTGGGGATTTTTTCCTAACATCCGATAAACCCTAATTCTTGCATTTGGAGCCCAGACTAACATACTCTATTAGTGTGCATCAGTTTGAAGCATTAGGATTTTGTAATAACATTGAATTTTTTAATAATTATTAATTTTTTTGCATTAATAATTAGAATTAAGTAATTAATTATTGTAATCATATTGTTGATTATTTTGTTCCAATTTAGGTTGTGACAACGTTGTTTGACAAATAGAATGGGTGAACCACTATCTCAAGGTTCAAAAGAATCTCTTTTGGGATTGTCGAGTAGTTCATACATTAAATGACCCATTTTTTGATAGAGAAATTAGAAAGCATTGGACAATGTATCAAAAAATAAGTCATTTAGAGTTGGAAATGAAAATGTTAAATTTCAAAAGATTAGATGTCTCCCAACATCATTTAAGAATGATGGTCAAAATTCCAGTTGTGTGGTAAGGGGTTCCACACAATCTATCAATGTTATGCATTGAATATTGACAAAGACAGGGAGTTGTTACAGGATATACCCTGCCAATTTATGGAGATGATGGGTGCAAAGATTTTAGTGGAAGTTATGGCTAGATCTAGCAAAAACCAAAACCAATCACCTTCTGTGGATGACAATTTTGATAGTGAACTTATGCAAGGAATGAACCCCCAATAGAATATTAGGTAATACATATTATTATTGATGGGAGCTGGTGGATAGTTGCTATCCCACAAGCCGATATTGATTTTAGCTTCCCACAAATATTTGGAGGTATGACTTTTGATTATTCCTCACTTTACATATGCAGATCTTTATAACATCTAACAATGAATAACTTATATGCAGGGGTGTCATCTTTGAATCCAGCCAGCATGTTTGGACAAGTAACTCTAGCATAATATCAGTCTCCTATGAGTAATAATTCTATGTCGACTTTTGTAGGTGTTGCAACTACCTCAGCTCAACCATCATCTATTCTTCTTGATCTGACTCTATATCATGTAATAGTTTTTAAGGAATTGGCATACAATGAGATCTCACTGATAGAAGAATTAGATGAAATCTTGGATGGTAGAAAGGAATCTCGGATGATGTGAACAAACCCGAAACTGAGGATGAATATACATTTGGTGTTGGTACAATCACGGGAGATGATGATGATGACGAGGATGATGCAAATGACACACTATCTACAAGTCCTACTATTAATATTAGAGAAACTTCAGTGACACTATATGATTTTTGGTCTTATGAATCTTTTCAAGATGTGGGTTCGGGTAAGCTGATTGAAGAGGATACTTTTGGTTTCCATCTTAATAGGTGGTTAGGAAGGAAGAATTGAGTTGAGGATAGGTTTGATATTTCAAGATAAAAAATGAGGTTATTTATGATATTCGTCAGCGGTCATTAAGGCGAGCTAGGAATACAAAATTATAAAGAGCAAACCTATCATAAACACTGCACAGTGCAAGATATCAATTGATGCAAATCTTTATTATTGGCACAGTCGAGTAATTCTTAAAAGCACTCACAAACAATGGCAGATTGCGTAATATAATGGGGGACACACATGTTTACCTCAAGTTGTAAGCAACAATCATTTCAATCTAGTAGGTAAACACATTGCTAGACACATTACACACCTTGTAATGGAAGATCCAAAAATACCTGTCAAATTTTTGACCGCTAAAATAAAAAAGCTGTTTGAGTTGGGTTGCTTATACATGACGAGGTGGGACGAATATGGTGAATGAAAAAATCTTTTAAGATTCTCGCGACATATTTGCAAGCATTGAAGGATACAAATTCAACGACCATTACTAGGTGGAGACATTATTCCAAAAATACATATTATGTAAAGATGTTTAATCAGGTATTTTTGGCATTTGAGCCATCAATTTGGGGTCTCCAACACTATCGGCCTGTCATTTCAATAGATAGAACTTTCTTGAGAGGATTGTACCGAGTGGTTCTCTTGGATCTACTATATGAAATGCAACAACCACGTGTTCTTGTTATCATTTGCTATTGTAGGGGAGGAGTCATTATTGAGTTAGAGATGATTTCTCACTCTATTGAGAAATCATGTTTTCCTACAAAGAGAGGTATGTTTGATATCCAATCCCCATAAAGGACTATTGGGTTCAAAAAACAATTTAAAGAGTGGAAACCACCATTGGTAGTTCATAGATTCTATCTAAGGCTTATAAAGGCAAATTTCAATGGCAAATTTAAAAATAGAGATTTGATACAAGTAATGTGCAAGGCAGGTAGTGAGTGCAAGAAAGAAAAATTTTTTTCCATCATGAAAGAAATCAGAGTACCAAGTCCAGCAGGATATGATTATTTAAATTCAATAAATCGTGAAATGTGGACATTGCATATGATTATGGTCACTGGTGGTAGATAGAATTACGAAATAAAGCTTAATTCATGTAATATACACGATCGACAAGTAACATAGAGTGAATAAGAGTACTGTCCCATAAGGATTGTTGGTTCACAAGTGATGGTTTAAATTCCTAATAAAATGAAATAGTTTTGGATGGTTGTCACAAAAATAAAGTAAATTATCTAAAATTATCTAATCATAAGGACTCAGAAACAAACACAACAATTGCACATACGAGATAGGTAAGAGCTTAAAAGTGAGTTAGAGTTAAGAATTCCCAATGTACTAATGTCCAAGAAGTCAAAATATCAATGTTGTAGACAGCCTATACCAATGGTTGCTGAGCAAAATGCTATAGCAAAAGCTTAGTTGTAGTAAAAATGCACATCGAGATAGAAAACAACCTCACTCTTTCGGATTGTCGGTCCTTATTCCTATTACACTAAGTTGTCCTACCTGTCGGAGTTACTTAGCTTAAGGAACACAGATAAAGTTCAAGTCTCATGTGATTTTATAGGTTGAACATAGATGTCTCCAATATCTAATGGCATCGTTAAGATACTAAACCATATATCAAGATAACCAAACCCACATCTACTCAAGTTTTTCACTTCTTTTACTAGCTTTCGGAGTTCAAAAAGCTCACATAAAGACTATTCATGGCCATAAAATAATGAATGTAAACAACATATATCCTTGAGTAAAGCATTTATAAAGAGCAAACCTTGCTCAAATCTTTTAAATGAACATTAAATACATTGTTCCATCAAAGCTCTAACTTCTAAGAAGTTAGTTCATGCTTTAGATGTAATGAAACACAAAATGTGAAAGCTTAACATCTTAAAGTGAATATCAAAATAATCATTAAGACAAGGAGAAATAAAGCGTAAAGAGGTTTATGAAGCCCAATAGTAAAGTTTTCATTGAAGTCTTTTTCTTCTTCTTCTTCTTCTAAACTTCCCTCTTTTTGCTTTCTTTCTCTCTCTCTTTCTCTCTTTTTTCTCTTTTGCATCTTTCTGTGAAGTCTAGAATGCCTTTCTGCTACAGCCTTTTCTCCTTTTTGTTCCCTGAAGCTTGCCTTGGAAGCTTAACACAAAGATGTCATAAAAAGGTATGGCTCCCTCTTCCTACTCTTGTCAAATCCTACTTATTCCTTTTTGCTTTTTGAATTTTCAAATTTTCCCTTTAGCTTCAGATGAGACATTCACTCCTTCTAATATTGAATCCCTTTTTTCTTGATTTTCTTTCTTCAAATATTATATTCTTTTTTGCTCATTATACTATTGCTATAGGATTGCATTTGTAAGCCATTGAACTCTATTTTTGCAGCATCGAACAAGTTTTCACTTTTTCATCAAGTAAACTTCTATTTTATTTATAGAATCATTTTTTCCTACAAAATAGAGCATTTTACCTTAGTAATAGCACACGAATTCTATACTTTCACACTATTGCATAAATAAAGTTACTTGATTGAATTTAAGTAATATTCAAGGCAAAATAGTACAAAGCAGTACTTCATCATATTAAAAAATGATAAAGATATGCACATAACTACTAGTGAAATCAATAGATTTTCACCCACAACAATATCCCCAAACCTAAACATTGCTAGTGCTCGAGCAATAATGAAAGAAAAGGAACACAATCTCATCTGCCTTGACAATGCATCAAAAAGTTAACATTAAATTCCTCACTCATCACAAAAATTGGATAAGCATTTTGGTCACCTTAAGCAAGTTAATGAATCACAAGTAACTACATGTCAAGAATACAACTCATCCTAACTCAATACAAAAGACTAATGCGATTTCAACATATGTTCAACAAATCTCTTTGCACACAGGTATTGAATTCCCTAAATTAGAAATAAAAAGGAATTAGTAGAAATCAGGCTAGTAACAGAGGTTAAAATGTGTTGGTGCAGCCTTTGTTTTTTTAAATTTTTATAACTTAGCTCTATAATGTCACAATAACTGTTTGATGCGAAAATCAAATTTTGTAATGAAGGTTCCCGGTTACTAGGTCCAAGTCGCAAATATGAGAGTTGCTACGCATACTCTTACGTAATATCGCTTTTTGATGCAAAATTACACATGGGTAATATGTATTACTCTGGTTATTAGGCAATTCAAGGCATTGCAATAGTTATCATAGTGCAACAGTAACTTAATGAATCAAACCAAAGGACACCCCCAAACCTGTTCAAAATTTTATTTCCAAGAAATTTCATTCCATTTCTAAGACTAATAAAGGGTTTTTGCAATCTAATTTCAAAAGCATTTATAAACGCAATTGAAAGCACATTTATTGCTTTAAAAGAGTAGGATAAACAAGTATGGATTAACAATAATTAAGAAATAACCATACATAGCATTGGAACGCTTAAGGAATTACTCATATTCAGCAACATTTGGATTAAGGAGAGGAATCCGTCTACTAATAGAAATTATATCGTCAAGAGATAGGAAGATATAGAAGAGAAGTAAATGCTGCACTGTGGTTTTGACAATGAGCAAGGTGTAGCATTGATTTAAGATTGGATATGAGTAGTAAATAGACTTAATGCTATAGATGGGCTCTAACAATGCATGTAGAGCACTCGGTTACAGCATTCGACCAAAGCAAAAAAAGAAACAATAATTGAAAGTAATCTGGCAGATGAGCTATAGCATCGAGCAAAACAGAGCAATGGAAGCCTGGCTACAACAATGCATAAACATCAGTTAGGGACAGTAGTGAGCCGAAGATGCCTAAAATAAACAATATATATAGAAAATGCACCAAAATGGTGCCAACTGAAAGCATAGATAACTAACAAGATAAATAAGCAAGAAAAGTTTGCAGTTTATGCCAAAATTCTATGAAAAACAAATTAAACTAACTTAAAACACCAAAAAAGAAAGCTATGGCTCTAGCCAGACACATTGTCTAACCATTTCATAAAAATCAAAGCAAGGATGAAAAAACGGTTGCAACTAGCAACCGAATTGAAAAGCAGTACAAAAATTGAACATAAAGTCCCCTTTTAGTCCGAATCATTATCCATCCCATTAGGGGTAAAGTCATCAATTGGATCTTGTATAGCTGCTTTTCCCTTGTTTTTCAGTGAGTTGGGGAAAGGGGTGAACTCCACGAGAAGTTGGGGCGAGATCCTACGAAGTGCATTTTCCACATCTCGATCAAAAAGCCACCGATACTCCAAATAGTCAAATTGTTTCTCCATGAACTACGTTTGGAAGGCCCTTTTCCCCTATTGATAGTTTTCCATAATAGAGGCATGGAATCCCTGAGCTATAGTTAGTTCACCCACTTGGTTACACAAGGCATGCAACTCATCAATAGCTGAATCTTGTGGGGCTGATACTGCTGCTTTTCAACCGCCTTGTTCACCGTGGAAAAGAGATCGGGCTCTGTGTCCCTGCATAATTGGTTTATAGTGATACGAATTATGAGTTTGTTATCTGTCAGTTTAGGTTCCCTAAGAACCCTCGGAACATTCTCTTCCTCACATAAGTTGGTGATCAAATAGGGAAAGAACATCTTCCCGATACTTTTGTTGCGGCACTCCCATATTCATTTACAATCAACTACTCTGTGTTGACTAAAATACCCAACCTAACCCTCTTGTAGGGTGGGAAATTCATGTCTTATTCACCTCTTATGAGATGACGTTTAGGAAAAGTTAAAGAAATGTTAACCGCTTTGCGATTCTACCGGTAGAAAATGTGATCAGGTTCCAAAGAATAATGGCCCACTACAAGTTTAATGGCTAGGCATTACACCAAGTGAGCTCACGACTTTAAAGGAATGGAAATGTTTGAAAAGTTGTTACACTTTGAAAGGAAAGTTTTTATGAGAAAGTTTATGAGATGTTTAGAAACCTTTTTATTGAGAAAGTGAAATTTTATAACTTATGACATATAGGGCATTATTCATGCATTCATGCATGGGATTTGCTTACTGAGCTTAGTAACTCATTCCATATTTTTTTATTTTAAGTTTCAGATGATGATTAACCAGATCGTGCATGGAGATCGTATGGGAGTAGGCTTTGATATCCAAGAGTCCTTCTGTCAATTAAATTTTTTATTTATTTATGAACTTGTTGAACGTTTAAATTTTATTTCTTTATTGTCAAAAGCTTCGGCTGAAATTTTAAATATATGAGAATTAAGTAGGTAACATTCCCGGATTAGGGTAGTTTCTGATATGGGGGTGTTACAGTATGGTATTAGAGTCTAGAGTTTTAAAAATGATTCTATAGACTTCATAAAAAAATGATTTATGAATTCTTGAAAAGTATATGGGTATCAAGTCATACCACAGGTGTTTCTCCCTGGACCATCTAGTAAGGTTTATGTTGTAGTTTGAGTTATTAACTGATATTTAATGTTTATTTGTTATAAAGACCAGCTTATTTATGTTTGAAATTTTGAAGGTTCATTTAAGACCAAGAGGCATTACGTTCCATTTGCAATACCTAAATGAAATCGTAAATGTTGTTTCTTACCTATGCACAAGATGAAATTAAAATTGTCAAAAATCTAAATTTGATGTCAGATTTAGGAAAAAGTGTTTGTCGAATAAAGTCTCTGAGGAAATCTTTTTGTTAGGAATGTGATACTTACTCTATATTAAAATATTGTTTAAATGTTTAAGATGTGAGACTCCTCTCACTTGATTCAGAAGTCTTGTTAAAGTAAATGTTTTGCAATTACAAGGTGATTAGTTAGGTTGGATGGATAATCTTTGATAAGTGAGCCATTGAATTCCTTCTGACAATACTCAAGGGGTTTTTGATCGATTTGAATAGGTTTAAACTTTGGTTCGGATAGTTCTTTAAATGAAGTATTTTCATAAGGAGAGGTAAACGGCGTGTAGTCTTTGAATTCCAAATGCTGAAAGGAATTGAGAACAAATTGCGACTAGATTTTTGTCTATAAGGCTTCAATTTTGATTATGGTGACATGATTCTTAAGTTGGATTTTTATTTGTCTGGAGATTATTGACTTTTCTTTAAGAAGTTTATCTTTTTTTTTTTTTTTTTGTATTTGAGAGATTAAGATGTTTTTCTATTGTAAGTTTTGAGAAAAGGAATTAGAATCCGATGAATGAATATGTTGGTTTGGATCCAATGCCAATTATGAAGTGTGTATATATGTTAAGTTTATTAATATATAGGTTAAGATTTACAGATTTTCAGAACTATAAAGGGTAAAAAAAATGTGTAATTAATAGAGAGAAATTTTAAAATATGATGGACATATCTAGTGTTCTTTTAATATTTTAAGAATGTTTTTGAGGTTTAGTTGGAAAACTAGTCTTACTAATGGAATTAACGATCATGTACCTAGTTTTCACCATGGGATTTGCACATGTATTGTTCATGAAGAAGAATGATGGATCTATGAGGTTATGTATAGATTATATTAAATTGGATGAGGCGACGATAACGAATAGGGACCATTGTCTAAGATTGATGATTCATTGATCAACTTCAGGTGCTTGATATTTTTCTAAGATTGATGTATGATTAGCCTACTATTGATCTGGCTCCTTAAGAGGCAACATAGGAAAGAAACAATGACATGCATACTAAGTACCCACAACTTTTTAGTGAACTTTAAATTTCGAGAACGAAATCTATTTTATGGGATAGGGTATTGTAATACCCGAAATTTAATTTCTATTTTTCTTTTCGAACTTTATATGTATATAAGTATACAATTTATGTTCTAATCCACTAATTAGATTATATTCATGATCGTTAGTAAATTGATTAATTTACAGCGGAAGGACCTGGAGGCTGTAACGTTCGATGTGTCAATTAGAAATAAATAATTATTTCCTTGATTTATTAGTTGTTATGCATTAATGTGTGAGTATGTTTATTTAAGGTGAAACTTTATTAGTTTACTTTAATTAGAAGTCTTAGTTAATTAATTTAGATTTGACCCGTTAGAGCCCCTCCTCTTTTTATTCAAATCTAAAACCGAATTTAAATTTCGGTTTTGGGCCAAAGAAAAAAATAATAGATTTTAATTTAGTTGGGCTTAGTTGGTTAAGTAATGAAAATGGCCCACGAAAAAATTTTAGTTACGGTTAAGTTACCTTTTAAAATATATATATATATACGACCAGAAGAAGATGACTGTTCATCTTCTTCCTTAAATATAAAACCTAACCCCCTCACCTATACCGCCTCCTCCCTCTGCCATCACCGATGCCGGCCTTCCTACTCTTTCTATCTCTCCCCTTTTCTCTACCAGTGCGGAACGCCACTCCATCTCCTCCGTTCTCATCACTACACCAGGCAACCAAGTGCCCAGGTGACCAGGCGACCAGGCATCATGGGCCGTGAGCTCGAGCCAGTTGTGCGCACGTAGCACGTGTGCAACCAGTACCGCTATTCCCACGCCCAGAGCATTTTTTTTCGAGTATGATTGATGCCATTACATCTTAGACTCGATACCATACCTAAGGTTTAGGATTCAAGGTGAATCCTTAGTTTCTTCATTTCAATTAATCGAACGACCTATGTTTTGTATTATGTAAAAATAATAAAAAAATAAAATATGGAATACATTTAGTATGAAATTTAAGTTAGTGTGATAAATTAAAAAGAAGGATATAATTCTAGAAATATATTGAAATATAATTTAGGGTGAATTTAGGATTTTTATGATAAAATAATGTATATTGTGATTATGATTATTATTGCTACTTTAAGAACAAATTAGGAGTCATGAAATTAAATTGTACTATTAGTAGTTCGATTTTTATTGACATGAAAATTCATCTTGAGAAATTATTAGTTAAGGTCACCATTGGAAAAAAGATGAAGGTAATAATGGTAAACACCTGGGTTAAATGAATGTGTTTGGTTAAACAAGTTTCAGATAAATATTCTAGGATACTGTGGTACATTAACATTGTGGGCAACTAAAGCACCCCAATAGTGAAAGTAAACAAATTTACTAAGAACTACAAGTAAGTAAATTCTCACATTCTCATTAACGCATATGTATTGTTGTTATAATTAAATTTCTCTTAGGTGAATTGAATGTGCATTGAATCTGCATTCTATGTAAGTAAATCTCCCATACTCATTAATCGTATTCCATATGTGATATATTTTATGGCTATAATTGGATTATTTATATGATATATTTCGTGGTTGTAATTGGCTTGTTTTGTGTGATATATCCTATGATTATAATTAGATTGTCTGGTGTGATATATCCCGAAATTATAACTGGATTATTTTGTGTGATAGGTCTGGTGATTATAATTGGATTATTTTATGTGATATTTTTCTACCGTTAATATGTTGGGTAGTTTAAATTTAGATTTATGCAGTTCATGTCATGAGCATGTAGAATGACTTAAGGGATGAAGTTAGAAAAAGAAATGGGATTTTATGAATATATTATTTTTCAAATGTTAAGGATTTTGAAAAAAGGGTGTAAAGCCTAAACCATGAAAGATGTGAGTGGGAAATGGGACATGAAGGACCGGTGTACCCTAAACTAACCCTCTTGTGGGGTGGGAAATTCATGTAAATTAAAGTAATGTTAACCACTTTGCGGTTTTACCAGTAGAAAATGTGATTGGGTTCTAAAGAGTAATGGCCCATTGCAAGTTTATTGGCTAGGCATTACACCATGTGAGCTCATGACTTTAAAGGAATGGAAATGTTTGAAAAGTTCTTACATTTTGTAAGGAAAGTTATAATGAGAAAGTTTATGAAATGGAAATATTTAGAAACCTTTTATTGAGAAAGTGAAATTTTATAACTTATGATATATAGGGCATTATTCATGCATTCATGAATGGGATTTGCTTACAAAGCTTAGTAACTCACCCCATATTTGCTTATTTTACGTTTCAAATGATGATTAACCAGATGGTGCATGGAGATCATTTGGAGCAGGCTTTGATACCCATGAGTCCTTCTGTTAATTAATTTTTTTATTTATTTATGAAGTTGTTGAACGGTTAAATTTTATTTTTTATTGTCAAAAGCTTCTACTGAAATTCTAAATATATGAGAATTAAGTTGGTAACATTCCCAGATTAGGGTAGTTTCTAATATGGGGTGTTACATGTCATTTCCCCAATGATTTTAGAAAAAGCAAGAAGAAACAATTCAGCTAGTTTCTAGATGTCTTGAAGCAACTTCACATTAATATTACCTTTGTAGAGGCATTTGAGCAAATGCCTAATTACATGAAGTTCATGAAGGACATCTTAAAACCAAGAAGAGGAGATTAGGGGAGTACGAGACTGTGGTTTTGACTAAGGAATATAGTTCTATATTACAGAACAAATTATCTTAAAGTTAAAAGATCCAAGTAGCTTTATCATCCCATGTACAATTGGAAGCACTTATAGTAGGAGAGCTTTAGGTGACCTTGGTGCTAACATCAATCTAATGCCCATGTCAGTGTTCAAGAAGCTTGGAATGGGAGAAGCCAGACCAACCATAGTCACTCTTCAGCTAGCTAATAGATCAATTGCCTATTCTGAGGGAAAAATTGAGCACATGTTCGTAAAATTATATAAGTTCATAATTTTGGTTGACTTTATTGTCCTAGACCACGAAAAAGATAAGAAGTTCCTATTATTCTTGGGAGACCGATTTTTAGCAACCGGACAACCCTTAATTGATGTGCAGAAATGATAGTTGACAATGAGAGTGCATGACCACGAGGTGACATTCAATGTCCTCAATGCTATGAAGTTTCCTAATGAGGTAGAAGAGTGCTTGTCCATTGATGTGATTGATCCCCCAGTGGCTGAGAAATTCCAGCAATGCTGTAGCAATGAACAAATGTGCAGATTTGGAGTTAGAAAATTTTCTGAAGTATAAGGAGAAATGGGAATATCTAGTAGAGCCAGTTGGTGCCAAGAAGCCCTTCTTAACACAATGAAAACAGTTTGAGCCACTTAACCCATCCTCAAGAAGTTTAACTCAATGTAAGTCTTCTTTATAACAAACCCCCTCACTTGAATTAAAGCCCCTTCCATCACAATTGAAATATGCATATTTAGGAAATGGGGAAACTTTACCTGTGACTATATCTGCAAATCTAGGCAATGAGAATGAGCATTTACTATTGAGCATGCAAAAAAAATATAAGAGAGCTATGGGGTGGACATTGGCTGATATTAAGAGTATTGAACCCCTCCATTTGTATGCATAAAATTTTGCTACAGGAATGCTACAGCAGTACAGTGGAGCTCCAAAGGCGATTAAACCCTAATACGAAGGAGGGTGTGAAGAAGGAAATCATTAAATGGCTGGATGCAGGTATCATTTATCCCATATTTGATAGTTCTTGGGTAAGCCCAATTCAGTGTGTGCCTAAAAAAGAGAGAATGATAGTAGTGACAAATGAGAAAAAACAGTTGATTCCCCCCAGAGTCGTACCAAGTTGGCAAGTATGCATGGACTATCCCAAGCTGAACAGTGCCATAAGAAAAGACCATTTCCCTTTACCTGTCATTAATTAAATGCTAGATAGACTACTGGGGAAAAAGTTTTACTGTTTCTTGCATGGTTATTTAGGGTATAATCAAATAGTCATCATATTTGCCGACCAAGAGAAGATAACTTTCGCGTGTTTTACATTTAGGATGATGCCATTTGGATTATGCAATGCTCCTACAACCTTCCAATGGTGTATCATGTTGATTTTTTCTGACCTAGTGGAAAAGGCTCTTGAGGTCTTTATGGACGACTTTTCCGTCTTTGAGATTCTTTTGATGACTATTTCGTAAATCTAGAGGAGGTTTTGATTCGTTGTGAGGAGACCAACTTAGTTCTTAACTAAGAGAAGTGCCATTTTATGGTGGAAGAAGGTATAGTCCTAGGCCATAAAGTATCGAAAAAAGGACTTAAGGTAGATAAGGAAAACATTGAAGTGATTGAGAAGTTATCTGACCCATCAAATGTCAAGGGAATTCGCAGCTTTCTAGGGCATGCAGGATTTTATAGGAGGTTTTTTAGAGATTTCTCTAAAATCTCCAAACCACTTTGTGAGTTGTTGCAATTGGGCAAGAAATTTGAGTTTGATGCAAGTTGTGTAGAAGTATCTAAATCATTAAAAAGAGCCCTTATTACTAAACCTTTCATCACTGTACCAGATTGGTCTTTCTCATTTGACCTTATGTTTGATGCTAGCAATTATGCTATTGGTGTAGTTTTGGGACAAAGAAAAGATAAGTTTTTTCACTCTATTTACTATGCAATTAAGACAATACATGAGGCTCAAATGAACTACACCACCACTGAGAAGGAACTACTTGTTGTAGTTTTTGCATTTGATAAGTTTAGAGCTTATTTGGTGGGAGCAAAGGTCATTGTCTTCATAGACCATTCCGCTATTAGATACTTGATTTCTTTGAAGAAAGCAAACTCGAGGTTGATCAGGTGGATCTTGTTACTACAAAAATTTGATTTAGAGATCAAGGACAAGAAAGGTGCTCAGAATCAAGTAGCAGATCATCTGTCTAGATTAGAGTTGGAAAATACTTGTAACATCTTGTTCCTATTATGGAAACCTTCCCGAATAAGCAAATTTTAGCACCTCATCAAGTGCCTTGGTATGCAGACTTTGCCAATTTCTTAACTAGTGGTGTGACTCTGCCTGATTTGAGTAAACAACAGTTGCAAAAAATCTTCCATGGTGTGAAATTTTATTGTTGAGACCTTTTGTAACACCCCAGATTAGAAACTATCCTAAACGGGAAATATTACCAATTTACCCTTACATATATTGCAGAAATTGGGAAAAAAATTTTTTGATGTTGTAATAAAAGAGTTTATAGAACTTTCAATAGAATTTCCTTTGTAATATCAACATATTCCCCCAATCAAAAAATTTCACACCCAACATTTCTAATACTCCACATATAATGAAATCACTTCAAACCTCGGTAATATAATTTACCAACAAAATACTCAGAATTTAAAATTCAGTGGAAACTTTTGAAATAAAATGAATAAAAATTTAAGTATTTAATAAGTTCATAAATCAATAGAAATTTAATTAGCATAAATGACTCTTGGGTGTCAAAGTTAGCTCCCCAAACGGTCTCCTCACATCATCTGACTAGTCATCATCTGAAACATAAAATAAATGAATATGAGGTGAGCTACTAAGCTCAGTAAGGACAATTCAATCAAACAACAATATCCATGCATCACAATAAATGAGGATATGGGAATTTACTTACTTGAAGTCTTTAATGAAACAACTTTCCTTTAAATGCAAAGTGTAGTCCCTTGGCTATCCACAATGTTAATGTGCCAAATGCCCTAGTTTAATTGCAAAGAAAATGGTCACAATGAACCTTCTAAATATTTCCTACTATAATCTAATAATTTAGCCTTAGATGCACATAATTAAAGTCTTTAGCTAGAATGGACAAGTAAATCCGATTATTTATTCGAAATCATAAATGTCAAACTCACCTATCAGGGTTTCATAGAGTTCGAAAGTCCTCTCTTCTATTTTTTTTTCTTTCCTTAGTTCGCAACCCAAAGTTACCTAGAGGATATACTAAGAAATATTACCCTTTTCTTGTCCATATCCTCTTTACCTCTTAAATAATTATTGAATTCAATGAGGGTTCAAATGCTCCAGAACCAGGTCCAGTTACATAAATTACTTTTTACTTGTTCCTCTTTTATTGATAAACAAATTTTAACTCAAAACACCAACGATATACCAAGGACATATAAACATTGAACAAACTATAACAGTCACTAGTACAATACACTACTACGTCTAACTAGTAATTTAAAGGTATTATATTGCACATTTTGCATTTACAAATTGCTTGTTTGAATCTCCCTAAAAGAACACTACTGATCTCACATAAGGACAGTGTCAAATTCAAGAGATAACCTCACAGAACATAAGCTCATAACTCATCCAATTATGCTAGACAACACCGAGGATTCACCTTGAATTAGTGTCAACAGAAGAGTGCACAGGCAAACTTTCATAGTCTGGTCGGTCGCGGTGAGCTCCTGCGGTCTGCTCCTAGCCAGCAATGGACTGCAGATCCGAAGAACGTTGAGATGGAACCGACAAGTAGCACTTACCGCCACGCATGCAGAGGAGAACAGGATGCGTGCAGCAGAGACTCGAATGCGTGTTCGCTTTGAGCAGGAGACCCATCTTTCTGACCTGCATTAACCCTACTAATCTTGTTGATCTATTCCTAACTGAGTGAAGGCTAGCTGATCTGGTCAGGCAAACGGTCTGAGTGGAAGAACTGGTTGGGGCATGGCACGGACTGTAGATAAGCAGCAATCGGTCACAACAACAGGCTGAAGTACTGTGACCTCTAGCCATGCAGCGGTACATGCATAGCTCGTGGTCAGAGTCGCAAATCTGGACAAGACGATCAGCAAAACGTCGGGCTAAGCAAACTGATCTCTGGTCGTGAAGATGTGTCGAGTGGATCCTGGAGATAGTGAACCAACAGTATCATAACGAGGCGAGAACAGCAAACTTGCTCGTAGATCCGGGCAGTGGTGTGGCGATGGCAGAGGAAGGTAAGGTGGTGCTTACGGGATGGTTTTGGGAGAAGAGGGGGTGGCATTAGTTACAAATTGAAGGTTATTTCATTTTTTAACTGCCAAAGGTTAAAGCATTGTTGGGATAGTAATTGTGCCAATAAAGGGACGTCCATTCCTTTAAATCTAAATTAATATGCATTTTTAGTAGTGTAGCTAGATTAGTATTCTCTGTTTTCTTTCTTTAATCCTTGTTTAGTAAATTTCTGCTAGTTGTTATTTTTGGTAGTTAATAACTTAGTTCTGTTCATCGCCATATTTTTTCTATTGCAACTTTCATATACTGATTACAGGGTTTCATGGGAGAAATTGTGAATTTTTGGTAAGTTAAAGGTTAAAACGAAATTATCCTGATTTACTGTTGAGAGTTGCTATAAGCATGCAGTGCTATACATTGATGCCACAATGTCATGGTTCATCATCTAACTAGCCACGTGGCACAATGGGATTGAATCTGGAGTGGGAAGGACATATATTATCTGAGTAATGGGAATATTCACCCTACTTTTCATAGTAGCCAAGCCTAATTTCTTTTCATTTCTCCCTTGTACACGCATAATTTGTGTCCTTTCAATGCAACCGTCTGTGCACAAACACTGAATAGTCTCACCTTGGTAAAATCTAAGCTATTTCCTCTGCTATCTACTCCCTTCCTACTTTTGTTCCTATCCGACACTCCCCTCTCCGAAAAACCACCATCCCTGTCTGCCATCTCCCTTCTCTCATAAACAAGAGAAACCTTCGTTCCTATACGACATCTCCCTTCACCAAGAAACCAAAAGAAACTACCGTTCGCTTTGCCACCCTCCTTGAATTGACCCTTTCCACCACGCACATGCATCAAAACCCTTTCCACCATCATGCCTTGAGTTAAACATGCTGTGGTTAAAAAAGGTCTAAGCCTTTAGCAAATTTGTCAACGATGAAGCACATAGCCGCTTTGACAATGTCATGCCCAATCGTGATCTTCTACTAGAAAAAGGTTTTTCTATCCTCAATAGCAGAACAATGAGCCTACCTAACTACGTCTATAAAACAAATTATCTCCTGAAAATGGCTTAAAATTTTGTAGCCAGCCGGAGGAAGCCCCACCAAACTAGGTGCAGGAATTTTTATGCAAACCTTGTCGCACCAAATGCATGGAAAGTAATGGTTCGGCAAATTTAGGTGTCATTGACAAGCTTCATCTTCAACTAAATTTATGAACTACCAGAATTTGACTGCAAATATTGCACTATCCTAGATACCATGACAATATAAATCTGGTCCACTGTCTTAAAGACACTAAAGGTGGAGGGTATCCAATGGATAATATCCAAGAAAGGTGTAAGGTCAATCACCCAAGACAGTCTACTTTTTTTGGGTATTTTAGTCATGTCCGATCGATATCAAATCTCTCACAAAAGAGGGTCTAAATACCTCAATCTTAGCTGTTCTTAGGGACGCCAGATTCTTAAATTTTGATGATTCCTTATCAAGTTCAATCGAGTTTAGTCTTTGCACTGGTCCGATTACTTTTGATTGTTATCCAAATTTTATGGTCTCTTTAAATGATCCAAATATTCTGAAGTCGTTAGTCCTTCAGATAAAAACCCATAACTATCAAATGCTAGAAGGATCAATTCCGATAGCTTTGATGTTCTGGGTACATTATAAAGCTATGCAATCTGCCTTTGCAACGAAGGCCAGATGCTAGAGCAAGAAAGTTGAAACCCTTCTGCTCCAGACATATCTTTCGAGATCTAATTTAGAAATTCCAAAATCCATCCAGTGGAAGGATATTCACTTCCTGATGAGTGGATCTTAAAAGGAGCTACTGCTCCTACAAATTCGATTCAATCCCCTCCAAATACTGAAATTAGACATATCAACCAGTTTGCAGATGGTTTTGTAAAACTAAGTTTCAATAGGAAAATTCCGTCTAAAAGGTTTTCAGACCTCAGATCTGAAGCCCAGACCAGTTCCATCTTGGAGGTACGTTGTAGTGTACCTCGGGATTTAGACTGTATTTGCCGCTGACTTTGTTAACTTTTGGCAAGTACTATTTTCTTGCCTCTGTCGAACGAAGTTTGCTGGAATTCCTTCGAATTTGCAAGGGATTCCATCAGTGCCTAGGATGGAATGCTGGGGATCGATCCTGATTGTTGACCGGAATTTGTAGGTTTTTGCTCTTCTTCTTGGCATATATCATACCATGATTTTTTAGCTGCTGTCGGCATTTTGGAGGTTCTTCAAGAGGTAAAAGCCGTCCACCATAATCTACTTTTAATTTGTTTAAATCAGATTATATTACATATGCAGCCAAAAAAGTCTTGGCATGATAAAATAAATTTCGAGTCAATTTCATTTAAAGAATTCTAAGACCCAACGATCGAAAGATGGCGATAAATCCAAAAGATAATTGAAGAAGATAGGGAAAGAACCAGGTGATAGAAGGATTATTCACAGAATTTCTAATAATCAAAGTTTATAAAATAAGAAATCAAATAATCTGATAAATAATCAAACAAATAAATAAATAGATAAACGGAATTTAACAGATATTGAAGAATTTAGACAACTAAGTCCCAAAGTTGGTACTTAGGATTACGTCTTTACACTTGAAGGATCGAAGATCCGACAAAAAGGACAACGGATAAATCTGCAATAGAGATTCCTGACAGAACTTGAGGTCGATATACTTTACTCTGGAATTTGCAAGCGGTAGAATTGGCCAAGCATATATTTATATTCAGGAATTTAAACAAATTAAAGAACAGAGATTTAGACATGCATATGCAATGAGCAGGAGGCACTGCCTTCCATATGCATGAAGAAATCAATAAGATAAAAGGATTTATAAGTGTATAAAGATATAAGTGAGGAATTAATCACTCATAAAATCTTGATACAAATTTTTGTCTTTTGAATCTTCAGAGAGACTTTGCAGAACGGGATTGGGAGATTAGGAGAAGACTCCTAATGGTATTTGAATGCCTGTATTTCTAATGCCTGATGAACTTATGAGGAGAGCTCTCCTTATATAACCATCAGGGGGGATTTCTACAGCATTTTTAAGTAAGCGCTACAATAAAAAATTGAGAACGCTGCATTGTAAAGTGATTCGCTACAGTGAACTACAGTGTACAACTGTTTCTAAATAGTATTTACAGTAATTTTTTGGTGTAGAGTCCTACAGTACTCTACGGTATTTGTACATGGAATTTTCTGGAGAAGTCTGCTACGGGAATAGATCAGCTTCGTCCAATGCTGGTGATGTCACCAAATCTTCGGATGACACTGCCTGGGATTTGGAGGAGGAGGGAACATACTGCAACAATAGCTTTTGCATCTCCTCGGGGGATTTAGCTGCTGCAAGTCTTACCGCGAGCTGGGATTTATCGTGAGGAATTTCTTCTGGTCCGATGTCCGGAGCTATAATCTTCTAAGTATGCTGCTTGTGCTGGCAGAACTCAATGATTGACTTCACTTGAAATGATGGAGGAATTTTAAAGGCCGTCCACCATTTTATTTGGAAATTTCTTTGTATAATGGGTTTTTTACTGGGATATATACTCCAGGTATCAGGAAAGAACCCATGGTAAATAGAGTTTTGTATGGAATTGGGGTAATATCCCGAAATGGGATTCCTTTACAGAGGGTTTGTAGTGGTGTTTGAAGGTATTGAAAGCGGTTTTGATATAGGGTTTTTGATTTAGCCAATCTTCATTGGTGTCGAAGATCTCCAACCACTGGATGAACCAGAATGGAAAGGAAAAGGCTTGACATACACGGGTGTCGAAATAGATCAACCATTTATGTTGGCATTTAGGGTTCTGGATATAGAGGGCATTGTATTAGGCCTGTTGGTAGTCCCAGTAGGTGAAGGATTCCTGATAGAAGGGCTCGCTTTTGTAGGTGACTGGGAATCCAAACTCCTGTTGAAGGTCGCCTTAGCATTGCACCCATTCTTCCGGAGATAAAATATTTAAAATTTTAAAAGTTGAATATCCTGGATGTTGGTGGGTTTTTTCAAGGAAAAAATATCTAATCTCCACCGATCCACATATTTCTAAAATTGTTTGATAATAAATCAAGATTTTTAGAAGATAAACTGGTTTATAATACCAATTCCTTCCAAAAAGTTTTTGAATTGTTTCAAAAGGGGATTTTTCATAAAAAGATTTTTCAATTGAAACAACATTTTGAAAGATAGATTTTTTAATAAAAGGGGTTGATACTTTAGTAGATTTCTCTACTGCTATATCGGTGTCTGCCTTGGAGGTACATTTTAAGGTACCCCAGGATTTAGACTGTATTTGCCGCTGACTTTGTTGACTTTGTGTACGTACTATTTTCTTGCCTTTGTCGGACGAAGTCTGCTAGAATTTTGACAGAAATTGTTGGAACTCCTTGGAATTTACAAGGAATTCCATCAATACCTGGGATGGAATGCTAGGGATCGATCCTGATTGTTGATCGGAATTTGAAGGTTTCTATTCTTCCTCTTGGCATATATCATACCAAGACTTTTTGGCTGCTGCCGGCATTTTGGAGCCTTTTTCAGAGGTATTTTAGGTCACTTCCTCACCAGGAGGTTTATCTCTCAATTTTCGTGGTGGCATTCTGCAAAACTTCTCGGGTGAGAAAATCAGAGATGGAATTTGTATCTCCTTTGATAAATTCAATTTCAAAATAAAAGATACTTAATATAGCTTGCCATTAGGCAAAAATCTGTTTTGATGCAAGATTTTGAACATCTTTTTGCAAAATTTCTTTTACAGATTTACAGTCTATACGTAATAGAAATTTTTGATTTAATAAATCATTTTGAATTTTTTGAATGCACATGATAATGCTTAGTATTTCCTTTTTTATAGTGGAATATAATTTTTGGATGTCATTCCAATGTTCAGATGTGAATCGGACAATGGCTTCTTTCCCATTTAATACTTGTTTGAGAATTCCACCATAACCAAGTTCTGAAGCATCAGATTCAACAGTTTTAAATAAACAAGGATCAGTAATATGCAAACAGGGAATTTCAAATACAAGAGATTTAATTTTCTGAATTAATTTAGTATGTTCTTCTATCTAGGGGACAGGATTTTTCTTTAATTTGTCATGCAACGGTTTTACAATTCGAATTATATTAGGTATAAAATCTACCACATAATTCAAACTTTCCAAAAATCGTTGCAACTGATTTTTATCAGTAATTTTATCGGAGAATTTAGAGGCAAATAACAACGATCTTTCAATTGGTGTTATTGTACCTTTGCAGATATAATGGCCTAAAAATCTGACCTTAGTCTAAAAAATAGACATTTTGGATTTAGATAGCACTAAATCATTTTTCTTTACAATATAGAAAAAGGTTTTTTAAGTGTTTAAAATGTTCTTCTACTGACTTAGAATAGACAAGAATATTATCAATATAAACAATGCAAAATTGTAAATAATCATTAAAAATGTTATTCATAATTCGCTGGAATTCAGAAGGGGCATTTTTAAGTCTAAAAGGCATGACATTCCATTCGTACTAGCCAAATGGAACTGTGAATATGGTTTTATATCTATCTTTTTTCTGAAATCTGTATCTATCAGAAACCAGATTTCATATCAAATTTAGAGAATATATAGGCAGAATTGAGACGTTATAGAAGATCCTTCTGATTTGGAATAGGATATCTAATCCATTTCAAAGCAGAATTAAGAGGTTTATAATTTATAACTAAGCTAGCATTTTTATTAACATAAAATGCAACGCAACTCCAAGGGGATCTAGATTTTCTAATGAGTCTTTTTGACTCGAGATCCAAAATTTCCTGCTTGCAATGCCGTTCTAGTTCAACATTCATTTGAACTAGTCGACTTTTGGTAGGAATTATATTTTCATAGAATTTTGGGGTATAAGGAAGATCAACAATGTGTTGTTTCCTATACCAGAAGGCATTTGAAAGATCAGAACGTAGTTCTGTCTCAAAAGAAAATTGGAGTTTTGAAATCCTAGACTGGATACTAGGTATTTGAAGTGCTTCATCAATCCTAAGATGAAACAGGGTATTTCGAAATTCCTTTAACTGGAATGATTTGCAAAGAGATAAAGCATTGATCTGGTCTTTATGAATAAAATATGCTTTGAGAAGATTTAGATTTTTAGTCTGAGGTTTTTCTAAGAAAGGGAAAACTATCCTAGTTTTCTTAGACTTAAACGAAATAGACTCAGAATTTACTTGATATGGTGTGATCAGAGTTAGGAATGGAGTTCTCAAGATCATTGGATGACAAATTTCATTAACTACCACGAAGGGAGTTTTTATATAGGCATTTGAATGAACTAGAAGCTTCAGTCTTGAATTTGACCTAGAGCTTGGAATTGTTAGCCGTTGACAATCTACTATTTGTAGATTCTTGAAATTTACTAGGCACTAAACCATCACTTGATGCAGTTCAAATTTGCACCAGTATCAAATAATGCTGTGGTATCTATAACATAATCAAGAGAGAATTTAAGAGTAGTCCTGATGAGATACTTCTGAGAAGTAATCTCTCTAAGGACAAACAAGAAATCTGGAGGAATTTCATTTATATTTTATATCTGACCTGGAAGCTCTAAAGGCTCGTCTTTCTCAAAATCAGAAGAGGAATTTTCATTATGTTTTGAAAGCAGAATCTGTATTACTGCAGAATCTTGCTTTTATTTTTCTTTTAAATCCTTTATTTCTTGTTTTATAATCTTAATCTCTTGTTGGAAACTAGACACAGAAACAGAAGATTCTTTTTTAGATTTTTTCAAAATATTTGTTAAATCATAGGTATTTGTAGAAGTAGAAGGTAAAATAGAAAGTTTTTGAAAAGGTTTTTCATCAGATATAGAATTTAGAATTTTTTCTAAATATTATTTTTGCAAAGCGGGATCAGAAATATATTTGACATTCTCTAAAAGTGTTTGTTGTTCTTTTGTAAGAACATTCAAAGAGTATTTAGAAGAATTAGAAGTCCCAGAAGATGATGAAGTGTGAATTTGATCAATCTGAAGAGTTTCTTCAGAAGAGTATTTAGAAGAATCAGAATCTAAATTAGAATCAATAAGAATATTTGCAATTTTTTCATAAATTTCAGAATCTAAATAAAGTTCATTTAATGTTTTAGAGAGTTTACAATATTTTTGATAATGACCTTTTCTGTGGTATTTATAACACATTACGTCCTTTAAATTAGGTTTTTAAATATTTTTAGACTTCTTATCATAAGAAGAAGATTTTCTAGAATATTTCCTAGATGGTTTTTTATAAAAATTATCTGTAGGTTTTGAATATTTTTTATATTTTTTGTATCTTTTATCGTAGGATTTCCTATGGGACTTAGAAGATGAAAGTTTACTGCAACGGCTATTGCAGTGGGAGGATTTTTTAGGAAGATTTTCAAATTGTCTGCAGAAGTCGCCTAGCTCCTTCCTCGATTGTTTGAGTTCTCGCTTGAGGGTCTGCTGAAGCCTAATGTCTTGGCACAGTTTTAGACCTTCTTTGTTAATTTGACTAATCAATTCACTGAAGGTGAACTGATAATATGGAATGATTTTACTAGAGGTTTCCTCTCGGAGTTTATTCCTAATTCTTTCTCCTAAGAGATGAGGTAAACTTTCAAGGAATTTCTCTTTTCAGAATGGTTGTTTACTATCTTCCCTAAGCATAAGCCTAATTAAGAAAGTATTCTTATAATACTAGAATTCAAATAATTTTCTACACCTAAGGTTGGATAATAATTCAGCATTTTTTTCCTTAAGGTGTGATGGATCTCTAATGAAATGGAGGGAGATAGAAAGAATTAATGTGGAAACCGCATTCGAGATGGGTTGACCACTGACATCTACGATGAAGTTACCAGCTTCATTGATCTTAACGGCATTTAGAATATCCTAATGCTGTTGACTTGTGAGATAGTAATCCCACCAGCCTTTCAGCTAACCAGAGAAACCTGCAATGAAGTTCAGCTATGGCCCTATCCTCGATTCCTATCTGGGTTTTATAAGCATTTGCTGCCATGATCATCTACTGTAAGAAGCTGATGATCTGATAGTCAAATAAATTATTTATGTTCCAATCATAAACAGATGAGGCATTGAACCAATATTGAGAAATAGGCTTGGCTACAATAATATCTGGAGCCATAGGAGAATTTGGAGCAGGAACTATAGATAATTGCCAAGTCATCGGATTGATCCTGGAATTGATTCAGATTTAGGCTGGCATTGTTCTGAAGTCTGATCAGTATCTGAAGAAGAGGAATTCTCTTCTAAGACATTAATCTTGTTAGACTTAGAAACGGAATCTGGAATAATTTTACTAGAAGCAGAGGATAAATCTAGTTGACTTAATTTATCCTGAATTGCTCTAGAAAATTCTAAATTATTTTCTCTAATGGTTTTTGCACTAGAGTCAGAAATTGAGAATGGTTTAAAAACAGGATTTTTTGAGAGATTTCTTTTCTTCTTTTGAAGATATGGAATCAGAAATGATAGATTTTTCAGAAATCATCAGAATGGATTTTTCAATCCTATCAGGCTGTTTTCCTATAGAATTCAACTGAGTATTTGTAAAATTGTTTTGTACTATAGTATTTTTAGTATTTTGTAAAATATCTTCAGAAGGGGTTTTCAAAGGAATAGCATTCACGGTTTTTCCTAAATGATCTAATTTGATACCTAGGAGAGGTGGATAATTTGCTTCAATTTTGTGAGAGCCTGAAAGTAACTGCCACTCAAGAATTTTCTTTGATGGAGTCGTAATTGGCTGAATAGATAAAAAAGGATATTTAATTTTATTAGGAACAATATAGTACAATTCAAACCAATCAAAAAATAGTACATGTAATTTATTTGAAATTACAAATTCATAGTATTTTTCTTGAATTTGTTTTCTTTCAGAAAGGAATTTTTCAAAGAACCAAATTCTTTTTGCAGAATTTTCATTAGAATAAAAATCGTTATGCAACATATTTTTATTTAATTGAAAATCTTTTGTAATTACATTTAATTCATTTTGAGCATTTTCTGTGATAGCAGAAAATGTCGGACTAGGAGGTTCGCTACCAGAAGGGGATTTGGAGTAAATCGGCTTTGGAATTTCAAAAGAATAATCAACCTTATGAAAAGAATTTCAGAAGTAGTCAGTATGTCCGACGTAGAATACCTGGGAAGGTCTGCTAAGGAAGCAGCTTTCCTAGGGTGATTTATGACCGAAGGGATCTGGGAAACGCGTCCTAGATCTATGGTCTGGGCTTCAGATCTGAGGTCTGAAAACCTTTCAGGCAGAATTTTTCTATTGAAACTTAGTTTTACGGAACCATCTGCAAACTGGTTGATATGTCTAATTTCAGTATTTGGAGGGGATTGAACCGAATTTGCAGGAGCAGTAGCTCCTTCTAAGATCCACTCATCAGGAAGTTGAATATCCTTTCAGTAGATGGATTTTGGGATTACTAAATTAGATCTCGAAAAATTTGTCTGGAGCAGAAGGGTTTCACCTTTCTTGCTCTAGCATCTGGCCTTCGTTGCAAAGGCAGATTGCATAGCTTTATAATGTACCCGGAACATCAAAGCTATCGGAATTGATCCTTCTAGCATTTGATAGTTATGGGTTTTTATCTGAAGGACTAATGACTTCAGAATATTTGGATCATCTAAAGAGACCGTAAAATTTGGATAACAATCAAAAGTAATCGGACTAATGCAAAGACTAGACTCGATTGAACTTAATAAGGAATCATCAAAATTTAAGAATCTGGCATCCCTTAGAACAGCCAAGATTGAGGTTTTTAGACCCTCTTTTGTGAAAGGTTTGATATCGATCTGGACAAGACCTATGTGTAGGTACTCGTAATTCCTAGATCTGTGTTTTTCTAGGGATTTAGAAGATAGAAGATGAAGGGATTCAAAGGGTTTAGACAATTGAATGTCTTGTTCCTCAGTTTTTATAAATAATCTGATTTAAACAAATTAAAAGCAGATTTATAAACATGATCTTTAGAATTTTTCGGAATAGTCTAATTATCAATAGATTTTTCAAAATCTTCAATAATTATATATATATATATATATATATATATATATAAAGTTCAAAAGGAAAATAGAAACTAAATCTTAGGTATTACATGACACTTTTGGTGGAATGGCTGCAATTTTGCCCTTTCTGGTGGTAATGCTGCAGCATCATAATTTTCTGCATTAACTGGTGATGTTGGAGCATTGAATTCAATCTGCGTTGGACAAATGTCTATTTCAATTTCAGCCTCCTCCTCAGTTTCTATTTCTTCTCCTTCAATTGGAACTTTTTTCTTTTGTTGGGGCTTACCCAACTCCTTGCCACTCTTCAAGTTGATAGCCTAGCAATGGTCATTGTCATCTCTCTTGGGGGTTTCAGTATCACTAGGAAGGATACCATGAGGTCTATTGTTCAAAGCATTTGCAAGCTGTCCCATTTAGTTCTCCAATTTCCTAATTGAGATAGTATGGCTCTGAATGACTGAATCTTTTCTTTGAATATCTGTTTAATTCTTGGCCATAAATTCCTTGAGAAGTCTTTTGAGAGAGCTGTTCTGATCACTAGATTTCCCCCTATTTTACTGATTTTGTTGCTGAAATCCAAGTGGTCCAGGAGATCTAAACTACTGCCCTTGTGTTTACTTACTTTCTTAGCCACCCATGAAAAATTGGGGTGGTTTCTCCATCTTAGATTGTATATGTTGGAGTAGGGATTGTTGTTCTTGTTGAACCTTCCTCTCACATGACATACACAAGAAAGTAATGAAGATGACGACATAGATATGTGTTGTCCTAAAGAAGGCTGCTATCCCATAGATAACCCTAACTGCACTTACATAGACTTCAACATACTTGAGATAGAAGTTACTTTAGCTGCAAGAGAAGACACTGCATCAAGCTCATGGATTCTTGCTACTTTCCTTTCTGATAAAGGCACTATCAAAGTATTTCTGGCTGCAGGCCACTAAAAGCTATTGCTGGCAATTCTCTTCAATATTTCAAAAGTTTCATTATACGACATGTCAAGTAATGCTCCATTACTAAGACATCTACTATGTTGCAATATTAAGGGCTTAATCCATTGTAGAAAGTCTCCATTTAGATCTAATAAGGGATTCCATGATGTGGACATTTGCCAAAAGCTCCTTGAACATCTTCCATGCCTCATAAAAATTCTGATCACCATGCTGTTGAAAGGCTGCAATGTCATTCTGTAGCTTGGCATTCTTGGTTGGAGGAAAATATTTGAACAAGAACTTTCCTGCCAAATCACTCCATAAAGTAACAAAATGAGGGGGTAAAGTATTTACCCAATCTCTAGCTCTGTCCCTGAATGAATATGGGAAACGTTTGATTCTGACAACTTCCTTATCGACCTCTTGCAACTGAAAACATCACTCACTTCCAAGAATAGACGGATATGCTAATGAGGGTCCTCGGTAGCCATCCCACTAAACTGCGCCACTATCTGAAGCATTTGAAACATAACTGGCTTTAGCTCAAAATATTGAGCCTGAATAAGAAGCCTCACTATGCTTGGCTGAAGATAATCTAACATACGTACTGCATAATTCCTGATGGATCTATTTCTGTCATCAGCCATAACTCCTGCATCTCTTTCTGCATTCAATGTGGCACTCATTGATGTAGCATTATGCTCAACAGCCATTGCTACATATTCCTTGCAGCATTCAGTTCTGCGGCCATACCCGATAAATTCCTCTGTTCTCTTCCAACCATTTCTCTTCTTTTACTAGCACTTACACGTTTTCTTCTTCTCCTAGAACAAAAAATTCATTCCAGTTTAGGATCAAATAGATATGTTTTGTCATCTTTCAATATTCATGGGAGAAAATTAACTGTCAAGAACAATAGTAAAGAATAAGAATATAGGATAAGAATAAGAATATAAAAGAAATCGAAATTCAAATATCACTCAAACACGTAATAGTCCCCGACAATGGCACCAATAACTTGATAGACAGAATCACATACGCAATAAAACTTTACTCATGCAAATATACACGGTCCACAAGTAATATAGAGTGAAAAAGAGTACCATCCCATAAGGATTGTTGGTTCAAAAGTGATGATTTAAATTCCTAATAAAATGAAATAGTTTTGGATGGTTGTCACAAAAATAAAGTAAATAATCTAAAATTATCTAATCACAAGAACTCAAAAACAAACACAATAATTGCACACATGAGATAGGTAAGAGCTTAAAAGTGAGTTAGAGTTAAGAATTCCCAATGTACTAATGTCCAAGAAGTCAAAATATCAATGTTGCAGACACTCTACACCAATGGTTGTTGAGCAAAATGCTATAGCAAAAGCTTAGCTGTAGTAAAAATGCAAATCAAGACAGAAAATGACCTCACCCTTTCAGTTTATTGGTCCTTATTCCTATTACACTAAGTTGTTCTACCTGTCGGAGTTACTTAACTTAAGGAACACAGATAAATTTCAAGTCTCATGTGATTTTATGGGTTGAATATAGATGTCTCCAATATCCAATGGCATCGCTAAGATATTAAACCTTATCTCAAGATAACTAAACCCACATCTACTCAAGTTTTTCACTTATTTTACTTCCTTTTGGAGTTCAAGAAGCTCACAGAAACACTATTTATGGCCACAAAATAGTGAATGTAAATAATAGATATCCTTGAGTAAAGCATTTTAAAAAGCAAACCTTGCTCAAATCATTCAAATGAACATTAAATACATTTGTTCATTAAAACTCTAACGTATAAGAAGTTAGTTCATGCTCCTAGATGTACTGAAATACAAAATGTTAAAGCTTAACATCTTGACGTGCATATCAAAATAATCACTAAGGGAATGAGATTCAAAGCCCAAAGAGATTGATGAAGCCCAATGGTAAAGCCTTCCTTGAAGGCTTCTTCTTCTAAACTTCCCTCTTTTTGCTCTCTTTCTCTCTCCTCTTTTTTCTCTTTTTACTCTTCTGCATCTTTTGTGAAGTCCTGAATGCCTTTCTACTATAGCCTTCCCTCTTTTTTGCTCCCTGAAGCTTGCCTTGAAAGTTTAACACAAAGGTGTCATAAAAAGGTATGGGTCTGTATTCCTACTCTTATCAACTCCTACTTGTTCCTTTTTTTTTTTACCTTTTCAACTTTTCTCTTTAGTTTCAGATGAGACATTCACAATTTCCAATGTTGAATTCCTTTTTCCTTGACTTTCTTTCTTCAAATATTATATGCTTTTCTGCTCATTATACTATTGCTGCAACATCGTATTTTTGAGCTATTGAACTCTATTGTTGCAGCATTGAACAATTCTTCACTTTTTCATCAAGTAACCTTCTATTTTATTCATAGAATCCTTTTTTCCTACAAAATAGAGCATTTTACCTTAGTAATAGCACATAAATGCTATAATTTCACATTATTGCATAAATAAAGTTACTTGATTGAATTTAAGCAATGTTCAAGGCAAAATAGTATAGAATAGTACTTCTTCATATCAAAAAGGGTGAAGATATGCACATAATTAATAGTAAAATCAATAGATTTTCACCCACATCAGCAAGTATGGTGTCTTGACAACATATCTCTTTGAGTTGTTGAATTGTATCGTTAAGAAGGCACGTGCTTGCCAATTAAAGCAATGATTGAGTTGATATTTTGCTAAATTGTCAAGTATTTTTCCAAAAAGCATGAGAAAATTGCTCATTCTGGACATCCATTTTCACCTAAAATTTGAAAAAAATTTTCTAATGCTGAAAGAAAGTCAAGGGCATATACTGTTACTCCACATAATATATCACTTGTCTTATATAGCGTCAAAACTCCATTTAGAGGAGATGGAAGGGGTAACAATGTTTATACTGTGAAATTAAGTGAAAATGGTTTTCTTGCAATGAATGGTTTGCATTTGGGATTCCTTGATCGCATGCTATAGCGGTTGCTTGTGAAAGGGGTTTGGATTGATTTGATGAATATTGTTTGCTTCCTTACATGCTACTGTAATACATAGCACGAAAATTTCTTTCGATTGCAAATGATGTTTTTGGAGGCCACCACCTTTTCAATCTTATTCACAATCCATTGAATATGAAGGGACAAATTCCGGGTCGTTTGAACTACAAGGATGCAATATGACATGGATTACTAAAACCCTAATGAGCCTAGAAGATGCGGGAACTATCATAGAATAGGTCACAATAGAAGGAATTGTTCCCGTCAAGAAGTGGGTGGAGGGATCTAATAGATAGTGTATCTATTTATTATGTTGATCTAGAAGACTTATTTCTATTATATTTTGTTGTTAATGAGAATGTTATTTGCTTATTTTGATCTTTTAAAATGTTATTTGCTTATTTTGATCTTTTAATAAAGGTGTTGTTGTTTGTTCATTTTGATCTTTTAATGAGAATGTTGTTTGTTCATTTTGATCTTTTAACGAGGATGATGTTTGCTTATTTTATCTTATGCAATTGGTATTTTAAGGTCAAATGACAACTTGGTGTTTTTCTGTGTTGTTAAGATGAAGATGTAGTTTGCAAGCATTTTGGAACGGACAATGTTGCCGGAGCAGCATCTTTGAATGAAAATGCAGGGATGGGGCTCGTTACAAGTGGAAATTAAGAGTCAATGTCGTGAAGGAATGATAAAATTAGATTGCTATTTAATGCTACTAGAAGCACGTTTTCCTAGGATATAAAGTTGCCGGTTTCCCAGTCTTCTTAGGATATAACGCGACCATCTACAGTGTTCTATCGTATATACGATGCTAAATCGTATTTCTGTTTCAAAAAGTTAGAAAGTGGAAAGCTCGAGGAAGCCTCGGGTTATGGATTGAAGAATATGTGCCTACGGCTAGCATAAAAGCCAAAACCCAACCAGGAGTGAAAAGAAAGTCAATGATCGTTTGACCTCAAAAAGGGAGCTAAACGGTTAAGAAATCCTCATAGATTAGTAATCCACATCGCTTCTTGTCTTCTGCTTAATTAGTAATTTAACAAAAATTATAAATTAGTAATTTAACAAATATTTGGAGCTTAATTAGTAATGTTCTAAATTAGTAATTATTTTGACCAAATATTAGGAGATTCATTTGTAAAATAGTTAATAGTAATCTAATTAATAATAAATAAGTAATGAGTCATAGATTTATGAAAATAAATGTGATGCTCAGAATTATTATTAAATTAGTAATTACTAGTTATTTTAACCAATATTAGGAGCTTCATTTGTAAAATAGTTAAGAGCAATCTAAGTATTATGAGTAGGGAAAATCGCGCAAAATGTCAATTCTAATGACTTTGTGGGAATAAAAATAATGTTAACGTTAGCAACATATCAAATTTTATTCACGCTTATACACATAATCTCATTATAGCAAAATAGATTATGTACAATTCTAAAAATAAATAAAAGAAAAAGAAAAATTAGTCATAATAATTATTTTATATTTTACAGGAAGAATAATATATAATTAATAGGTTGGTAATAGTACCGTATTCGACTATACAAAAAATATCATATTAGAGGTTTAAGATAATTGGAAATCAAAAAAGATAATTTTATAAATAATCACCAAGGATAACACGTGACACAAGAAATTAAAATTCGTAATAAATATGATTACATTACATCGATCAAACGACACGATATATTTTTTCATTTTCCTTCCATCTCTAATAACATATTCAAAATATTAATTGATAAAATAGTAATACAAGAAGATGTGATACAAAACAACGTGTAAAGCATATTATTGTAAGTAAGGAAAATCATGCAAAATGTCAGTCTAACTTTTACCTTCTATTAATATGCCGATGTATTTTACTTCTACTTATTATTGCCACAGTAATTTATTTTACTTATCCATACCTTATATTATTTACATATAATTATTTATGCATCACCACGATTGACCATAAAGGGAGCCGGCTAAGAAACCCACGTGCCAGTCAAATTTGTTCTAGTTAAAGGGTTCTTTTTGTTATTTAAAATTAATTTTCCAAAAAAGAAAATTCCCAATCGATACCCGCATCATTAGATCCGAACCACACTCTTTAGCTATTAATTTTCTCTTGTTTCTTATATGGATGGAAACAGGAAGGCCGAGGAGGCATGTCCTTTGTGCAAGTTGAATTATGATTTTCTAAATTCCGACACTTCATATTTTATGCACCAAGAGAGAGGTTTCATGCTCTGACTTATTGAGAAGAAGGAAGAGGAGAAATCAATTTTGGAAAGATGTCGATGAGGCTATATTAGTAATGCTTATTCTTGGTGGTGGGCTAGCCACGTGAGGACAAAGCAGTCCAAATGGCTTGAAAAGGGCCTTCATGGTATGTTGTGTGCGCTTGATGATCATCAGTATTTTTTTTCTTGCTAATGATGATTTTGGGATGGTTTATGCTTGTTAAACCTAATATGTATATCCTTTTGAATGTTCCCGAATTGTCGAAATCATGAGAGAAGAGATTACATATGTCTCTTTGGTTTTGGAATTTTTTTGTGATGAATTTTTTTGATTAACTAGAGCAAAATGATCAAGATTCAAGTAATCATTTTGCTTCCTCCATTGCTTCTTTTCTGGGCTCGGGTTTGTTAGTAGATCTTGGTTGTGTACGGTTGCCTTCATGAAAGCTTTCAGTCAGTAATTTCATGTTTCTCTTTCCTCGTCTAGATTTGATGGATAGGAAACCTGTTGGTCATTAAAACTGGCATTAAAACATTCAATTCTGCACCAAACGAGGAACTTCTCAAACTGCACACTGGGATGGCAATGTAATGAAATTATTGAATGAAATTTTTCATATTCATTCTCATTCCAGCAAAAAGATAAAATCTAAACCAAATTAAAATCCATAAGAGGGACAAAAGTCTCTATTGGCACACCAAATGAAACTTCTGAAGCTCCTGGATCCCCTTCCTTTAGCCATGTGAAGGCCAATATGATGCATGAGTTCCTGTCTTCAAGAGAGTAGAAACAGCTCTCAGAATATACACTCTTAGGAAATCAACAGAGTTTGTTAGAGTTTTAGAAGAACAAAGTCATCTGCCATCAGAAAACAAAGGAAATTGACTTCTTTTTGGCATCTGAAACAATAGAGTAATTTAAAAAGTGGTAGGAGGCCAGGAACAGTTATCCAGGGGAGAAAAAAACATGAAAATTAGTATATTTAGCCGTTACAAATTAATAATTTGTCGTATGGATCGGGATCAAGAGGCTTCCCTGTCGATCCTCAATCAAGCATCATTTTTAGCCTGTGACTAGATTTTGGTGTGGCAATCACATCATAATCCTAAATTAACATCCGAACGTCAGTTCAAATTGTCAAACATTACATTACAAGGGATTACTATGCTGTACATGAATCCGTTAGATTGATTTTCAGACAGATGAGGTCTTTCAACGACTAATCGATCTGTTAGCGGCTCTTTCTCAAGACGAGAAATGTGGAAAAAGGAACCTTATTTGATTAGCCTTGGGGAATAATATCTAATATTCTTTATTTAAGGTTAAGTTTCATATTGGATACAACACATTACAAAGCACATAACATAAATAAAATGTCTAATTAGACTATACTTTATTCGATCACTTAGAACAGTCTAATTAGAATATAAAGTCAAATATAAATCCTATTAATTTTCAAGCTCACATGTTTAAAATCCTAAACTTTTCCAACCAATATTCATTAATCTTAAATCTCGTAAAACAGAATTACATGATAAGTTGAGACACAACAAATTAGACAATTTTAGGATTAGAATTTTTTTTGTTTATTTAGTTATTATTCACTAATTATTTTAAATAACTGAATTATTTATCATAATAATATTTCAGACAATAATATTTCAATTAGAAGAAAAACAAACCTTAATATTATTTATCATAATAATAATAATACTTATTGTTATTATAATAATAGCTACAATAACACTTCTCCTCTTGTATCATTCTTTTTCTCCTCCTTTTCTTTATCCGTTTTTATTTTTATTTTTATTAGTTTTATTAATTTCCTTACGATAGCAACCAGCACTCACCACCATCATCTTCTAACTTTTCTTTTATCATTTTCTTCTCCTGTTTCGCACAATTTTTTCCTTCACCTGCTTGGTCACCATCTCATCTTTTCTTATCACATTTCTTTTCAAGAAATATAATCATCTTCTCATTTTCTTTTCCACTGTCAACTTCTTCTCATCTTCTCTCATCCCTATCTCATATTCTTTCATTTGCCTTATCTTTCCCTCTTTATTCTCTCTCTCTCTCTCTCTCTCTCTCTCTCTCTCTCTCTCTCTCTCTTTCTCTCTACTTGTTGTCACTAACCCCTCTGCAAGGAAGGTAAACCCTATTCTCTGGCCCTAACATTCAACTGAACTTCATAAATTGTTGTTTTCCACCTTCCCCACACACACTAGCTAGATGCTGCAATAGTTTCATCTCTGCTTAGTTCACATGTAGCTTGGTCTAGCCTTTTTGGTCTTTCAAAATGCTATACGTAGATCTGATAATTTTATTAAATTAAATTTTCATAACTTATTTAAATAATTAAGAGTCAATTTTAAATGCTTCCATTAAAATTGGGAAGTATTTGATATCTCGACCAGTAAAAGGTTCACACGTGTTAAGGATGACAAGGTGCAACCAATGGAGATCAAAGATGCAGTTCAATGAATAAGTAAAGTCACGTTGTTCATAGATAAGACTTTGACCAACCAAATCCATTCGAATTGCCCATAAATAGAGACCGAAACATAAGTGGAAGAGGTCTGGGAATTCATATTGAGAGAAACTTAGAAGAAAAAGCACCAAATTTCTCTACAAATCCCGAGATCAAGTTATGAAGTCCTCGAAAAATTTCAAAGAAAAGAATCAGCAGATTGAGTTCTCAAATTAACGATATTTCAGAGATTGTAACACTTTCCTGTCAAAATTATATGCATTTATCTTGTTTTCCTATTATTATTTTGTAGATTAGAGATTTGAGTAAATAAATTTTGGCATGCCCAATGAGACAATCTCTACCATTCATTTCTTCTCTTCAAATCAAATCAAATTCATCAATAAACCCCAAGAATAACATCTTGAAGGCTAGACCTTCCAAATCTGCAACAAATAGTGTTGCTGCCAACTCAATCATGTCGGCTACTTATATAGTACCAATGACGCGGAGTAGGGCACCACCATCTGATGCAAGAAAAGAAGTGGAGGAGTACTTCTCAGACGATTAGATCTTCAAATACTCCAATCCCATGTTCAAGGATGTTCCTCCTCAAGAAGGAAAAATGGAACTCGGTTATGCTATAAGAACAACTATATCTTTGTTGAATGCAGGAACCAAACCTCAAAAGTTACATGCTGATGATGGACATATTTCAGCTTCGGCACCAGCTACTACTCAAGAGGATCCGAACTCGATATAATGGCTCATGAAGATCCAACCATAAATTCATTTACTATGTCTGTTTTGATATCAGACATTTCAAACCTGACGAAATTGGTGGAAATTCTTGCAAAGCATACTCAGTAGCAAGATCTAACAATTGCTCAACTACTAAATCAGCTTGATAATGCTGGACAAACAAGTCAGTCTACTCTAAAACATCCCGAGTCTTCAAATATGTCAGGATCTCTAGAGGTTTTAGGAAAGTAAACTTAAGTTGGAGTTGAATCTAAAGAGATAAGAGAAGCGGGACCCTTAAAAGAAACCACAACAATTCAAGTCTCCTCAAATTGATTAATCACTGTTGACCAACTAAAGGATTTCACTATAGGCACGATAAATGATAGGTATAAAGGGGGTACCAAATCCTCTTCCCATTATCTAAACCATATACCAAGAGGATTGATAACCTGAAGATGCCTGTAGGTTATCAACCTCAAAAATTCCAGCAATTTCATGCAAAAGAAAATCCTAAACAACACATTGCACATTTTGTTGAGACTTGCAACAATGCTGGCACGTATAGTGACACCTTGTCAAGCAATTTGTTCAATCTCTCAAGGGAAATGCATTTGATTGGTGCATTGACCTCACAGCTGGATCCATTAAACAGTTGGGACAAATTTGAGCATGAATTCCTCAATCGCTTTTATAATACCCGTTGAACTATAAGTATCTTGGAACTGGCCATACTAAGCAATGGAAAGATGAGCCCGTCATGGATTACATCAATCAATGGAGATTGAGCCTGGATTGCAGAGTTTGCCTCTTCGACCAATCTGCAATTGAGATACACATTCAAGGTATGCATTAGGGCCTCTAATACATTTTGAAAAGAATCCAACGAATAACTTTCAAAAAATTTGCTACATGGGCACATGATATGAAGTTAAACATTACAACACACGGAGATCAAAGAATTCGTATACTGGAGCCACAAAAAGAATGAAAGGTTCAATTTCAAGAAAACAAGTAAGCCAAGTCTGACACAAATGGATCCATGGCAACAACTACATCACTTATCAAGATACATACAAAAGTAATCAGAAAGTTTACAGAGAGGGTGGATACTACTCTAGATCTTTGAAGAAGACGTATGACTTTGAAAGATATGCAAAGTAAAGAATACCCATTTCTTGATTCTGACGTCTTAAAAATGTTCAATGACATGTAAAGACTGGGATTATCATACTGCAAGAAATAAAGAGGCCAGAAGAAGCAAGACGACTTGGAGATCCAAATTATTGCAAATATCATTGTCTTATTGGCCACCTAATTAGAAAATGCTTCATTTTTAAGGATAAAGTCATGAAATTGGCTCGTAAGGGCAGCATATTGCTAAAGAAGGATAAAGCAACTTCCAATCAAATAAGTATTACACCAAAACCTCATAACCAATCTCTATTGTATATGGCTATGTGCTAGAAAAGAAGATAAATCGGATATTGCTAGATGGAGGTTTTGCTGTCATTATCCTTCCTCTACGTATGTTAAGAGAACTTGTCATTTTCACAAAAGAACTCTCCCGAAGCAGCCTCATGATCCAGGGTTTTAATCAAGGAGGACAAAGAGCTCTTAACACTGTCCAATTGGGTTTGCTAATTGACGAAATGTCATCAACTGTGCTACTTCATGTGATTGATTCTACAACCTCTTACAATATATTGCTGGGAAGGCCTTGACTTCATGACAATAGAGTTGTACCTTCAACACTTCATCAATGTTTCAAGTACCTCAATAATGGTGCTGTGGAAAAGGTGATCACCGATGACAACCCTTCATGGAGGTAAAAACGTATATCGTGAATGTTTTACCTCGAAAAAAAAATATATCATTTGATGAAAATAAAATAGCTTCAAAGAAGGAACTTCATGGTAAAGATATTGGTGTTTCCAAATTTCAACCCTTTTTGAAGGAAGAACTTCAATATCCTACAAAATTCCTGGGAAATACGAAAAGTAGTAAGGTAAAGCATAACGTACTCAAGCACCTACTATTCTTCTTTATATTTCAAAATCAATGAGGAAGGGAAGGTCAGTCTCCTTTTACTGAAGTCAAAGCTCTGTAAGGATTTACCGTTCCTTTGACCAAAATTGAGGTGCTAAAGCAATCAAAGCCTATTTTGAAGGGTTCTGCACGGCCTAAGTGGGGCTAATAGTAGATCACAGTTCATTACATACTAAAAGAACTAAGTTAGGCTTCAACCCTAATGCATACAAATTTCTAGCCAAAGTTAGGCATGATTCATGAAGTCAAAATGCCCTAGGAAGACTTATTTTTGAAATAGTTGGATCAAAGGATCATGCTTAAATGACACACAAAAGATTCTTAAACGAAATAGCTATTCTATGGAAAGTTCGCATGTGCATTAGATTCAAGCAACCTGCACATGTGTGCATAGTAATAAAGCGAGTAAGCAATTGTTATACTTTAGTGGAAGATGAATATTCGACAGGGTCATAAGTCTATCTTTGATCAATTAGGGAAAGCAAAATCCATGACTTAGTTTTCAAACGTTAGGACCTCAAGGAAGAAGATCAAACAGAAATTTTTCCTTCAAAAGACTTGGAATAGCCAAAGAGTCCAGGCCAATTCAGAAAATAGATAAACCTTCGTATGCTGAGATTGATGCAAATGAGTGTCAAAACAAAATACCAACCAGAATGAGGAGGAAAAGTATACCTCTTGTGGACTACGACAATACTCTCAAAGCTAAATTGCAAATTGTAGTTCATACAAAATCAAAGGAAGAAAACGAAGAGAGTGTGGTTTCATTTTACCATATCAGCATTATTGATGAGCATAATAAAGAAGAATATGCTAGAGAGGCACTTCCCAAACTTGAAAAATGTACCAAAGCCACTATGGATGAATTAAAAGAAGTCAACTTGGGCATTAAAGAAGATTGARGCCCAATCTACATAAGCGCTCTTTTATCTCCAAAAGAAAGTGAAGTATATATCCAACTTCTACAGGAATTCAGAGAGGTCTTCGCTTGGACATATAAAGAAATGCCAGGTTTAGACTCAAATATTGTGTTTCATCATTTCAACATCAAATGAGGAGGTAGACCAATAAAGCAAGGACAAAGGTGTTTTCATCCCGAATTGGTCCCTTCAATTGAAGTAAAAGTCAACAAGCTTATCGATGTTGGATTCGTTCTAGAGGTCAAATATCCTACGTGTATCTCTAGCATATGTGCTTGTAAAAAGAAAAAAATGATCAAATTCGAGTATGTATTGTCTTCAGATATTTAAACAATGCATGTCCAAATCATGATTTTTCCCTTCCTATTGCCGAACTCATGGTCAATGCTACCACTGGAAATTAGGCTTCATCCTTCATGGATGAATCATGTGGGCTATAATCAAATACAAATAGGGCCAAGGAATGAAGAGATGACTATTTTTGGCACTCCCAATGGTATTTATTACTACAAGATGATGTCGTTTGGTCTAAAGAATACAGGAGCAACATACCATCAAGCAATGTAGAAAATTTTTTATGACGTGCTCCATAAATACGTTGAATGTTATGTGGATGATCTAGTCGTAAAGTGAAGAAAATAGAATGATCATTTAAAATATTTGAGGAAATGTTTTAGACGGCTATGCTAACATCAATTGAAGAAGAATCCTTTGAAATGCACCTTTGGAGTTGCTTTAGGAAAAATTTCGGCCTTCATTGTGCGCCTTAGGCCGAAGTAGATGCCATATTGAGAATGTCAGAGGCTCGAACACATGCATGATATACGAAGCTTGCAAGGGAAATTATCTTATCTACAATGAGTCATCTCAAATCTTGCTGATAGGTGTCAACCATTCAGCTTATTGATGCAAAAAAAGTTCCTTTTGAATGTGATGAAGCTTGTACTATACATTTAAAAGTACAAAGGCATACCTGGTAAAATCTTCCATTTTTTCTGGGCCAATACAAAGAAAGCCTTTGTTGCTTTATATCTCTGCCCAAGAATGTTCTGTCAGGACTTTGCTTGTTGAAGAAAGTGAGAAAGGTAAAGAAAATGCCTTGCATTATTTGAGCAAAACAATGACTCCATATGAATTGAAGTACTCGTGGCTCTCATCTTTGCAGTCTAGAAGTTAAAATATTATTCCTAAGCTCATAGGGTGCATCTCATTTCAAAAGCAAAGCTGATCAAGTATATAATGTCTAAATATATTCTTTTTGATCACTTGGCGAGATGGTACCTATAGTTATAATAACTTGAAAATAGTTTATATCACTTAAAATGGTAAGTTTTGGTAGATTTCTTGGCTGATCACCTCATACCTTCCGAATGGGACTTGGCTGATGATTTTCTAGATAAAGATATCTTGCTAGTTGAAGTTTTACCTCAATGGAAGATGTATTTTGAAAGAGCAGCTCATCAAGACGGTGTTGGAGTTGGAATAAATTTTGTTACACCTGAAGGTAATATCTTACCATATTCCTTCTCTTTGATTCAACAATATTCAAACAATGTTATTGAATATCAAGCTCTCATTCTTGGGTTGGAAAGAGTCATGAAAATGCAAAGTTGCAACTTAGAATTTGTGGAGATTAATAGCTGACAGTCAATCAAATCCTTGATGTTTACAAAGTGAAGAAACCTAAACTTCTTCCTTATTGCAAATACGCTAGACAAATAATGGAATGGTTGGGTGATGCAACTATAAAACATGTGCCAAGGAATAAAAATAGACAAGTGGATGCCTTGGCAAACCTGGTTTTTCTCCTCTTTTGTCAAATCCACAAAAATCAGATATCAATTTGTCAAAATTGTGTTGTGCCTCTTTTTATCAAAAAAATGAAGATGAAGATAACAAAAGAGAAGAAGAAGATCACACAATCAATGTTATTTCAGCCAACGATGTTGATAAGGAAGATTGGCGTCAACCAATTATTGATTACCTTTCTTATGATATTCTGTCTAAAGAACCATGAGGAAAAGTGACATCAAGCGACGAGCTCCAAGGTTTGTTTATTTTCAACATATCCTCTATAAACGTTTGTTTGAAAGAGTCTTCTTACGTGGTGTAGGAGAAAATGAGGCAACACAAGCATTAGCAGAAGTTCATTCTGTTGTCTGCGAGGCTCATCGATCTCGACCTAAACTCCATTTTTAGATTAAAAGAATTGGATATTACTAGCCTACAATGGTAAAGGATTGTCTACAATATGCCCGTAAATTTCAAGCTTGTAAAATTCGTGGCAATTACATCCATCAACCACTAGAACCATTGAATCCAACAATCACATCTTGGTCATTTGACTCATGGGACATGATATAGTTGAACTATTGCCAAATTCATCTGCTAAACATGTGTTCATCTTAGAGGCAATGAATTATTTCTCAAAATGTGCTGAAGCTGTGGCATAAAGGAAGCGAAAATGCATAATGTTGTTGACTTCATTCATGCAAACATCATATATCGCTCTGGATTCCCAAGATACATTACCACTGAAAATGGGAAGTCCTTTTGCAATAATGCAATGAATAGACTTTGTTCAAAATTCAACTTCAAGTAATATAACTTTTCGATGTCTTATACAGTTGCTAATGGATTAAATGAAGCCTTTAACAAAACACTTTGCAATCTGTTGAAGACAGTTATCAACAATTCAAAAGAGATTGGTATCTAAAAATTGGAGAAGCTTTGTGGGCATATCGAACAACATTTAAGACTCCAACATGAGCAACGCCATATGTATTGGTTTATGGCATCGAAATAGTTCTTCCTTTTGAATGTCAATTACCTTCATTAAGGACAGCTATCCAAAAAGGGCTCCCAGAATTAGAAAATGCACGCTTACATCTTGAAGAGTTAGAAGCACTTAATGAAAGAAGGTTGGAAGAACAATAGGAATATTATCAAGCTATCATCTCCAAAGCTTGCGATAAGAAAGTTCGCCCTCATTCTTTTCCAGTTGGTGACATGATGCTCGCAATTTGAAGGTCGATCATATACTCTCAAAAGATAAAGAAGCTCAAAGAAAAATGAGATGGTTTATATGTTGTGCAAGAAGTTTACTCAAATGGTTCATATAAACATGTTGATAAAGATGGATTAAGTATTGGCCTTATCAATGGCAAGTATTTGAAGGCTGCCATGCATAAATTATAACACGCTCATTAGTATACGAGGCTAAACTACACATATTCCTTAATAAGAGTTAAAACTGTATAAATGCCTCAACAAAATTCAAGGCAATCCTCAACTGCAAGAGCCTAAATTGCAAGGTGCTCCTCGACTGTATGAGGTTAAACTGAATGTTGCTCCTCAATTGTGCGAGCTTACACTGCGAGTTACTCCTAGCCTGCACGAGCTAACCCTGTGAAAAACAACCCCCAAAGGTGTTGCATGTGGTGAAGCAGCTAAATCACCACAACCAGTCCAAGTTTGTACAAATGGTCACTCCTCATTTGCACAAGCTTAAATTGCAAGTTGTTCCTAGTTTGCATAAGCTAAAACTACGAAAACAACCACAAAGGTGTCATGAGTGGTGAAACTGCTAAAATGCCCCAACAAGTTCGAAGTTGGTATAGATTGATGCTCCTAGCTTGTACGAGCTAAAATTGAGGAAAACAACCACCAAAGATGTTGCATGCGGTGAAACTACTAAAATGCCCCAACAAGTCCAAGTTGGTAAAAATGGATACTCCTGGGCTACAAGAGTTTAAATTGTGTATAGCTCTGTAATACCCAAAGATTTATTTTCCTATTTTTACGAATTTTATATAATCATATAATTTATATTCTAATCCACCAATTAGATTATATTCATGATTATTAGTGGTTTGGTTATTTTGCAGCCGAAGGATTTGGAGGTCGTAACATTTGATATACCAATTGGAAATAAATAGTTTATTTCTTTGATTTATTATTTGTTTGTGCATTATGTGTGAGTATGTTATTTAAATGTGAAATTTTATTATTTTAATTTAATTACAGTTTTTGTTAATTATTTTAGGCTTGACCCATTAGAGACTAATTCTCTTCTTATTCAAACCCAAAACCAAATCTAATGTTCGGTTTGGGCCCAGAAGAAAACTAATAGATTATAATTTAGTTGGATTTAGTTGGTTAAGGAATAAAAATGGCCTAGAAAGGAATTTTGGTTAGGGAAAAGTTTAGTTTGAAAAAAAAAATAATAATTTCACCTGAAGAACTGTTCATCTTCTTCAAGAATAAGAAAAACACCCTCACCCAACCGCTGCCATCCTCCTCCCTCTGCCCTCACCATGCCACCCAGATCTGCATGCACAGCTTGCAATAGCTGCCGCGTCACCTACTCGTCATCTGCCCAGATTGTATGCGACTCAAATTGATTAGATTTGCAAGAAGTTGATGCCGATCAGAAGGTTCCAAACCAGTAGCTGCTCAGGTTGAACGCCGTTTGCCTGCCCGATCCATGCACATTCTGCTCACTGTTGCTTTTCAACTACCATACTGCTCGATGGTCTGACCGACAGAGTTGTCACCTGATCGGAGTTTGTTGCCTATGCACTATTTTGATTACTATTCTCCAATGGAAGGAGATCATCAGGTGACCAAGTGCTGGGCACCAACTTTATGCGCCGTTCGTTTGCAACCAAGGTTGTTGTTCGCCGTCCGTTCGCACGCTAGTATCGGACCTTCTTTTTTGAGTACGATTGACACCCTTGCTCTTTACACTCGATACTATACCTAGGACTTTCGGGATTCAAGGTGAATCCTCTAGTTTCTTCATTTAAATTAACTGAATGGCCTAGGTTTCATGTTCTGTATTGATAATTATGGAAAAATATGGAATATGTCTATACATAATCTAATGTGGAATTTAAGTTAGTATGATTAAGTAAAAGAGGCTTATGTTTCTGAAAATATGTTGGAATATAATTTAATGTGAAATTTATGATTTGTACGATAAAGGAATGTATATTCTGATTGTGATTATTATAGTTGCTCCAATAACAGTTAGGAGTATTTCAATTTATACTATTAGTAGTTCGATTATTTTCGACATGAAATTTAAACTTAGAAATTATTGGTTAATGTCACCGATAAGATAAATAATGAATGTATCAATGGTGAACACTTATATGAATTATTTAGTTAAACAAATTTCAGATGAATATTCTTTGTGTAATAATACTAGGATACTTTTGGCACATTGATATTGTGGATAGCCAAGGTACTTCGCTAGTGACTTAAAGTAACCAAATCTACTAAGGACTTCATTTAAGTGAATTCCCACATCCTCATTTGTTATGATGCATGTGTATCGTTGTGATGATTAATTTATCTTATGCGAATTGAATGTGAATTCATGATTAATATTGAAGTATGTAAGTAAACTCCCACATTCTCCTTAATTGTAGCTGGTGTATTATTATTATTATTATGATTGAATTGCCCTTTTATGATATGATTTATGCTGTTATTTCAAGTATGTGAATTTAATGCTTGTAGACATGTTGAAAATTCTAAGTTCAGAGTTCATGTGATCCATGTTCATGTGCATATTATCTGCAATATTTTGCATCATTTTCTGGCATTGGCATAATCATGCATCCAAGAATGAAGTTTGGAAAATGTTTTAAATGTTAAATAATTTCCAAACATTTAGAATTTGAAAAGGGGTGTAAAGCCTAGACTATGAAAGATGCTAGTGGGAAATGGGATTTGGGAGATCAGTGCACCGAACCTAACCCTCTTATAGGGTAGGAATGTATGTAATGTTCACCTCTTGTCAGGTGAAAGTGAAAGGAAAAGATTAAGTAATGTCAACCGCTTGGTGGTTCTACTTGTAGAATGTGATCGGATTTCAAATAATAATTGCTCAATATAGAGCTTCATAGCTAGGCGTACACCAAGTGAGCTCACGATTTGAAAATGGAATTTTTTTTTGAAAGTTTAGATGAAATGAATTTTTGAACTTCATAGCATATGATGCATGTTACACACATTCATGCATGAGATTTACTTACTGAGCTTGGTAGTTCATCCCATATTCTCTTATTTTACATTTCAGGTGATGACTAGCCAGATGGTGTGTGAGATTACTTGGGAGCTAACTTTGATACCCAAGCCTCAATTTCATTAATTAAATTTTCTATTAATTAATGAACTAATTGAATACTTAAATTTTTATTCGTTCTAAACTTATTCTTTCAAAGGTTTGCACTTGATTTTAAATACATATGTATTTTGTTGGTAAATGTTATTGTTGGGGATTAAAGTTATTTCATTTATATCTGGAGTGATTATGATGTTTGCGGTGAAATTTTCTTATTGCATATAGGTTGGATATGTTGATATTATAAGGAAAACTCCGTCGAAATTTTTATAAATCCTTTTTATTTATATTTTTAAATTCAAAACTTTTATTTTCCCAATTTTCGCAATCTGTGTAAGGGTAAAATTGGTAACATTCTCGGATTATGATAGTTTCCAATCTGGGGGTGTTACAAGCCCTCCCTATAAATTATTTCAGATCTTGAACTACGTTTTGACTTGATTCCTTTTTAAAAGATACGTAGGAACTTGGAAGTTAATTTTTGAGTTCAATCATAACATAACAAACTATATAGTCTTTAATTAAGTAAATAGTTTGTAAATAAAGAAAACAAAAAAAAAACTTTAAAAAAGAGAGAAAGAGGGGGGGAAAAAAAAAAGAACAACAAATGTATACTTTATTCATTCATTATATGTAAACAGGTATTTAAGTAAGTGCATCAAACAAAGTCCATTCAAATACTGAACTTGAAGTTAATCATCTTTGGCTTGCTTGCTTCAAGGAGCTCCTTCATTTCTTCTAAAATCTTCACAACATCATCAGTGGCAGCAACATCTTCTTTCTTGGTGGAGCAAATGATTTCCACCTTCGTCAATTCTTTTCGGCTTTCATGAATGTGCATGGACACTCTTTACTGATGTTTCTCCATGGTATTGAGTTGGGCTTGGAGTTCCTTCTTCTTCTCCTCAAGAGTATGAAATTTCCTTTATAGGTTGTCAACTTTAGCCGATGTGATTTGACTTTAGAAAGAGATATGAAATGCATCTCCTTAGTCATCATGTCATAGGCTGTGGACTTTAAAGAGTCATATATGCACTTTCTCAAAAAGATTAACCAGGTATTTTCCAAAGCTAGAAAGATCAACGACTTCCATTTTCTTCATTTCGCGAAAAACTATAAGTACTTCCCCTTCAATAGAAGAAATGGATTTGATTGGCGTTCAAGCAATCTTTTCTGCAACTTAACGCCACATGAATTGAAGATATTGAAGTTGGGCAACCTTTATGATTTTGACCCCTTGGAACTAAGAAATGGTGGTAGCAATAGATTGCCTTTGAGAAGGCCTGGCCCTTTCATTGCATGAAGGAAGAGATGGACCACTTGGCTCCAAAGGTGTGCTAGTTGTGTAACATCTCGGATTTTACTTTTATGAATATTTATTTAATCTCGTGAAATTGTGCCAATTAGGGTTAGACATTTTATATGTGGTTAATATTTTTTTAAATCGTACGTTCAATAGGTGCAAAAATATTGTCCGTGTCGAGTAAGAATTATCGTTAGTTAAAGGCTCGACTCGTAGGCCTACTTATTTGTTAGTCGGAAGTTGGGCTTTTTATCGAAGAAAAGCCCGTTATATTAAATTTATGAATTTTAGGTTAGATTTGGACGGGAAGGCCCGAAGGATTCGGGTTACGGCCCAAAATATAAAATTAAAAAAAGAAAAGAAAAGAAAAAAATATATAAGAAAATAAAAAGAAAGAAAAAGAAAAACCCTAGAACCCTTCACCTTCTTCCTCCCGCCACCGCCGCCGTCTCCCCTCTACCTGGCCCGTCGTGGTCTTCCCTTTCGCTCCTGCAGCACTCATCGCCAGCGCCCCATTTTCGGAGCCACGACCAGATCTGTTATCGGATCTATAGTCGCTCGGAGAGACGCGGCGACGTGACCCATCTTCAGCTACTGCATGCCGTTGCCTCTGGTCGCTTGACGGCGAGTCACATCGCACCAGAGACGCGCTATCTGTGTCCATCGAAACCCTTCTGCTACGACACCATCGCCGAAGGGCTCTGAAACCATAAGAGATTTCGTCCTTCAAGCCATCGACAAGGTCTTGCTGAGACACCATCTCCTGCTCTGACCGAATGAAATCTCCATGCCAAACAGTCGCCTTTGCTCGCTAATTCTCTACCCGAAACCGACCTCTTGCTACCGACCCTTGCTACTAGGCGCAATCAGAGCCGCCGCCGTGTCCTCCCTTTGCTCGATGAATTTCCCCTCATAAACAGAAGCTAAACCTTTGCAGATTGGCCGTCGATTTGGCCTCTGTTCTACTGCCGCGTCGCCGGTTATTCCTTGCCGTCTTCCAGTCACCGGAAGTTGATAGAAACATTGTGGCCGGCTGAGGCAATTTCTGGTCAAGAACAAGGCCCGACACAGCAGTGCCAAACCCAGCGCCTAGTGCCAGGCGCCTTGTACCCAACAGCACCAGGAGCACAGCAGGCGCCTGGTGCCCAGCAAGCATAGGCGCCCAGCGTGCGCCCAGGAGCCCAGTGCCCGACGCCAAGACGCCCGACGCTCAGGTGCACCGACGCCCAGATGCCCAGGACCATTGTGCACGTCCCTTGACGTACGTTCGGGAATTCATTACCACTCAACATCCGAGTATCGTGAATTTGAGGTGAAACGCTTAACATCTAATATTAAAATTGTACAATTTGTAATAAATATACCTTAACGTGAATTCGTGGAGAACATAGTTAGGTAGGTTTATACCCGAGCTAAGGAGTCAGATTGTACCTTAAAACGTAATATATAATATTATGAGAACGAAATTGGAATTATAAATTTATAAAGGACATTATGGATTAACCATATAATACTTAAGTTGAGATAATCGGAACTAAGTAGATTTTCCTTTTTGGATAACCAACTAGGTTATTTCGAGGACATACGTTGAAATCGATTGGAGGAGTTTACTTCCAACTTAATTAGGAATTCATTTACGTACAGGACTTCGGGTAAGTAATCCTCTCATCTCATTGACGTATGTGTGTGATTGTTATTTAATRTGAGATTTATGTAAGTAATCCTCTCATCTCATTGACGTATGTGTGTGATTGTTATTTAATRTGAGATTTATGTAAGTAATCCTCTCATCTCATTGACGTATGTGTGTGATTGTTATTTAATCTGAGATTTATGTAAATAATCCTCTCATCTCATTGATGTATGTGTGTGATTGTTATTTAATCTGAGATTTATGTAAGTAATCCTCTCATTCATGTCATTATAAATAAATGAATTTGAGTGCTTTTAATTGTTGGAATATGTGTCGTGTGGAATTTTTATGTTGATGTGTGGAATTGTGACGAAAGTTGAATTATTCGTATTTAGTAGTACTTTATGTTAAAGAATGCGGTTGTGATTTCATATCATGTATTATTTATTGAACGTTATCTTATGTAAGATTGTATGCGTTTCATGTCATGAGCACGTAGTTAAAAGTTTACATCACATTTGGCATGAGCCGTTCATGCATTTAGGAAGTGAACGGTTAGAAAATGAGATTTTGAAGGAAAAAGGTTAAAGTTTTGGAAATGTTAAGTTTTAAGAAAGGAGTGTAATACTAGCCATGAAGGATGTGAGTGGGAAATGGGGTGTGGGGGACCGGCGCACCTGAACCGACCCTCTGGGAGGGAGGTAATGATTCACCTCTGGGAGGTGAAGAGAAAAAGGAAAAGTAAAGGAAGAGAATGTAATCGGGTTCCAAAGAACAAATGGCCCACTGCAGCCTAATGGCTAGGCGTTACACTCTAGTGAGCTCACTAATGAAAGGAAATGGAAAGTTTTTACAGTAAGTGAATTTTGAAGGAAAGTTGTAAAGGAATTTTGTAAAGAGAATGTTTCGGAAAGTTTTTCCATTTAAAAAGGCGAAACCTCAAAGTTTCATGATATGTAGGACATGTTCATGCATTCATGCATGAGGTTACTTACTGAGCTTTTTAACTCATTCCTTTCCCTCATGTTTCATTGCAGATGATATGTAACCAGATGGGGAAAAGAGGTCGCTTGTGGGTGAGCTAATACCCGGGAACTGATTTTCGAGTCGATTTATGTAATAATATATATTATTTTTGAATAGTTTAAATTCTTGAAGCTTCCGCTGTCTTCATTTTTAATGGTTTAAAATTGTTTGAGACTTCCGCTYCCTTTATTTTTGAATGAATGTTGAGTATTAAATATAGTTGATTATTTGCGAATGGAATGACGTAACATTCCCGGGTTAGGATAAGGTTCCTAATCTGGGGGTGTTACAAGTTGGTTTGCCAACAGACTTGCTACTCAACAGTATATCGATCACAGGGGATAGAGTCGTATCGTCATTATTCTAACACCATGTGATTTTAGACAATCCACTATTAATCTCATTTATAAGTAGAGGTATTTCATCCATATGCAAAAAACCTTCAACTATCCCTAACTTTTAAAATTGAAGAGTTAGAAGAAGTCTGAAATTAAATGTATTATGTTAAGAATGATATACTTACATAAAGTGCTAAATCTTGAGGAGACATAGTCGAACTATGTACTCATTCCAAAAGGCCAGAAATAGTAGTAGTGCCACCCAATGTCTTCTTCTTCTTCAAAGGATAACTTCAAGGATGATCTCGCTCAATATCACTTACCGTTCCACTTTCACTGGAAATGGTATCAACTTGCTTGCCAATTGTAGAAGAACCCACAACTCTAGATTAAAATTTCGTGGCAGGAATGCGCAACAATATCTTGTTCGTTGGAAGAGCTGCAGCTTCTTTAGAAGTAGCACCGATGCCATGAGGAAGAAAAAGGTCGTAAAGGACTGGACATCACTATACTCTTTCCCTTAGAAGAAAGTCTTGCAATTCCACTCGATTGGGAGTTCCACCAAGCATTGTATTCTTATGTAGCAAGTGGTTTTAACATCTTCCTTGGGTGTACAATTAGATAGCGTGTTTTAAGGCGATTAGATGATTTCCACAGTCAAGTCATATTCTCTATGTGTTCAAATAAAATGTCTCCCTCAAGTCACCAAAAARAACTTGACAAAACCTAAATTGCCTGTAGAATCTATGCAGACTATAAGGCTATCAAATACATGATATTTTGTCAAAAGGTCAAAAAGTTAGAGCGTAAGCTGACACAATAGTCAAAGCAAGTTGATTATAGAGACCCATTATCCACCAAATATCCGCTCAGGGTCACTACTCATGCAATTAGCATTTATAGAAGAAAGATCCACAAATGTGAAAATTCCCTATGCTTCCGAAAGAGAAAAATACTTGGTCATCTTCTCTCCACGGAACTTGACCATTCATGCAATTGAAGGGCAATTATTGCTCTCCCAATGGCTACCAAAGTATTGAGCAATCCATGCGTATAAATAATAAATTAGGAAGGTAGCTCCACATTCCTTAAGTAATGGAGATTGGGAAACCCTTCTCAAGGCATTATAGATACTTGTCAAAGCCAGTATGGCTAGTGAGAATTTCCGCCCGAAAGCCATAAGGCTAGCCACTTTAAAGACACTAGGATGAATGCAATTAACCTCTCTACCTAGACAAACAAATTTACATATCCAACAAGATAAAAATGCAGTCAAGCATACTTTCCCTCTCAAAATCTTTGGAATATTGAGTACATCGAAGGGTTCACTTTCTCCCACCATAGTTGTCAAACGAGTACTATTCACGAGGCCAATAAGATTATGCAACATCATCGGCTTTGCTATAGCTTGCCTATTATATAGTCTTAGAGGAAGTGGCGCATGTCTAGTTAGTCCTTTAAATTGAAATTGAACACAATCATCGAAGGAAACTCCATGTGGGTCACCATTTGTAAGCTTCCCAAAGACAAAGAAAAGAAACTTACAACTTTGAGGAAGCAAGTAGTTGCCTTCGTTGTCAATCTCGAAAAAGCTCCTGGGCTGAAGGGACCATTTCATCGTAAAACGAGCCATGAATGGGAAGACCACCAAGGCTCCTCAAGTCAAAAAATGAAAGGGATAATTAACCAATTGAAGCATGCAATGTGTTCATCGAAGGATACCAAAGCTCACAAAAGACGTGCATAACATTGTCGTAGCGATCATATATGAACTAAGAAGTATAAATAGCAACTTCTTATGCCTAATAGTCTCCACCACTCGCAATAGTTCTATGTATAAGTAGTCTTCCAAAAATTCGTAAACCTTGGTCAAGATTGCAATCTGCAAAAAAAGGAAGATAAACTTTCTTAGAGTTTGTATTCACTTTATGAGTTAAAAACAATAGCAGAAAGACTTTTCGAGCTAATGAGACGAAGGATGAATCAACTATTTCCTTTGAAGCATGATGAAAATCATCTACTAATATGAAAATTCCCCTTTTGGAAGATCAATCCACATTTAAGTATTTCAATGTCGTCGGAAAAATATCTAAAGTCAAGGTTAAATTGAGATCCCCTTTGATTATCTGAAATATAAATATATGGCTTTGACTTCTCAAAATCTTTRATCTCCATTTGCTATGGATTTCGAATTGAAAGAGAAATATGAAATTTTTAAGTCAGTGATGCATCAAAGAAATGCTCGGATAGAATAAGTGTACACTACAGATGTTGTTGTCTCTCGGCAGAATCTTTTGATGGATGTGAAAGATAAGCTTCTTTTTAACCATAATATGCTGGCAATATAGAACAGAGAAAAATCTATATAAATCTTCTCTGTGAATTCTATGTGCTTGGTTGCCAGATGCTCTTTGCCTTCTTCAAGAGGCTGGAGAGGATAGGATTGTTCTAGATATTGGAAGAAAAGGCCAAGAGTGAAATCTTCTCTGGCTTCGCTATAACACAAGATAGTTGGCTGTCATTAATGAGCTCCTGATTTGCTGAAGCCTTTCTGACACTGACCGCATCCTTGATAAACCAGAAGAGGCATTACTGTTGTTTGATCTCAAAGTATTGTTGGAAATGATTACCTTGTAGACCTGGTATTATCACTATGCGTCCTGTTGTTCGACATCATCATCGCATCAACAAAGAAAGAGAATATGTGTTTGGGCTACTTCTGGATCTGGTTAGGAAAGGTCAAACCAGTTGCTAAGTAGTGCTCCATAGATCTGGAGTCCGGCAATGATGATGGAGGTAAACAGAAGGCAGAAACAGAAAACAACAAGCAAAGTCCAGGCCAGAAGGCAGAAAGTTCCATGGTCACCGCTGTCAATCTGCAAACAAAAGGAGACGCTGCCGCGGCTTGGCGAGAAACAGAAGACAGAAAATCCACCTCCATAGCCGTCGGAAGACAGAAGGCATAAGGTTCTGACATCATTGCTGCAAATCTCAGAAAAAAAAAATGCAAAGAGAAAAAGAAGCTGTCATGGCTGACGAGAAACAAAAGCAAGATCAAGGGCTACCACAGCAACGGAGAAAGCCACCACCGTTGCCGTACTCCTAACAGCGAAGCTGTCTGCCACGTTGCTGACTTTCGATCGGCTGGCGAAGAAAAGGAAACCAAAAAGGTGCAGCAAACAAGAATCTGGGCCACGGGATTGGACTGGACAGGTTTGGGCCGCACCTCCACTCGATCGGCGAACAGGAAAACCACAATATGAAACAAAAACAACAAAGGGAGTCTGCGCTGCAATACCAGCCGACCATAACGAAGAAAAAGAACACAGGAAAAAAAGGCATCAGGAGAGAGGGAAAAAAAACAAAGAGTGAAATAAAAAAAGAAAGAAAGAAATAAAACAAAAGCAAACAAAAAAAGTAGTGAGAGTAAAAAAGAACAAAAAAACAAAAAACCGAAAGAAAAAGAGAGATGAAAAGTGAGCAAAAAATTGCGCAACTTTTGCAAAAGTAGGAAAGAGATGTCCATAATGAAAAAAGATGGAGACTTACCATTCTTTATCTTTCAAAGATATGTCGGGTGTCTCTTGTTGGGATGTCTCTTGAAACTTCTTATGTGCAAGAATAAATGCTACATTGATATGGAAGAATTACCTATGCAAGAAAAAAGCGCCAAGTGTGAAGAAAATAATTTGGGACAAGAGACAAGACATAAAAGAGAACTTACCAAGGTGACGAAGTTGATGAGGCAATGAGAAGTAAAAAGGAAAAGACTCAAGTAATTGATGTGTATATATAGACTAAAAGAAAACTGAGTTTTATCAAGATTAGGAAGATAAATTCCATCACAACTCCAATATGTCCAATATGTATAAGATATGTTTAGCTTATACTTTAGATGATATGGAATCATATTGCATATGTCTATCTAATCAGATAGAGTTAATGGGTTAAGAAAAGCCAGGTGGGCTGTGCAAATTAAGGGCCCAACTACCAAAAAAAAAAAAAAAAGAAACCTAATGTTTGAAGAATAAAGGGGGCCTAAATATCATAAAGATGGCGCAAGGGGAAATTGGTTTGGAACTTGTCCACTTAAGACCCATCTTTGAGTTATACCTATTAAAAAGTTTTAGGGGCAATTTGTAGATATGAAAATTTGGTTTAAATGCTTCTATTAAAATTGGGGAGTATTTGACATCTTGACTAATTGAAGATTGACACATGTCAAAGATGACAAGGTTCAACCAATAAAAATCAAGGTTAGCTCAGCAAATCAAATAAAGTTACGTCGCTCCTAGATAGGACTTTAACAAATCAAATCGATTTGCTTTACATATAAATAAAGGCCAAAACATAAGAGTAAGAGGTCTAGAAATTCATATTTAGAGAAGCTTAGAAGAAAAAGTACAAAATTTCTCTTCAAATTCCGAGATTAAGTTGCGAAGTCCTTGAAAAATTTCAAAGAGAAGAATCAACGGATTAAATTCTCAAATCAATACCATTGCATTCTTTCCTTATGTTAAATTAAAAGAAGAATGAAGCTTTTATCCGTAACCACAACAAGCCAAGCTGCTTGCTTTCTTTGAAAACTTTTACCCTTTTTCTCATTCTTCAAGGAAGGAATCCACATAAACCTTAATTGTTCAAACATACTGTTATGGCCACATTCCTGGATAAGTGGTTAGAGATTGTAATGTTTTTTTATCAAATTTATAAGATTAATTCTTTGTTACGCATTTCTCTTCTTTTCCTATTATTATTTTGCAAAAGAGAGATTCGTGTAAACACTATGCATTGTTTTTGGTTTATTATTATTTTTTTTAAAGAAGGCATGAGGAGTATGGGTTTCTAATTACATTCATGTTGCTCCCAATAGTTATGAGGGCTTTAGTTTTGTGGACTTTAATAAAGGAGGATGATTTACTACTTCAATGTTCTCTCTTTATCTTTTGCATTTTTTTTTTCTTGGTAATTAATACTTTAGTGTCAACAAAGAGTAAGGTTGGGATTTATTTTTAAGAAGACTTGTTTGGTCTGTGCAACTTCTATTTTTGTGCTAGAGAAAAGTTAACCTTGAAGCTTCTTACGAAGTAAAAATTAATCACGATTTCTAGCTCAAAGTTTAATCTTTGAGTGATTAGTTACATTATGCATTGCTTGATTGAATATATTTTTCATCCATTTCCTTGTTTGATAATCCTGTAAAGTTAATGATATATATTTTTCATAATTGCATTCAAAAGTACTTGTTGCTTACTGCAGCCAAAAAAGGATTTCTACCTTGTGTTTTCTTGTATGCAATAGAAATAATTCTCTGCGGAATAGTTGATACTGGAAAAATGTTCGGTGCATGGTTAGTCATTTCTTTTCAAATTATGCTCCAATTTGTTAGTACGATTCAACTCTTCTAAAATGTCACGTTTAAATGTTATACAAGTTAATGGAGTTAAAAGCAAATGCCTCCTCAGATTGTCTTTAGGTTTTTCTTTGTCAAATTAGTTATCTTGATAGTTACTTTCTTGCACTAGGAGTATACTCTAATTTGGTAGAATAGATGGAAGTTGTCTAATAATGAGACCTTTTCTTTTGTCTTTTCAGAAGTTACCAAATTTACTTGAATATTTTAAATTAGGGTCATAGTATCTCTGGTATAAGTTGGGTTTAAAGCAACAAATTTAGATACTTCATTTTTCTCCATTATGTACTTCTATATCCCTAATTGAAAATAATGTATGCCTCATTACAACATTAGTTTTATATTCTTATAGACCACATATTATGTTTTCAGTTAATGCATCTAATATAATTCATGGAAGTGTTCTTTATTTTCTTCATCCCTTCTGAATAAAAACGAAGAAAATAAAAAGAAGAAGAAAAAACAAAAATAAAAGAAATTTATCCTCATTCACACCCGTTCTAGTATCCAAACAATTTCTTCAGAAACCCTAAATCCGGTACCACTAGGAACTTAAGGACTCGGGTAACAAAGAATCATTTACTTTCCTATGATTATTGTAGCCTTATTACAAGACATAAACTAAGATGAATTCTAATAATCTGACCATAGGACACTATAATCAAGGACATTACAAGTGCGGAATACAAATTAAGGATATAAAAAGTTCAATATACAAATCAAGAAAACAAAGGTGAGTTCTTCCGTTTTATAAACCTCCTAAAGTATGTAGTTTTCTACGTCGTACTTTAGAAAATGTTTTCAAATCCTTTCAAACTCTTTTGAGGAAATGTTGCACATGTTATTTCTAAATGTGTTTACACATCATAGATTTTATAACGACATGGCTTATCACATGAATTTTTCTATTCAAATAACATATTTACTTGATTGGCCTAAAAACTTGGATTTGAGCATCGAATGGCTAATTTTACAATTGGCATTGTATTGATCATGGGCTTCCAAGATTTCATTGATTTACTTGTGCATCAAGCTAGTTATTGATATAGCATTGGGTTGTGGACATACTGTGATGATTGAGTACTCACTCGGAGACTCTAAGTACTAGTCTAGCATGTAAAGTGCTGTGGTTGGCTGGTCCCAATAGGAGGACCTCTTGAGCCACCTTGACAATAATGCACGAAAATGCTGTGGGAGTTGCTAAATGACCAAAAACCTAGGACATATCTATGGTGGGCCGAGATTGTGTCGGGCGGACGGTTGCGCCATATGGTACACTATTGGACATGTTGGACGTTCGTATCCTTGGTTAGTAGGTTTAATTTGGGATGACCAACTCCTTTAGTTGTGCTAGTTGATCTATTTCATAAGTGTAATACCCGAGATTTAGTTTTTATTTTTGAACTTTATATATATTTATATAATTTATATTCTAATCCATTGATTAGATTATTCATGATTATTAGTTGTTGGAGTAATTTCAACAGAAGGACTTGGAGGCCGTAACATTTGACGTTTTAATTAGAAATAAATAAATATTTCCTTAACTTATTATTTGCTATGCTTTAATGCGTGAGTATGTTTGTTTAAAGGTGAATTTTTATTAGTTTACTTTAATTAAAAGTCTTAGTTACTTAATTTAGACTTGACTCGTTAGAGCCTATTCTCTTCTTATTCAAACCTAAAATCGAATTTAAAGTTCGATTTTGTGTCAGAAGAAAACTAGATTTTAATTTAGTTGGGCTTAGTTGGTTAAGGAGTAAATATGGCCTACGAAGAAATTTTGGTTAGAGTTAAGTTAGCTTTCAAATATATATATATATTTATGACCTGAAGAAGATGACTGTTCATCTTCTTTCTTAAACATAAAACCTAACCCCCTCACCACCACCACCTCCTCCCTCTACCCTCACTGAAGCCGGTCTTCCCCTTCTCTTTCTCTCTCTCTCTCTCTCTCTCTCTCTCTTTTTCTCTACTGGTGCCGTACGCCACTCCATCTCCTCCGTTCTTGTCACTCAACCAAATGCCTAAGCCACCAAGTGCCTCGACGCTCAGGCGACCAGTTGACTAGGCACCTTACACCGTCCATTCGAACAAATTGCACGTGTGCTGCACGTTCACGACGGGAGCTACTTTTCACTGTCCATTCGCATGCCTGGAGCACATCTATTCCCAAGCACCATTGACACCATTACAACTTAGACTCGATACCATACCTAGGGATCGGGATTCGAGGTGAGTCCTTAGTTTCTTCATTTAAATTAACCGAATGACCTAGGTTTTGTATTATTTAATAATAATTAAGGAAAAATATGGAATATGTTTAATATGAAATTTAAGTTAGTACAATAAAGTAAAAAGGACAATATAATTCTAGAAATACGTTGGAATATAATTTAGGATTTGTATGATAAAATAATATATATTGTGATTAAGATTATTATTATTATTTTAAGAACGATTAGGAGTTGTGAAATTTAATTTTCCTATTTGTAATTCGATTTTATTGACATGAAAATTAAACTTGGGAGTTATCAGTTAATATCACCATAAGAATAAATGATGAATGTATTAATGGTAAACACCTTTGTTAAATGAATGTATTTGGATAAACAAGTTTCAGATGAATATTCTTTGTATAATAATATTAGCATATTGTGACACATTGACATTGTGGGCAACCAAGACACTCCACTAGCGATCTAAAGTAACTAAATTTGCTAAGGACTACAAGTAAGTAAATTCCGACATTCTCATTTAGTTATGATGGAAGCGTGTTATTATTATGATTGAATCTCTATGTGAATTGAATGTGAATTCATAATGGATATTGAAGTAAGTAAATCACCACATTCTTATTCGTTATGATACGTGTGAATTGTTATTTTGACTGAAAATCTCTATGTGAATTGAATGTGAGTTCTTGGTCATAATTGGATTGCTTTTATGTGATATGATTTATAGTTTTACCTCAAGTATGTAATTTTTCTACTTGATGACATATTAGGAAGTTTAAGTTAAGAGTTTATGTGGTCCATGAGTATGTAAATTGCAGTAGTTGCACATTCTCTGGTATGGACTTAATCATACATTCAAAAAAGGAATTGTTTTAAAGAATGAAATTGGAAAAGTAAATGTTTTGAGGAATGAAGTTTGGAAAGATGTAATTTTTATGATGAATGATTTCCAAACATTAAGAATTTTGAAAAGGAGATGTAAAGCCTAAGCTATGAAAGATGTGAGTGGGAAATGGGGCGCGGGGGACCAGCACACCCGACCTAACCCTCTTGTAGGATAGGAAAGTAAGCAATGTTCACCTCTTGTGAGGTGAAAAGTAAAAGGAAAAGTTAAAGTAATGTTAACCGCTTTGCGGTTCTATCAGTAGAAAATATGATCGAGTTCTAAAAAATAACGGCCCACAGCAAACTTAATGGCTAGGCGTTACACTAAGTGAACTCACGATTTTATGAAATGGAAATGTTGGAAATTTTTGATGAAAAGGAAATTTTTGGAAAGTTCTCATGATTAGAGAGAAAGTTTCTCTAAAAGTTTTGATAATGTGAATTTTTGAACTTCATGACATATTGTACATATCATGCATGGGATTTACTTATTGAGCTTAGTAGCTCACATCTTTTTCCCTTATTTTATGTTTCAAGTGACAACTAGCCAGATGGTGTGTGGAGATTGCTTGGGAGTAGACTTTGATACCCAAGACTCATTCTATTAATTAAAGTTTCTATTGATTTATGAACTTGCTGAATGTTTAAATATTATTCATTTATTTTCAAAAGTATCTGCTAGAATTTAAATATATGAGTATTAATTTGGTGACATTTTTGAATTAGGGTAATTTCTGATCTGGGGGTGCTACAATAAGATTCATGAAATGCGATTGTAAGTCATATGCGCTTACAAGGTGGTAAGGCTTTGATAATCTGGACCCCGAAGAGAATATCTCATATGGTTACGGTATTGTACCGCTTGACTCTACATTGTTCATGAAATGTTTTACAACACTTGACATTACCTTGCTCATAGAATGTTTGCATCACTTGACTTATTTTTAGAAATGCATTAGTTTACTTTACATGAAGTATTTCCTTCACTTCTTCCAAGAGCATGCTTTGAGCAAGAGTTACTTAATGTTTTCTTTACTAAGATTTACATAAATTGCTTTTGAGAATGTTTTTTGTAATATCCGAGATTTAGTTTCTATTTTTCTTTTCGAACTTTATGTATATATATAAATATACAATTTATATTCTAATCTACTAATTCGATTGTATTCATGATTGTTAGTAAATTGATTAATTCACGGCGAAAGGACTTGGAGGCCGTAACGTTTGATGTGCCAATCAAAAATAAATAATTATTTTATTGATTTATTATTTGTTATGCGTTAATATGTGAGTATGTTTATATAAAGGTGAAATTTTATTACTTTACTTTAATTAGAAGTCTTGTTAATTAATTTAGACTTGACCCGTTAGAACTCGTCCTCTTCTTATTCAAATCAAAAATCGAATTTGGAGTTCGATTTTGGACCAGAAGAAAACTAATAGATTTTAATTTAGTTGGGCTTCGTGGTTAAGTAATAAAAATGGCCCATGAAAAAATTTTAGTTAGGGTTAAGTTAGTTTTCAAAAAAAAAAAAAAAAACTATTTAAAGATGAAGATTACTATTCATCTTTTTTCCCAAAGAAAACCCTAAACTTAAACCTCCTAACCATAGCCGCCACCAACCTGCGCCTCCTCCCTTTGCCCTCACCGATATCGACCTTCCCACCCTATTTCTCTCTCTCTCTCTCCTCTTCCCTACCGATGCTGAACGCCAATCCATCTCCTCCGTTCTCGTCAAGCGACCAGGCACCTAGGCACCCGGGGCTATTTTGTGTGCCGCTTGAGCGCACGCCCGAGAATCTAATACCACTCCCGAGACACTTGGACTTTGTGAACTTAAAGGGTGAAAACATTAATATTTGATATTGAAATTTATGACTTATGAGTTTACATCCTAAAGTAAAATTGTGGGAGAACATAGATTAGGTTTAATATCCAAGCGAATGAGTTTAAATTATACCCTTAAAAAGACATGATAATTGGTAATGTGGGAACTAAGTATGGATTAATAATTGGCAAATGACATTGTTGGAATAAACCCTCAATATCTAAGTTGGGACAGTTGTACTTCTTTCTATAATCACAAATAGGTTGTTTCGAGTGCCTTAACTTTGAGAACGGTCGAAGGATTTCACTTCGCGATTTAAATAAGAAACCTTTAACGTAAAGGATTCCAGGTAAGTAAACTCTCACATTCTTATTAACGTATATGTGTTGTTGTTATTGAATCTGAGTTCTATGAAAGTAAATTCTCACATTTTCATTAACGTATATGTGTTGTTGTTATTGAATCTAAGTTCTATGTAAGTAAATTCTCACATTTCATTAACGCATATGAATTGATGTATCTGAATTCCTTTAGGTAGTTTAAAGTGTTGTATATGGATTTTATGCAAGTAAACCCCATACCTGCCTATCTCTGTTGTTGTGTGTTATGTGGTGGCGGTATGGGATTGTGTTATGAGATGTGTTAATTGTGTGGAATGATTTTTATGTGTTTCATATCTTGTACCCTTTTATGTCGAATAGTATGTTAAATACAGTTGTATGCATTTCATGTCATGGGCATGTAGTTAGTGTTCTACATCATTCTTGGCATGAGCCATTCATATATTTAGAAAGTGAATGGTTTAGGAAATGAAATTTTGAAAGAAATGTATTTTATAAATTGTAACGTGTTCAGGAAAATGTTGATATTTTTGGAAAGGAGTGTAAACATAGCCATGAAAGATGTGAGTGAAAAATGGGACATGTGGGACCAACGCACCCGAACCGACCCTCCGAGAGGGAGGTAATGATTCACCTCTGGGAGGTGAAGAGATGAAAGGAAAAGTAAAGGAATGTTAACCGCTTTGCAGTTCTATCGGTAGAAATATAATCGGGTTCCAAAGAATAAATGGCCCACTGTAGCTTAATGGCTAGGTGTTACACTCAGTGAGCTCACGAAAGTAATGAAATGAAAGGTTTTACAAAGTTCTTGCATTTTGAAAGGAAAGATTTTATGGAAAGGTCATACAAGAAAATGATTTGAAAGTTTTCATTGAGAAAGTGAGATTTTATAACTCATATAACATGTAGAACATATTCATGCATTCATGCATGAGATTTACTTATTGGGCTTTATAGCTCATTCCATTTGTCTCATTTTGCATTTCAAGTGATGTTTAGCCAGATGGTGCGAGGAGGTTGCTTGTGGGCAAACTATGAAACCCTGAAGTTAATTTAAATGAATGTTATGGACTAAGATGGTTTTTGACTAGAATGGTTTTTGTTTATTATTAAGTATTTCTTATTTGGTTTAAATTCTTTTGGGTTTCAATAAATTCGTGTCAGTGAGTAAATGGTGACATTCCTGAGTTATGATAAAGTTTCTTAATCTGGGGGTATTACATTTTTTGCTACTAACATACACTCTCACGCATGCACGGGATTCACTAAGCCTAGCTCTCCTATTTCTCTCACATGTTTTAGTGACAAGTGCATACAATTAGAGAGGTTAGGTGATTCGGGGTTAGAAGAGTGACACAGTATTGTGATATTTGTGATGCTTGGAGATTTTTTATAGTTGTAGCGTATGTATTGTCATTCGAGAGTTGTACTCTTTTTTTGTGGTTTGTAAAATTGTGGAGTTTCGATCTGTATATTTCAAACTTTTAATATCGTAAGGATGGATATGTATTTCATTTGAATTTTATTATTCTATATATGATTTTAGTTGCTTCAAATGTTCAGTTGTATTGACTGTCGAAAGACAGCTGACACCTGTATAGCTCCAACAAAACCTAGGAGAGGATAGGTCCTTGTAACATATCGGATTATTAATAAAATAACCCAACAATCTCCAACTTGAGCTACAAATTTATTCCAAATACAATTATTTTTATAACCAAAAGTATGCATAAACTTGTTGCTACTCTTTAAAAACATCTCCCAAAGAAATCTAGTCCATCTCCTATATTAGCATGGAACCAAAAGCAGTATTCGTTAAACTGTATCGTAATGGGATCAATTGACAAAATTTCGCGACCATATTACAATACCATTAACTACTCGCAACCCATAGACAAAATTTTGCAACCATATTGCATGATCGGTTGCCTCACAATAGGCTATGAATTCTGCTTCCATGGTAGAAGGTGCTATAAATGACTGTTTGGCACTCCTTCAAGAAATAACACCTCCAAAAAATATGTAAACATAGCTAGAGGTGGATCTTTAAGTATCTTGGCAACCTAAAAGATTGGAGTCAGAATTCACAATGATCTCCAAATTATCCCAACTTCTAATAGGTGCACATGTAATCGTTTTTTTCTTTTTAAGTATCTCATGATCCGTTTCGATGCTTTCCAATTATCAATACTAGAGTTGCTCAAATATCTACCTAACATGCTTACTGTGTATGCCAAATGTGAACATGTACATACTTGAGCATACATAAGAGTTCGAATGCATTGTTTTGAGGTCAAATGTTCAAAAAAATGCAACATAAAAATAATGAGTAGTGAATGCAATTTGGACACATCTTTGATCGTTTGAATTGTTGGGTTCGAATGCATCATGCAGTGGCAAAAGTCTGAACCTTGTGCAATTGGACAAAATAATGACAACATTTTTTACCATTAGTCACCTTTATTTATAAATAAAGTGTTTATTTGAACATTAAATAACTTTTGTGAAATCAATTTTTGAGAGCCTATCAAGTGATCTCCAAAAATTCAAGAGATTCATTTGCCATGTCTTCTGATTTAGTTATTACTACTGCTGATTTGAATAAGCCTTTCTACTTTCAAGGACTCCATTCAAAAGATGGAGATAGAAGATGTTGGTTTTCCTTACCATGAAAAAGGTTGCTTATGTTTGTAATAGCGCAAAACCTTATCTACCTGACCTATTGAAACTGAAAATAAAAAGTATGGGTCTTGGGTAGAAGATGACTATTTGTGTAAGAATTTTATTCTCAATGGTTTGTCTGATTATCTATGAATATTATAACTCTGATAAGTCTACCAAGGAAATTTGGGATGCACTTCAAAAGAAATACGACACTGAGGAGGTTGGAATCAAGAAATAGGCAGTTAGTCTATGATGATATCTTGAATACCAAATGACAGATGACAAATCAATGGAAGCCAAATCGCATGAATTGCAGAAAATAGCTCATGAAATAATACATGAAGGTATGCCTTTAGATTAAAAAATTCAAGTTGCTGTTATGATTGATAAATTACCTATAGTTGGAAAGACTTTAAAAATTCTCTTAGGCTTAAAACTAACAACGCTTTATTAGAAAGCCCTAACAACTGTCTTCGTCTAGAGGAGGAAGCCAAAAACAAGATAAAAGAAGATGAGGTAGTGGTTGTTTCCAACAATATATACTTCTCTATTCTTAAACTAAAAGGGAGGACCATGAAAAATTATTAGCGGAGTAAATCAAAACTGTAGCCACCAAAATAATAATCCTCCATGGAATGGACATCAAACCTTGACACAGGTTCATCAATACTAGCAAGTGTATTAAGTTGTATTGAGTAATATATAGTACAAAAATATCAACCCCACGGGAGATTAAATCCTAATTACCATGCACTTACACCCTTACTTTATATAGCCAATCAAATATCGAGATATGGCGAGTCTAACTTAATTACTTAAGTAACAAGAAAACAACTTAAAATAATATAAAATAATCAATGAGAAGGGTTTTTAAGACACATGATTTCACCTATGTTAACTAATTGACTTTCCATATTATTGTGTTAACTATTGAACAACCAAACCCAAATTTATCAAATATACTTTCTCAAGCTGTAGTAAACCTATCTTCTCGAGGAACCAAATTATATCTCTATGTTCGACTTTACCTAGAAAAATGCCATAAAAATATGGTTTTAAATATAAAGGCCCAAGCTTTCGCTAGCAAGGAGTAAATTCTGGGCATACATTTGAAATTCATTAGGCCTATTTTAATACCTTATAAGTCTTTTTTACTTTGGGTCCATTACTTGGCCTCTTGAAGCTTTCATACGGGCTGGCTCACCACTATCGGATTCTTCAATTTGGTGAAAAGATATTGGATTCTTATTTTTGCATCTCCTTCACATGCAACAGTGGATATCTATGCATTAATAATGTTTGAAGGGTTAGTGGTTTTCTCTATGTGGAAATCTAGTGCATTGTCTTAATGTAAATTATTCCCAATAAGAGTCCACGTCTATTGTTCATCAAAAATATCTTCAAATTTTCCAACTTCAGTGTCATGATGAGTCAAATTTTCTTGTGTTTTCTAACGAAGCTCATGATAAAGAACAATAGGAGAGGGTAAAGAGGTGGCAGATGGGCAGACTATTATTGCACTAGAATAGATGAATGCGCGTATCTATATGCATTCACAATCTGTAAGGCGACTTCGTTGCATCTTCGGTGTAATGGGCTTACCATTTCCATTCGGGCATGATCGGATTGCATGCCCAATACACCCACATATGTAACCTAAAACGATAACCATTCATAGTAAATGAGTCTCCATAGACATCATTTAACAATGATTTAATCCGCACAACTATTGGCATGGCTACTATAGTAAGGTTAGTTATCCATATTTTTTCTCACTAATAAATAGAGAAGAAGTATACTCCTTGTTTCACAATATAGATCATTTTAGAGAATAAATCGCTTTCCACATTAAGTCATTCTATAAGATCAAGGAAAAACATTCACTTCTAACCCTATTTATATACTTTGGAAAATGATTTTGTTTGATTGTACTTATTATTATGCCTTTAATTTTTTTTCCATGTGCTTTAAATGAAATTGGAAAGACTGGAAAGTCATTCTAGGGAGGACTCATTTCAAAATAGGAAGTAGAACTTCATCTAAACATTGTTATCAATTGAAAGAACCTCCTTCCCTCCTTCTGAATAATTGAACCCAAAAGATAGAAATCTTTTTCCCTCCTTCATCCAACAGAAACATCCTTTCCATCTAACACAACGTATGACACTAGAAAAATTGCATATAGCCGTAGAAGAAATCTATGCAGCTCCTTCAACTGTGCCAATGGAAGTCGCAATGACAGGAAAAATTATAATTACCGAGAAGGGTGCAAAATTGATACGAAACCATCAATAGATTTGAACAAGCCTGCTGATGGGATTGATCTCAATTTCGATGCTGATGATGAATGGTGGATTTCCAATGAGGAAAAACTCCAAATTTTTATTTGAAAGATGATAAAGTTTTGGATTTCAAAGTTTTAAGTTACTAGTCATGCTTGTTCCTCCTCCTCTTTAGATAAAATGGTCTGGTAGTGTTTCTAAGAAACCATTATAGGATAATGATGTTAGGCTATAAATTGGTATTGTGTGCATTATGTGAACATTGTTCTGTAAATTGGCGCAATGTTTTTTTCTCCTCGGTTGTTGGAATATAGTGATGATTCTCATTGCTGGTTATTTTTCATCCTTGAATGTCTTAGATAGATAGACACTGTCTTCTTGGTATTACATTCAGTTGTAGGTGGATCAGCTTTCATTGTGAGCATGAAGAAGCAATTAGAGATAACAAGATGAGGAAACTGCACTTCAGGACTACTATTAAGAGGATAAGCAGAATTCGATACTTTATCCTATTTTGGTGCCAAGAAGCCATAATGGATAGAGCTACACTTCTCAACCACTTCTTCAAGGTCTCCTTTTTCATTTCTCCTTTGGTGAAACAGCTCAAAACATCTTGCTATAATAAATTTTGCGGCTGCAAAATTTAGCTTCATTAGATGTCTCGATTTATTCAACAAGCACTTGATTCACCACTTCAACTAACTATTATTTACAATGCACTCATGCTAGAATTTTCCTTGAATGGTCCTTTGGCTTGTTACTACTATAACATTATGTTATATTTAAAATTTCTTAGTTGTGGATGATTAGCCAAAACTTATTCCTTAAGTTGGATTTCAAAACGAGCTTTGTTAGGTGTTGAATTCTTGTTTTTGAGCCAAAACCTCTCCTAATTATCATCGTAGAATCAGTTCTCTTGATATTTCCTCTTAAGCTTGTTTGGAGTTCCTAAAATGACTTTATTTGTAATTGTAGCTTTTGATTTTGACATCAGTAGTTTATGCTTCATGCAATAACTTCCACTCTTTGCATAGCTGTTGATTGTTTAAGATGGTTAGTTTATCTGTGTTGAAAATAATTTAGTTTAAGCATGGGATTTCAATTTTGGTTCCAAACGAGTTGACAGATTTATCATATTCCTTGGATTTTTTTTTTTTTACTAGTACCAGTTTTTTATTTTAAGCTTTTATGTCACATGCTCAACATATCAGACTGAGTTTGGTGAAATGAAATCCCTTTTGTCCCATGAACATCGAGTCCTCTCAAAATATCATAAATAAACCTAAATAATTTATTGGAGCTACATAATCTTGCAGATTTTACATTGCACGAACTTTTATTGGCTCAATACAGTACATTCTTTGACATTTTATTTTTTAATGATAGTACTCCTTGGAGTTTACGATGAAGTTTTTCACACTTAGCTCCAAAGTAAGATGTAGATATGTAAGTAGGTTTGACAAACAGTCAAATCAAAACTAGGAACACTATATAAAGGGAAGCAACTATCAATATTGTTGCAATACATAGTGATCATTAACTATAGAATGTGTAATGTTTCTAGCAACTACAAACAAGCAATGTATGTCAAGACCTTCCTTTACTAATTTGAAGCCTATCCAGAGCTCTCTGATTGCACTTCACAGCTCCTGCGATGCAATGAGTAATTCAAACCTTGTTCCCGCCACATCTAGCAAATAATAAATGTAAATTCTTTTGCATCTTGAACTAGTCAATCCAATACTGTGGACCTAGGAAGTTGAATCAATAATTAGACCAGGACCAGGGATCTCTTTATTAAGGAAAGCCGAATATATAAAATAACTCTATTCAAAAGGAGAGAGTAAGAATACTTTTTTCATAGATGCTGCTTATATCCTTAAGGAAATACTTTAATGATGTAATTTATTGATCGAAATTGATCATAGAATCTACCTCTATGCCAAAATAATGAGTTAAATTCTTCACAATGCGGATTCTGGTTTTTGGTCAAGCAACATAATAAGTTGAACACAAAATTTTTATATTGGTAAATGGTATCATAAAGTAGGATGTGGTTGTTCCTGGAACTCAAATGACTAAACCTTTGCACAATCTTACATTCAACAACTATCTAACTTCTGAAAGTCACACATTAAATTTAAAAAGCAAAAATTTTACATATAAAGTTTCAATCTTCAACTACAGCTAATCATGTAAATGCTTTAGTAACAACATTGAAGAATACATTAGTTTTGTGCGATGTACTTTTAACTAGTCAGGAATCTAGTATTTTGTTGATAAAATGTGTCCAGTTGATAAAATGTGTCCACTACTAGCTCCTAGGAGCCAAAGTAGGAGCAAGATAAAATGCCTAAGTGGCTAACCCACAAAGGACCGTCAACAGATTACACGTCTAAGAGTAACTGTAAGATCAATAAAAGACACATTAGCATAAGTCTTATATTATCAGCATGCACAAAATCAATAATTTTATGTTATCTATAAGTACAGATGCATGCGTAACACAAGGCCAACCATACTCAGTCAATAATCTCAATATTGATGACATGAGACTTTCCTGCCACATCCAGTAAATAATAAATGTAAATTTTTTGTATCTTGCACTAGTCAATCCAAAAAGAATCAGAAATCATTCACCATACCTCTATAACTTAACTAATTGATCTTGAACATTTAGGATTAAACCTGGATGTCATTTTACTTGAATGGCCATCTCTTTCTAATGAAGCTTTGTTGATATGTGCAATATTTTACTTGTTTGAAACCATGAACTTTCATCATCTTAATCATGTATAGTTGCATTGTTAAGCAAAATGTGATTGGACTTCTCAACTGCTAAAATAAGATCCTCTAAGATCTTTGCTTAATGCTTTTCCTTCAGTAATTAGATATCTTTAAAGAATCCAAGATCTAAGACATTTAAATTAGTGAAATTTGGTGGTGGACATATCAATCGAATATCAAAATCATCACGAGAGGTAGCTTCACGGAATTCTGTCATTTAGATCAATATGAGTCCTTGCATTATCTTGTTGGATAAAAATAGGACCTTGTGAATCATCTATTAGCCATTTTGATCAAATAGCTTGCAATACATGTTCAATTAATATGATCTAACTATGTCCTCTATTACAAAAGTGATGGTCTTTGTCTCTAAAGTTCCAGCATTGCAATTAACACTGTTTCTCCTTGCCTGTTCTTTGAATATGAAAGGAAAAACACCTATTTTGCAAGAAAAGTCTTATTTCCTTGGCCATCAAATCATGGACAGGCAATAGCAGCTAGGAGCATCACTTTCCTAATGAATCTTTTACTTTTGCGCATGCATAAATGATCTTCTTCATCCCTAAGAAGGTAATAAGTCTCTGAATTCTTTGTCATGTAAAACCATTTCTCGTCTATATGAACCACGTTGAAAATGTCAATAAACTTAGGATCATTAGTTAAACTATCTTGGTCGAGGATTGGCATGCAGAACTTCAATCTTGCTTTACTATTTTCTTCCTTCAAATATGACTTAATAGTGTTTGAGTGCCACCTTATAGCACCCGAACTCAAAAGTCTTGCCACTTTGGTTCTGTTAGTGTCTAAACCAGCAGCTAAACTACCAAGAGTCATTTGCTGCTACAAAGGTATCTCAACAGACACACTTTATTACTTGTTGACAATGTATACTTGCGTATATGTGTGGTTATAATCTAATCTAAGATCCCAACAAAATAAGTTTTTAGCACTGTTGCCTGGGATTGGTAATAATTAAAACTTTTTTTGTGAAAATTCTTTAATTTAGATTTTATCGATTCTTTTACTCTTGTTTGCTACAAGCTTGACATCAATGTACTCATAAATGAATGTTCTTATCCACAAAATAATGAAAATGCCCTATAAAGTCGATATTATGACAACATTGACAGTTGAAAGTGACTTCACTGACCAACATTCTCAAAACTATGAATATGCCCATGGAAATCCGATGCTACAACAATTTGGGATACAATTAAATCCTTACGAAAATCTAGTTTTCTAATCCTAATTTAAAACATAATTTGACTTTATTTATAATTTCTACATTGCCTCCCTTAAATTAAGATCTTCAAATTTCTTCATCGCATGCGTCTACTTCAATTCGATAGATGACCACATCTCCAATAGTTTAGTGAATAAGTAAACCCTTTTCAATAGGATAGTCATCAATAACTACCTCTTTATCATGAACCAATTAGCGAATAAAATAGAACTTGATATTAATGTGCTTGTTGAGACCATGCAAAACTGGATATTTAGACACATTAATAGCTGACTTGTTATCACAAAATATTGGAGTTGGATGTTCCTGCTTATGTTGCACAAAGCTAAGAATTCTTCTCAATCATAATTTTAGATCTTTCATTTCAAAATTACTAATTATAGCCTCCCTTGCTTTGAAATGGTCGACCTCTCCAGAAGGTTTGTGCTTGGTTTTCTACTCCCACTTAACACCAATAGACTTTTTATCCATTGGATGGGTAGTCAATTCTCAAATTTTATTTTGCTGAATAGCATGATTTTCCTTACCTATAGTATTAATCCAACAATCATCGTTAATAGCATCCTTGTAAATGACTGAACCACAATTTGCAGATAAATCATAATTCACAATGACATAATCTTACAAACAAACTAGTATGTGACGTTCTCATTGAGGCCTTCTAAAGGCTATGAACTACTAGAGTGTTCAACTTTCTTTCCATAAATGGATTCATTATCCATTAAAGTTCAAAGCACCGGCGAAATAAAAGGTGATGGTTGTAGTTGTTTAGACTCTTCAGAAGACTAATCCCAAACTTCTTACTCATCATAAGCAGCATCCTTACTTATAATCACCTTCTTGGTTTTAGGATTATACAACTTGTATCCTTTAGTTTCATGATTGCAATCAAGAAATATACATTATTTCTACTTTATCATCCAACTTATTTATGAGAGTATCTGGAACATGAGAATATACAAGACATCCAAAAACTTTTAGGTGACTAATAATGGATTGTTGACAATTCAAAGTTCTTGAGACGTTAGTATGTTGTGAAATACTATTAATTATCACATTACAATATTCAACCCATTACATCAAAAAATAAAGGATCAAAATCAAATTTTATATTTCTTCTTAATTTCAAGTTCAAATTACTTAATTTGAACTTGAATTCATACGTTTGATAACTCTTATAAACTATTTGCTCGTATGGCCTTCAAGCATTTATCCAAGTGGCAATAGACATCGTTTGAGGACAATGATTTCATTAATCTTCGGCAATTATTTTCTGAAAGTTGCTAATATATATTTATCAATTCCTACTAGTTCTCCCTTAACAAAAATCTCAAGTAGAAGAAATTTCCATTAAAATAGAGAAACCTAGCGGAAGTAATTTAGAGCAGGAAATAGGGTATTGTTTAAATATATATAAAAGGAATATATATATATATATATATTGGGAAAAAGGAAAAAGTTATAGAATACTATGTTCCCGTAACAAACAAAGATATTCAATTGGTAAACTTATTTTAATCGCAGATGTTGAATTCGTATGCTTATAAGTCGCAATTTTTTGGTTCTGGCTGTGATGATACTGCAGGATATTTTTGGAAAGCATAATTAAAAGACTTTTTAAGTAAATCCGAAATACAATCAATAGTTAAAATCTGTTTTTTTTTTTCCCTTTTCTTTTCGGGAAAGAGGCGAGCTATCTTTTTATCGTAGTAGATGATTGATTGCATGTTCTTGCCGACAATTGGGATTCTCCACTCACTAAAATAAAAGGATAAACCAAATAAGATTTTGTATTTTTTCTATTGGATTTTGCAAAAAGAAAAGGAAATCTCTGGATTTGTCTTTGTGGACATTTCTTTTAAGCAAAAATCAGTGACCAACATGAGAGATCCACATGTGAGCATTGGTATTGATAGCTCAGTCACGGACTATACAGACACTACCACTAGACGTCAAATTCTTCTTGATCTCCACCGGGCTCCGCGAGTCCTTTTTCCTTTGAAAAGTGAAATTTCAGGCATAAAAGCCGTCTCCAGCCCCACTGCTTTTTTGGAGCATTTGGAAACGAGAAATTGTAGCCCAAATTAACCATTGTCATTTTCTGCGACTAGTCAATGGCTTGCGATATATACTTGAAGGAATTACAAAAGTAACATTCTCCATTTCGAGGAATCTTGATATTTTTTAAAACTAATTTTAAATTTAAAATTTATTAATGAAATAAATAATACTAAGAGAACTTTATTCTCTGATGAGTTTCTAGGACTCAAATGCGGAACCATCCATCTTTGGAACTTATGGTAGTTGGATTTTGGAGATAGCCATCGGCCACGCACTGTTATCTAGAGTCACGAGAAATTATACTCGTGGTTGCAAAGTTCTATGATAAGTTAGCCCAATAGGCACTAGAACTTTTACAATCAGGAATTCTTTTTACTTCTTTTATTGATTCTCTAGAGGTACCAATAAAGACTTAATTTGCCTTATCACTTGTTAAGCTGTCCTCGGGACATGGGATAGGCATATTACTTTTAGATGTGCAAACAGAAATTAGATAATACTAGTCGAATAATTTCAACAAATAACATTTCAATTCTTATATATATATTTATTTGTCTCAACTTAGTGTTAGTTAAACACTATAAATACATGTAAGTTAACAAGTATTTTAATAAATTCGAATACAAATAATGTTAGTAAATAATAATAAAAGTTTCATGTTACATTCATACTAATCTGTATTAAGAATACCTAAAGGCATTACATTTATATTAGGTAAAATAAAATTCAATAGTATCAATACACCATGCTTAGAGAAAATGCTACACACACTGGAACTCTTGTAGACACGTAGCAGTTCTTATAGAGTCATCCTTAAAATCGAAAAACTGAAGTATAAAATTGCAAACTACTCATTAAGGTAAGAATAGTTGGATGGCTAATATCACTCTTTATGTATCTGCCGCCATTATTTGTCCCTTCTTAGTTTTTAAAATAAATCAATAAAATAAGAATCAGAAAAGTTTCAGTCTATCTCCAATTTGATTGCTTGTTTTCTCTTGTATAAAAAGGCTATTGCACCATTCACTCGTTTCCATCCATGTGAGAAGATCATAGCAAAATGAGGAAGCATAATTTTGCTACAGCATTTGTACTTCTTCTCAACTTAGCAACTCTTCTGATATCTCTTGCATGTGACTGCCCGCCCGCAACAAAACCACCAAAATTCCCTCCCAAGCATCCCAGCCCTATACCACCACCAAAGGTAAAGCCACCTTTCACTCCCAAGCCCCCAAAGCATCCGCCATATGTGAAACCACCCCACCACCCGAAGCCTCCTGTGGTAAAACCACCACATCAACCCAAACCGCCAGTTTTCCCGAAACCTCCTATTGTGCATCCTCCACCTATCCCCAAGCCTCCATTTGTACCAAAACCACCAGTTATCAACCCACCGCACCCTCCTATTGTGCACCCTCCTATAGTCTACCCTCCTATAGTTCCAAAGCCACCGGTTGTTAAACCGCCGCTTCCCCCAGTTACACCACCCTATTTACCCAAGCCACCAGTAGAGCCAAACCCGCCATCAACCCCTCCTGTGGTTCCGAGGCCTCCTATATATAAACCGCCAGCACCACCAACTGTAGTTCCGACGCCTCCGCCAACACTATGTCCACCTCCTGCACTACCACCGGTGCCATTTCCATCTCCACCTAAGCAAAAAACATGTTCAATTGATACTCTTAAACTGGGTGCTTGTGTGGACTTATTAGGCGGGCTTGTGCATGTTGGAATTGGAAGCAGTGTTAAGGACACATGCTGCCCGATTTTACAAGGATTGGTAGACTTAGACGCTGCTTTATGCCTCTGCACCACCATTAAAGCCAAGCTTCTTAATATCAATATCATCATACCTATTGCACTTCAAGTTCTTGTGGATTGTGGCAAGCACCCTTCACCACAGTTCCAGTGCCCCTCTAATTAAAGTATGATCAGCTCGTATTTTAGCATTTCTTTATCATTTTTCCTGAACAATTAAGAACAAGAACCTCCGATCTATAGCATTAGCAGATATCTCATCATTGGGTTAAAACTTACTACAACTTTTCTGTGAGAATATCAAACATTTCAACTGTGGATGCAGGAGAATCAAAGTATGCCTTTTGGTCAAACGTTCAGCTTCAGCGCCTTGAAATATTGGAAGGAGATCATTTTTCAACCACTTTCATGTGAGCAAAAGGAAGTAAAGGTGGAATTCCGGATTGAAGACTGTCCTTCGGGAAAACGTTGTCCAAAATAAGCAGCATGCTCAATATCTTCACAATGTAGAATATGCCATTCTTACCTTGGAATTGAGGATACATATGTTTTCTTGAGTATGAGGGAGATGGTCGCCTCTTGTATTCTCTAAGTTGTTCAGATGAAATTCCCCTCGCTACTTGTTTTAGGCTGACATGCTTTTTCATAAATAATTTCCGTCCATATTCAACAAACTGTCAGGTGTCATTTTCTAGAGTCTGCACCTATCTGAATAACAGGATTAGCTTCGAAAAAATGAACATTACGTATAAATATCGGTACAGTTTCTCGGTCTTAAATTGATTAACTGTTCATATTAACAAAATAGAATGATTTAGCAGAGCGCTTGAACCTCGCCATCTTACAAACATTAATAAATATTACGAGATTAGTGCGTTTACTTGAAAAGTGAGATTTGTGATACATTGATAAGCATTGCACGATTTATTACCAACATCAAGAATTTTCAAATGAACTATATATTTGATTAGTAATTAATAGAATATCCATTAGGTTTCAACTTTTTATTATTCTTAAATATTGATAATATATCTGTTCAATTCAACCATCTAATATGCAGAACTTTATGATGCAACTACTCTATGTTCGAATTGGGAGGAACTTGTAAAGGAAGCAATTCTTCCAACATTATTTGCTCATTTTACAATATGAGATCTTATTAAAGGAGTAACAAATTCATTATCACTTATCAATAGTTATTGGTCACATTGATAGTACATTTGATTGTATATATATTTTTATTTTAACAAAATAAACATTTGATTTTTTGTGAAACCCTGAAACGGAAGTTGGAGTTTTCCATTCATGATAAAGGAAGCATAAATTGACAAATATTATCTTACAATGTAAACTGACTATTGTACATATAAAAGATGGAGATGTTGAAGTGAAAAACACTACAAAAAATGACTTTCCACGATTTTCGTTGTAATTTTACAAACTTTTGTGGTAAAAAGTATGTATTCTTTCACAATGTAAGTCGTTTTACAAAGAAAATTTTTTTCCACAATTTAAATCATTATACAATATGAAGAAAAAAAATCTAGTTATGTCCCTATTTATATGTATTAAAAAATGACTTTGACTATATTTATTGATGTTTCTTTTATTCTTTTATATGCTTTAAATGAAATTGAAATTATTAATGTTAGGAGGACTCTTTTCAAAACAAGAAACTAAAATGATACGTGGTGTGTCATTAATTCATCAAGATAAAATTTATAAGCTCACAATATGATGACGAGCAAAGTTGTCTTCCACAGGGAATGGCGAATCAATTTCTTCTTATTCAAATTTCATCATGGAATAGTGAATCAACAATTAAATTTAAGAGATGAAACAATTAATCAAAGAGAACTATTTTTAATAAGAAACTTTCGATAGAAAACGGTTCTGGCTAACGATATTAAATCCACACTAGTTTAAGCATTTGATCATTGATTCAATAATTTACTCAATTTTTAAAAATAAATTAGTTATAATTGTTAAAGAAAAGCTTTAAACAACCAATCCCTCCTTAAGTGTTGACAATTAAAAGGAAAAACCTTACTAATTGATCGATAACCACCCCAGAGGTAGCACATGAGATTTAATGTACTGACAGCATTAAGAATCAGAGAGACCCAATTCTAATCAATAAACTCTAATAGCAGGTTTATTAAACTACCCTATTATCCCCCCTTGGTAAATCTTACTCTGATAACATGATAAATATTACCAATTTGTCACTCTGTTAAACTACAACAAACAATTACGAATTTGCTTGATTTAACTTGGCTACAAGCTATTAGACTCAACAAAATATTTGCGCATAATATTCAATCAAGCTAATAACTATTAATAATAGTTACAAAGAATAACAAATACTTGTTAATAATTGAGTATATGAACATGTTTTGGATATCATGAACTGAACTAGTGTTTCATTAGTCCTTAACCAGAATAGAATAAATTAGAAACTAAACATTGCATAGAAAACAATAATATTTAAAGTGAATAATAGAGAATAAAATATCCTCTCTGTGTTGCCTATGCTCTCTTTATATAGACTAGAAAGCCACAAGACTAGGAAACAAAGGATCCCTAAATCTTATCAAATCTAATCTAATCAAATCACTAATTGATTACAAGGATACACATCCCACAAAACCCTCTTTAAATAATAGGAGTTTCCAAAAAAATAGTCCTCCAAATCTTATAAAGAATCCTCCAAATTCGTCCATTCGTGTGCCTATATGGTAGAATTTGTTTACTTCTAGAATTTTGCCTCAAATCACTCCAATAATGCCTCTTTTTCTTGTATTACCTCCATAGAGTCCTTAATGAATAAAATATCGATGAAATACATAATTAGTGAAATAATTTTGTTTCAAAGTCCATCAAATATTGATATATATTGCAGTAATTTGGACCTTATCAACTCCCCCACACTTCAACGATGCTTGTCCTCAAGCATTTTCCCAAAAAATAAGCAAACAAAAGACACAACACATAGACATATTAAGAAAAGTCTAATAATCTCAAAAATTTCCTCAATGAATGCACAATCATAAGTGAGCTAAAATTCAACAGAAACCACATGCAATCTATATTACTCAACCAAAGTAAATGTTAACCCCCTTAATAATCGCCTTAAAGTTAAAACATACACTTCTCAACCAATCTCACAAGGATAAGCACTCTTAATCACTCAAAAGTATATACGGGTTAAAATCACTCAAGTTGACAAAAGATGTTATTACCATAAGCTTGCACTTATATCAAATCGCCACCACAATAATGCAAAAAATATACACCAATCAAAAGGTCTTTATTTGGTTGTAATGGGGCTAGGGCCATAGGTAGGATTTAAGAAGGATATAAAAGGGTTTTAATAACATCAAAGAGAATGCATAACCAATCTAATAACGTTCAAACATGTGGAACTTACTTGAAATTCCCTATAGCTATTTTCCATCTTTTTTATTTTATATATCACAAGGTAGCTCAAAAATATCTAATCAAATTATAATATGCTACTACTTGCAATCATCATCATTTTTTTTCTTTCTTTTTTTTCTTTTGATTTCTCTCCTTTTGTTTTTCTTTTTTTACATATACTTTCTTGGCTCTTTTCTTCCTTGATCTTTTGCTCATGTATTTTCCTCCATAAAAGAATTGCAAAATGCCAATTCATATGTTCCAAAAAATATTCATTTCACAATCAACTAGTAATGCATTCTCTTGATATTAGGGTTCAAAAAATAGTCTATAAGCAAAGCATAAGGTCAAGAGTTAAATTTTTTTTTTTCCTAGTTTAATCAAAGAGAAGGATAATAAGACTCAAAAGGGATTTACTAGGGATAATTTTTCAAATGTAGGTTGATCAAAAGCCAAAAAAGGATATTCCTAAATGCGCAAGTTCTAGAATAACTATCTAATGTGCAACAATCACTCAACGAAAAACAAAATGAGCATATAGAAAGAAAAGCTCATTAAAGCTCAAATCTCACTAATAAGTGGTTTTTTTTTTTTTTTTTTAGGTTGATCTGTGCATGTCTATTATCCAAGGTACTTAAGGGGGACACATTTACATATGCTTGAAATTATTACTTTTACATTCAATCAAAGAGGGTTAAAACTCAACAAATGACATAGTGCATTGAGATTTTTGAAATCCTAAAAGAAAAATAAATTCCAACCAGTAAGCAATCACCAAAAGAAAAAGAAAAAGAAAAATATTTTAGTGATTTTTTATGTTTTTAACAAACAAAATTCTACTAGTTTGAAAATAACAACATTCGGAAAATAAGTTCCAAGAACTCTCCCCCACACTTAAAAGGTTCATTGTCCTCAATGAAGCATAAATGAACAAAACCAATATACGTAATACAAACAAGAAACACAAAATGCCCCAAAAAAGGAATAGAATAAACAAAGGGGAAGGGAAACAAGAGAGAAGCTGCCCTATGGAGGTGGCGCTATGCGAAAATCCACATTGTTCCAAGTAAGCAATAGTTAGTGTCTCCAAGTGAGCCAAACAACAATTAATATCTGCCTGCCCATCCGTAATCTGACGGAGGAGAGTCATTGTAAACTRGGTAGAATAAGGTAAATCTGAAGCCGGGGGTAGGGGAATCTACATGCTAGCTCGGGTGTATAGAACCCGGCACATTGGGAGCATAATGGTTAATGGAGTCAATATAAATAATTTTCATCCAATGTAAATAGTCAAGATCAATAGCTTCCATGGGATATACTATGTGCATATCTATGGAAGCTACATCTAGTACTCTGAGATGAACCGCCAGGTGTGTGACAAGTGATCCTAAAATTAAGGGACGCTTAAGGTGGGAAACTACATGCTGAAACTGAGTAGCTAATCAAAATCCACAATTAATCCCAAACCCCTTATGTAGCCCTCTTATATCAGAAACTACCCTAATTCGGGAATGTTACCGATTTAATTCTCATATATTTAAAATTTGAGCGGAAGCTTTTGATAATAAAGGAATAAAATTTAAACATTCAACAAGTTCATAAATAAATAAAAAATTTAATTAACAGAACGACTCTTAGGTATCAAAGCCTGCCCCCAAACGATCTCCACGTACCATCTAGTAAATCATCACCTGAAACATAAAATAAGGAAATACGGGGTAAGCTACAAAGCTCAATAAGCAAATCCCATGCATGAATGCATGAATAATGCCCTACATATCATAAGTTATAAAATTTCAGTTTCTCAATACAAGCTTTGTAAACATTTCAATTTCATAAACTTTCTCATAAAAGCTTTCAGCGGGCCATTAAGCTTGAACTTAGAGTAATGCCTAGCCATTAAGCTTGCAGCGGGCCATTATTCTTTGGAACTCAATCACATTTTCTATCTGTAGAACCGCAAAATGGTTAACATTACTTTAACTTTTGCTAAACATCACCTCATAAGAGGTGAATAATACATGAATTTTCCACCCTACAAGAGGGTTAGGTCGGGTGTGCCGATCCCCCACACCCCATTTCCCACTCACATCTTTCATGCCTTTGGCTTTACACCCCTTTTTCAAAATCCTTAACGTTTGAAAATCATTCATCATAAAAATAACATCTTTAAAACTTCATTCCTCAAAACATTTACTTTTCCAAATTTTATTCTTTAAAAACATTTCCTTTCTTGGATGTATGATTATGTCCATAAAAGAGAACATGCAGCTAGTGCAATCTACATTCTCATGGACTACATGAATGCATAACTTAAAATTTCTAACATGTCAATGATTAATAACATTCATATACTGGAAATAATATCACATTATAACACATAAGAGCAATTATCAATTCACATTCAATTCACATAAGAAGATTCGATCATAATAACAATACAATCATATATAATTAATGAGAATGTGGTGATTTTCAAAAATTCACTTCAATATCCATTATGAATTCACATTTAATTCACATAGAGATTCAATCATGATAACAACACACCTACATCATAACTAAATGAGAATGTCAAAATTTACTTACATGGAGTCCTTTATGTCAAAATTCTTATTTAAATTACAAAGCGGAGTCCCTTAACCATTCTCAATGTTAATGTGCTCGAAATGATCTAATTGCGATTACAAAAGAAAGTTCATTTAATACGATTGTCCAAGCTTAAATATTTAATGCCTATTCCATGAACGTCATTTGCCAATTTTTAATTCATACTTAATTCCCACATCACCAAATCATCACATTCTTAAAGGTACAACTTAAACTCCTTAGATCGGGTATTAAAACTAATCTATATTCTTCCAAATTTCACTTTAAAACATAAATACATAGGTCATAACTTTCCAATATCGAATAGTAATATTTTCACATTTAAATCGACAAATTCTAAGTGCCGCAGAAGTGGCATTGCTCCTTAGGCATGCACTCAGGAAAAGCGCACAACACCCCTAGTAGCGCACGGTGCCTGGTCGCCAGACGCCTGGTCACTGGGTGTCCGGGCGCTTGGTCGCTGGGCGTCGGGGTGCTCGATTGCCTGGTGGCCTGGTCTAGTGATGAAAACGGAAGAGATAGAGTGGCATTCAGCACCGGTAGACAAGAGGGCAGAGAGAGAGTGGGAAGGCCGGCATTGGTGAGGGCAGAGGGAGGAGGCGGAGGTGGTGGGGGTTAGGTTTTATGTTTAAGAAAGAAGATGAACAGTATCTTCTTCAGGTAATGTATATATATATATTGAAAACTAACTTAACCCTAACTAAAATTTTGTTCGTGGGCCATTTTTATTACTTAACGAACTAAGCCCAACTAAATTAAAATCTATTAGTTTTCTTCTGGCTCAAAATTGAACTCCAAATCCCGATTTTAGATTTGAATAAGAAGAGGACGTGCTCTAACGGGTCAAGTATAAATTAATTAACTAAGACTTCTAATTAAAGTAAAGTGATAAAATTTCACCTTTAAATAAACATACTCATACATTAATGCATAACAAATAATAAATCAAGAAAATAATTATTTATTTCTGATTGGCACATCGAACGTTACGGCCTCCAAGTCCTTTTCGTCTTAAATTAATTAATTTAGTTAACAATCATAAATACAATCTAAAGAGTCAATTAGAACATAAATTATCAACTAAGTATATATATATATAGCTGTTTAGAATGTCCTACCATAACCAATGTCAGAAGCATCAGTTTCAAACATTTAAATTGTATGCCATCTCATGCTGCTGATATTTTACTTAAAAGAGTACAAAGTGATAAAGCATTATCTGATCTTTTGTATATGAGTTATATATATATAAAGTCGAAGAAGAAACCACAAACTAAATCTCTAGCTATTGCAATACCCTACCCATAAAATAAAACTTCATCCCTTGAAATTTGGAGCTTCACTAAATAGTTGTAGATACTAATTCTCTTTTTATTTCCTGTGTTGCCTCCCTTAAAGGAGCCATATCAATATATTATCTAGCACTTGAAGATTGATCAAAGAATTATCAATCTTAGACAGGGTGCCTATTCGTATTATCGTTGCTCGTTTCCCAAGTACGTATATAAATATACATAACCTCATAATCCATTATTCTTCTCACGACACACCTGTGCAACCCATGGAAAAACTGGGTTACGTGATCGTTATTCCATTAGTAGACTAATTTTCCAACTTAACCTTAAAAACATTCTTGCAATATTAAAAGAACATAGATATGTCCATCGTATTAAATTTCTCTCT
>MEJB01000006.1:12835504-13109910 GCA_001752375.1 Rhazya stricta
CCTCAAAACTTACAATAGAAAAACATCTTAATCTCTCAAGTACCAAAAAAAAAAAAAAAAATCAGATTAACTTCTTAAAGAAAAGTCAATAATCTCCAAACGAAAAAAAATTCAACTTAAGGATCATGTCATCATAATCAAAAATCGAAGCCTTATAGTTCAAAAATCTAGTCATAACTTGTTCTCAATTCCTTTCAGCATCTGGAATCTGAAGAGTATACACCGTTTACGTCTCGTTATGAAAATACTTTGTTTAAAGAACTATTTCCAACCAAAGTTAAACCTATTCAAATCTACCAAAAGCTCCTTGAGCATTGTCAGAAGAATTCAATATCTCACTTATCAAAAATTATCCATCCCACCTAGCTAATCATCTTATAATTGCACAACATTTACTTTAACAAAACTTTTGAATCAAGTGAGAGGAGTCTCACATCTTAAACATTTAATCAATAATTTAATATAGAGTAAGTATCACATTCCTAGCAAAAATATTTCCTTCAGAGACTTATATTCTGCAAAAAAATTTTCCTAAATTTGACATTAAATTAAGATTCTTGATAATTTTAATTTCATCTCGTGGATAGGTAAGAAACGACATTTACGATTTCATTTAGGTACTACAAATGGAACGTAATGCCTCTTGATCTAAAATGAACCTTCAAAATTCCAAATATAAACATGTTGGTCCTTATAACAAATAAACATTACATATCGGTTAATAACTCAAACTATAACATAAACCTTACTAGATGGTCTTGGGAGAAATGCCTGTGGCATGACTTGATACCCATATACTTTTCAAGAATTCATAAATCATTTTCTTATGAAGTCTACAGAATCATTTTTAGAACCTGTTTCTGATACCGTACTATAACACCCCCATATCAGAAACTACCCTAATTCGGGAATGTTATCGACTTCATTCTCATATATTTAAAATTTTAGCAGAAGCTTTTGACAATAAACAAGTAAAATTTAAACATTCAACAAGTTCATAAATAAATAAAAAAATTTAATTAACAGAACGACTCTTGGGTATCAAAGCCTGCTCCCAAATGATCTCCATGCACCATCTGGTTAATTATCACCTGAAACGTAAAATAAGGAAATAAGGGGTGAACTACTAAGCTCAGTAAGCAAATCCCATGCATGAATGCATGAATAATGTCCTATATGTCACAAGTTATAAAATTTCACTTTCTCAGTACAAGCTTACTAAACATTTCTGTTTCATAAACTTTCTCATAAAAACTTTCCTTTCAAAATGTAAGAACTTTTCAAACATTTTCATTCCTTTAAAGTTGTGAGCTCACTTGGTGTAATGCCTAGCTATTAAGCTTGCAATGTGCCATTTTTCTTTGAAACCCAATCATATTTTCTACCGATAGAACTGCAGAGTGGTTAACATTACTTTAATTTTTTCTGATCATCACCTTATAAGAGATGAATAATACATGAATTTCCCACCCTACAAGAGGGTTAGGTTTTGTGCGCAGTCCTCCACGCCCCATTTCTTACTCACATCTTTCATGGCTTTGGCTTTACACCCCTTTTTCAAAATCCTTAACGTTTGGAAATCATTCATTATAAAAATGACATCTTTAAAAACTTCATTCCTCAAAACATTTACTTTTCCAAATTTCATTCTTTAAAAAAATTTCCTTTCTTGGATGTATGATTATGTCCATACAAGAGAATATGCAAGTAGTGCAATCTACATGCTCATGGACTACATGAACCCTTAACTTAAAATTTCTAACATGTCAATGATTAATAACATTCATATACTGGAAATAATATCACATTATAACACATAAGAGCAATTATCAATTCACATTCAATTCACATAAGAAGATTTGATCATAATAACAATACACTCGTATCATAATTAATGTCAAAAATTCACTTCAATATCCATTATGAATTCACATTCAATTCACATAAAGACAATCATGATAACAACACACTTGCATCATAACTAAATGAGAATGTCGGAATTTATTTTCATGGGGTCCTTTATGTTAAAATTCTTATTTAAATTACAAAGCGGAGTCTCTCGACCGTTCTCAACGTCAATCTGTTCAAAATAACCTAATTGTGATTACAAAAGAAAGTCCATTTAATATGATTGTCCAAGCTTAAATATTTAATGCTTATTCCATAAACGTCATTTTTCAATTTTTAATTCAAACTTAATTCCCACATCACCAAATCATCACATTCTTAAAGGTACAACTTAAACTCCTTTGATGGAGTATTAAACCTAATCTATATTCTCCCACAATTTCACTTTAGGACATAATTACATAAGTCATAAATTTTCAATATCGAATAGTAATATTTTCACCCTTAAATCAACAAACTCTAAGTGCCGCGAAAGTGGCATTGCACCCTGGGCATGCGTTAAGGCAAAGCGCATGCAACAGCCCTGGTCGCGCACAGTGCCTAGTCGCCTGGTCTAGTGACAAGAACGGAAAAGATGGAGTGGCGTTCGACACTGGTAGAGAAGAGGAGAGAGAGAGAGAGAGAGAGAGAGAGAGGGAGTATAGGAAGGCCGGCAATGGTGAGGGCAYAGGGAGGAGGCAGCGGTGGTGAGGGGGTTAGGTTTTATGTTTAAGAAAGAAGATGAACAGTCATCTTCTTCATGTCGTATATATATATATATTTTTTGAAAGCTAACTTAACCGTAACTAAATTTTGTTCATGGGCCATTTTTATTATTTAACCAACTAAGCCAAACAAATTAAAATCTATTAGTTTTCTTCTGGCCCAAAATCAAACTCCAAATCAAATTTTAGATTTGAATAAGAAGAGGACGAGCTCCAACGGGTCAAGTCTAAATTAATTAACTAATGCTTCTAATTAAAGTAAAGTGATAAAATTCATACTCACACATTAATGCATAACAAATAATAAATCAATGAAATAATTATTTATTTTTAATTGGCACATCGAACATTATGGCCTCAAAGTCCTTTCGCCGTAAATTAATCAATTTACTAACAATCATGAATACAATCTAATTAGGGATTAGAACATAAATTGTATATATATATATACATACCCAGATTTTGATGAAAGAAATTTGAAATGCCATTAAGACTAATGAAGCTGGTAACTTCATCGTATAGACTGTAAATCTGCAAAAGAGGTTTTGCAAAAAGATGTTCAAAACCTTGCATCAAAACAGATTTTTGCCCGTTGGCAAGCTATATTAAGTATTTTTGATTTTAAAATTAAATTTATTAAAGGTGATATAAATTCAATTCCTGATTTTCTCACTCGAGAATTCTTGCAGAATGCTATTAAACGGTAACTCTTATTTGACAACGGTAACTCTCATTTGACACGGACAATATTTTCGTCCTATTAAACGTGTGATTTAAAATTATTAATTATATAAAATGTCCAACCCTAGTTGGCACACAAATTTAAAGGAAAATTTCGGGGTGTTACAGAAAGGTTCACTCTTGCAGGTGTCTGGGAATCCAAACTCCTGTTGGAGATCGCCTTGGCATTGCATCCATGTCTCTGGGGACAAAATATTTAAGATTTTAAAAGTGGAATATGTAGGATGTTGGTGGGCTTTTTCTAAAAAAGAAGTGTTTAATTTCCACTGATCCACAAACTTCCAAAATTGTTTGATAAAAAATTGGATTTTTGAGAGGATGAACTGGTTTATAATACCAATTCCTTCCGAAATGTTTTTGAATGCTATCAAAAGGGGATTTTTCATAAAAAGATTTTTCAATTGAAACTAGATTTTGAAAAATAGATTTTTTAATAAAGGGGTTGCTACTTTAGTAGATTTCTCTGCTGTAGTATCAGTTTTCGCCTTGGAGGTACGTTGTAGGGTACCCTGAGATTTGGACTGCATTTGTTGCTGACTCTTGTGACTTTGGGCAGGTACTATTTCCTTCCCTTTCTCTGAAGAAGTCGGCTGGAATCGGGATAGAAGTTCCTAGAACTTCTCGGAATTTGCAAGTGATTCCATCAGCGCCTGAGATGGAATACTGGGGATTGAGCCTGATTGTTGTCCGAAATTTGTAGGTTTCTATTCTTTTTCTTGGCATAAATCATACCAAGATTTTTTAGTGGTTGCTACTGGTAATTTGGAGGCTGATTTTTGAGAATTTTGGGTCACTCCTTACCACGAGGTTTATCTCTCATTTTTTAGGGAGGCATTCTGCAAGAATTCTCGTGTGAGAAAATCAAGAATGGAATTTGTATCACCTTTAATAAATTTAATTTCAAAATAAAAAATACTTAATATAGCTTGCCAACGAGCGAAAATCTATTTTGATGCAAGGTTTTGAATATCTTTTTGCAAAACCTCTTTTGCAGATTTACAGTCTATACGTAATAAAAATTTTTGATTTAATAAATCATTTTGAAATTTTTGAATGCACATGACAATGCTCAGAACTCCTTTTTTAATTTTGGAATAAAATTTTTGGGTGTCATTCCAATGTCCAGAAGTAAATCAGACAATGGCTTATTTCCCATTTAAAACCTATTTTAGAATTTCACCATAACCAATGTCGGATGCATCAGTTTCAGCAATTTTAAATAGAGAAGGATCAGCAATATGCAAACAAGGAATTTCATGCACAAGTCATTTAATTCTCTGAGTTAATTTAGTGTTTCTTCTGTCCAAGGGACAGGATTTTCTTTAAGTGATCATGCAAAGGTTTAGCAATCCGAATAATATTGGGTATAAAATCTACCACATAATTTAGGCTGCCTAAAAATCTTTGCAATTGATTTTTATCAAGAATTTTATCAGAGAATTTAGAGGCAAATAACAACGATTTTTCAATGGGTGTTATTGTACTTTTACAAATATAATGTCCTAAAAATTTGACCTTAGTCTGGAAAATAGACATTTTAGATTTAGACACAACTAAGCCATTTTTCTTTACAATATAGAAAAAGGTATTTAAGTGTTTGAAATGTTCTTCTATTGACTTGGAATAGACAAGAACATCATCAATATAAACAATGCAGAATTGTGAATAATCATTAAAAATGTTATTTATAATTTTTTGGAATTTAGAGGGAGCATTTTTAAGACCAAAAMGCATTATATTCCATTCGTACTGACCAAATGGAACTGTAAAAGCCATTTTATACCTATCCTTTTCAGAAATCTATATTTGCTAAAAACCAGATTTTATATCAAATTTAGAGAATATACAAGCAGAATTTAGACGAGATAATAAATCTTTTTGATTTGGAATAGGATATCTAATCCATTTCAGAGCAGAATTTAAAGGTCTATAATTTATAACTAACCTAAAAGTACCACGCTCTATTTTTGCATTTTTATTAACATAAAATGCAGCGCAACTCCATGGGGATCTAGATTTTCTAATGAGTCTTTTGGACTCAAGATCTAGAATTTCTTTCCTTCAATGCTGTTCAAATTTAGCATTCATCTGGACAGGTCGAGCTTTAGTAGGAATATTTCTTTCATCAAAATCTGGGGAATATGGAAGGTCAACGATATATTGTTTCCTATCCCAGAAAGCATTTGGAAGATCAGAATAGAGTTCTACTTCAAAAGAAGATTTGAGTTTAGAAATCCTAGATTGAACACTAGGTGTCTGAAGTGTTTCATCAACCCTTACAGGAAATGAAGAATTTCTAATTTCTTTTAATTCCAAGGATTTACAAAGGGATAAAGCATGAATTTGGTCTTTGTGGACAGAATATCCTTTAAGAAGATTTAGATTTTTAGTTTGAGGTTTTTCCAAGAAATGAAAAACTATCTTAGTCTGTTTCATTTTGAATGAAATAGACTCAGAATTTACCTGATAAGGGGTGATCAGAGTGAGGAACGGGGTTCCTAGATCACTGGATGACATATGTCATTAGCTACCATCAATGTGATTTTTATACTAACATTGGAATGAACTATAGAAGCTTCAGTCTTGTATTTGACCTGGAGCTTGGAATTGTTGGCCGCTGACAATCTACTATTTGTAGATTCTCGAAATTTGCTGGGCACTAATCCATCCTTGATGCAGTTTAAATCTGCACTAGTATCGAATAATGCAATGGTATCTATAACATAATCATCAGAGAATTTAAGAGTAATCCAGAATTTAAGAGTAATCCTAATGAGATATTTCTGCAAAGTAATCTCTCTAAGGACGAATAAGAAATCCGGAGGAATTTGATTTATATTTTCTATCTGTCCTGGAAGCTCTAAAGGTTCATCTTTCTCAGAATCAGAAGAGGAATTTTCATTATTATGTTTTGAAAGCAGAATCTGTATTACTGTAGAATCTTGCTTTTGTTTTTCTTTTAAATCTTTTATTTCTTGTTTTATAATCTTAATCTCCTGTTGGAGAATAGATACAGAAACAGAAGATTCTTTTTTAAGTTTTTTCAAAATATTTATTAATCATACGTATTTGTAGATGTAGATGGTAAAATAGAGGATTTTTGCAAAGATTTTTCATCAGACATGGGATTTAAATTTTTTTCTAAATACTGTTTTTACAATGTGGGATCTAAAATATATTTAACATTTTCAAGAAGAGTTTGTTGCTCTTTAGTAAGAACATTCAAAGAGTATTTTGAAGAATTTGAAGTCTCAGAAGACGATGAAGTGTGAATTTCATCAATCTAAAGAGCTTCTTCAAAAGAGTATTTAGAGGAACCAGAATCTAGATCAGAATCAATAAGAATATTAGTAATTTTCTCATAAACTTCGAAATCTAAATGAAGTTCATTTAATTTTTTAGAAAATTTAGAATATTTAGCATAGTGACCTTTTTTATGACATTTATAACATTTTACATTTTCTAAATTAGGAGGAGTCCTAATTTATTTATGTTTTTTATCAAAAAAATTTTTTTGAATATTTCTTAGATGGTTTTTTATAAAAATCATCTAATGGTTTTTTATATTTTTTATGTTTTTTATGATAGGAATGTTATAGGATTCAGACGAAGATGAAGGTTTATTGCAAGTGCCATTGTAGTGGGAGGATTTTTCAGGAAGATTTTCAAACTGTCTACAGAAGTCGCCTAGCTCCTTCTTGGACTGTTTGAGTTCTCGTTTCAGGGTTTGCTGTAACCTAATATTCTGGAACAGTTTTAGACCTTTTTTGTTAATGTGGTAAAATCAATTCACCAAATGTGAACTGATTGTACGGAATGATTTTACTAGAGGTTTCCTCTCAGAGTTTATTCCTAACTCGTTCTCCTAAGAGATGAGAAAGACCTGCAAGGAATTTTTCTTTCCAGAATGGCTGGTTACTATCTTCTCTAAGCATAAGCCTAGTTAAGAAAGTATTTTTATAATACTGGAATTCAAATAATTTTCTACACCTAAGGTTGGATAATAACTCAGCATTTCTATCCTTAAGGTGTGATGGATCTCCAATAAAATGGAGGGAAATGAATAAGATAAGAGTGGAAACTGCATCGGAGATGGGTTGACCACTAGCATCTACGATAAAGTTACTAGCTTCATCAATCCTAATGGCATTTAAAATATCCTGACGCTGTTGAGAGGTGAGGTAGTAATCCTATCAGCCTTTCAGCTAACTAGAGAAACCTACGATAAAGAGCTCTGGGTTTTGTAAGCATTTGCTGCCATCATCATTTGCTGTAAAAAGCTGATGATCTGATAGTCAGACAAATTATCTATGTTCCAATCATAGACGGATGAGGCATTGAACTGATATTGGGAAATAGGCTTGGCTACAGTAATATCTGGAGCTGTAGGGGAATTTGGAACAGGAATAATCGACGATTGCCAAGTCATCGGATTGATCTGGGAATTGACTTAGATTTTGACTGGAATTGTTCCAAAGCCTGATCAGTATCTGAGGAAGAGGAATTCTTTTCTAAGACATTAATCTTGTTAGACTCAGAAACGGAATCTAGAATATTCTTACTAGAAACAAAGGATAAGTCGATCTGACTTAGTTTATCATGAATTGCTCTAGAGAATTCTAAATTATTTTCCTTAATGGATTTTATACTGGAATCAGAAATTGAGAAGGGTTTGAAAATAGGATTTTTAATTTTCTTTTCTTCTTTTGAAGAATTAGAAACAATTGATTTTTCAAAAATTATTGGAATGGATTTTTCAATCCTATCCAACTATTTTCCTATAGTATTTAAATGAGTATTTGTAAAATTATTTTGAACAATAATATTTTTAGTATTTTGTAAAATATCTTCAGAAGGGTTTTCAAAGGAATAGCATTCACAGCCTTTCCTAAATGATCTAATTTGATACCTAGGACTGGAGGATGATTCGCTTGAATCTTGTGAGAGCCCGATAAGGACTGCCACTTAGGAATTTTCTTCGATGGAGTCGTAAATGGTTGAATTGAAGAAAAAGGATATTTAATTTTATTAGGAATAATATAGTATAATTCAAACCAATCAAAAAATAGAATATGTAATTTATTTGAAATTGCAAATTCATAGTATTTTTCCTAAATTTGTTTTCTTTCTGAAAGGAATTTATCGAATAACCATAATCTTTTTGTAGTATTTTGATTAGAATAAAAATCGTTATGCAACATATTTTTATCTAATTGAAAATCTTTAATAATTACATTTAATTCATTTTGAATATTTTCTATGACCGCAGAAAATGACGGACTAGTAGGTTTACTACCAGAAGGGGATTTAGAGTAAATAGGTTTTGGAATATCAGAAGAATAATCAGCCACTTGAAAGGAATTTTTAGAAGTTGTAGGTATATCCGATGTGGAATACCTTAGAAGATTTGCTAAGGAAGTAGCTTTTCTAGAATGATTTATGACCGAAGGGATTTGAGAAACTCGTCCTAGATCTATGGTCTGGGCTTCAGATTGGAGATTTGAAAACCTTTTACTAGGGGTTTTCCTATTGAAACTTAGTTTTATAGAACCATCTGCAAACTGGTTTATGTTCCTAATCTCAGTATTAGGAGGGGATTGAACCGAATTTGTGGGAGCAGCAGCTCATTCCAAGATCCATTCATCAGGAAGTTGGATGTCCTTCCATTGGATGGATTTTGGGATTACCAAGTTAGATCGCGAAAGATCTGTCTGGAGCAGAAGGGTTTCACCTTTCTTGCTCTGATATCTGGCTTTGGTTGGAAAGGTAGATAACATGGCTTTGTAATATACCCCGAACATCAAAGCTATCAGAATAGAACCTTTTAGCATTTGATAGTTATGGGATTTTATCTAAAGTACTAAAGACTTCAAGATATTGGGATCATCTAAAGAAACTGTAAAATTTGGATAACAATCAAAAGTTATCGGACCAGTACATAGACTAGACTCGATTAAACTTAATAAGCTATCATCAAAAATAAAAAATTTGGTGTCCCTAAGAACAGCCAAGACCGAGGTATTTAGATCCTCTTTTGTGAGAGTTTTGATATCGATTTGGACAAGACCTATGTGTAGGTACTTGTAATTCTTAGATCTATGTTTTTCTAGGGATTTAGAAGATAGAAGATGAAGAGATTCAAAGGGTTTAGACAATTGAATGTCTTGTTCCTCTGTTTTTGTAATATAATCAGATTTAAACAAATTAAATGTAGATTTATAAACATGATCTTTAGAAATTTTTTAAATAGTTCAATTATCAATAGATTTTTCAAAATCTTCAATAATTAATTCTTTGGAATTTATCAACATCTTGAGATCTTCAGATGTAGATCCGGAAATAGAACTATTTGATGAAGCAGATCTCTTGAAGAGATTCTCCATCTCAAGGTTTTTCTAAATAGATCGTCACAGATCTAGTTACCAACTTCCTGCCGCAATGGCGGGTTTCGTGCCCTCTCGGTTTACTCTTTAGCAGTCTTATGGAAAAAATAATCACTAGAAAAGGTCAGATCTACTCAGATCCACCAAGATCTGAATAGTTTTGACAGAAAATCAACATCATCTTGTGGCTCTGATACCATAAGTCAATGGAACCGGCTATCCCAAAAGCTTAAGCTGTTAGGATACGACACTCCATCTATTATAAACCTCAGGATCCCCCAAGTCCCATTCTCGAGCCCGCAAGGTGCACTGGACCTAGTACGTCGGGATTACCTACTCCTCTCTTACCCGACTGGACTTACATCTTATTGCCTCTACCCACGGGACTTACTGCGCTTACCAACGCCGGTGGGGTTTCGAACTTGTGACCTCCACGGATTGGAATTTATATGGCATTTGCAGGGATTCGAACTTGGGTTGGCTCTGATACCATAAGTCAATGGAACCAGCTATCCCAATCCGAAATAGGATTTATATTTTCTATCTGTCCTAGAAGCTCTAAAGGTTCATCTTTCTTCAGGTCTTGTCTAGATCGGTAATTATAAGACTCAGGATCCCCCAAGTCCCATTCCCGGGTCCATAAGATGCACTGGACCAAGTACGTCTGGATTACTTACTCCCTTCTTAGCTAGCCGGACTTATGTCATACTGCCTCTATCCACGGGACTTACTGCGCTTTTCCATTGCCATTGGGGTTTCGAACCCGTGACCACGGAGTTGGCATTTGTAAGGATTCAAACCTAGGTTGGCTCTGATAACATAAGTCAATAGAACCAGCTATCGAAAAACTTGAGCTATCAATGTGGTAGATTTTATACCCAATATTATTCGGATTGCTAAATCTTTGCATGACCGCTTAAAGTTCTGTCAGTGCAGGCAAAATTTTCAGAAAATAATGGCTCCGGCTATCACTCCGGATTGAATTCTGTCAGCACAAGCAGAATGTAAAACTGAGTTTCAATAGGAAAACCCCTAGTAAAAGGTTTTCACAACGATCTTTCGATTGGTGTTATCCTTTTACTAGGGGTTTTCCTATTAAAACTCAGTTTTACAAAACCATCTACAAACTGATTTATGTTCCTAATCTCAGTATTAGGAGGGAATTGAACCGAATTTGCAGGAGCAGTAGCTCCTTCCAAGATCCATTCATCAAGAAGTTGGATGTCCTTCCACTGGATGGATTTTGGGATTACCAAGTTAGATCACGAAAGATCTGTCTGGAGCAGAAGGGTTTCACCTTTCTTGCTCTGACATCTGGCTTTGGTTGCAAAGGCAGATAACATGGCTTTGTAATGTACCCGGAACATCAAAGCTATCAGAATAGATCCTTCTAGCATTTGATAGTTATGGGTTTTTATCTGAAGTACTAAAGACTTCAAGATATTGGGATCATTTAAAGAAATAGTAAAATTTGGATAGTAATCAAAAGTTATCGGGCCAGTACACGGACTAGACTCTACTGAGCTTAATAAGCTATCATCAAAATTTAAAAATCTGGTGTCCCTAAGAACAGCCAAGATCGAGGTATTTAGACCCTCTTTTGTGAGAGATTTGATACCGATCTGGACAAGACCTATGTGTAGGTACTTGTAATTCTTAGATCTGTGTTTTTATAGGGATTTAGAAGATAGAAGATGAAGAGATTCAAAAGGTTTAGACAATTGAATGTCTTGTTCCTCTGTTTTTATAATATAATCAGATTTAAACAAATTAAATGCAGATTTATAAACATGATCTTTAGAAATTTTTGGAATAGTCCAATTATCAATAGATTTTTCAAAATCTTCAATAATTAATTCTTTGAAATTTATCAACATCTTGGGATCTTCAGATGTAGATCTGGAAACAGAACTACTTGATGAAGCAGATCTCTTGAAGAGATTCTCCATCTCAAGGTTTTTCCAAATAGATCGTCACAGATCTGGCTACCAACTTCCTGCCGCAACAGCGATTTCGTGCCTTCTCAGCTTACCCTTCAGTGGTCTTATGGAAAAAACAATCACCAGAAAAGGTCAGATCTACTCAGATCCACTAAAATCTGAATAGTCTCGACAGAAAACAACATCATCTCCCGATCCTTAGGGTTTGTAGTGGTGTTTGAAGGTAATAGAGAATATCTTCAAGAGATCTGCTTCATCAGGTAGTTCTGTTTCCAGATCTACATCTAAAGAATTCTTCTTGAAAATGTTAAATATATTTCAGATCCCACATTGCAAAAACAGTATTTAGAAAAAATTTTAAATTCCATGTCTGATGAAAAACCTTTGCAAAAATCCTCTATTTTACCATCTACATCTACAAATATGTATGGTTTAATAAATATTTTGAAAAAATCTAAAAAAGATCTAGATAAACTAAATCTCGAATATTACACCTTATGCATGCAACAAAGGATAAACAGTTCGGGTTTAGTAACTACTGTAGTGCTATCCTTCCTACCAGAAAAATTGAAGGCAAAAATCGATGGCATAGTTGTAAAGCAATATCAGACAAAGAAGATCCTTTAAACACCCCAGGGAGAAATTGGGAATCACTAGTTGTCAAATCAGCCTAAATTCTAACCATATGAGTTTTTAAATTCTTCAGGATAATCACAAAAGCTAACCAAATACTTCGTACCAACCATGAGATCATCAAGAAACCCTAAGCCATATTAAAATCATTTAATGACCTCTAAAATTCATGAGCCATTAATCGAAAGCAAATCAACTTAGGGGTATCTAACGCATATTCTTTGGTGAGAGTAAATGAAAAAGTGCTATAAAACTCAATAGTCAACTCAGTAAAAGCAGGATAGATAATATCGAAATAAGGCGACTAGCCTATAACATCAAAGTGCTTACGAACAACAGTTGTATCAAATAAAGCATTTAACTTAGGCTAATCAAGTATTTTACCCGGTGTAATTTTGCACAAGAGGCAAGTTGTGTAACATTCTTTTGTGGCTATGCAAGTGAATTGAAGGTGTCCCTTTAGTGTGGGAGCTATGGGAGGTATAATGGCTTTTTCTTTGCCTGCCCGAGATCTCTGGGCATATAGTATTCTGACTATGCTTCTGGAAATCTGATGACACTTTGTAGGGAAGCCATATGGGCATATGGTATTATGACTATAATTCTGGAAATTGATGACATTTTGTAGAAATGCCATATGGGCATACGGTATTCTAACTATGCTTTTGAAAAATTTTGAGAATCTCCAAAAATTGTTCCTGCGAAATTAGTCCTCAAAAACCAAAGAAGTCAACTATCACTCCGAATGGATATAATAAATAAAAAATAAAATAAAATAAAAGGATAAGAAAAGAAAAATCAAAATTATTAGGTTGCCTCCCAATAAGCGCCTTTCTTTAATGTCTTTGGCTAGATGAATTCTGGCCTGAGATTATTCATAAATGAGAAGAGCTAATTCAATCTTCTGAATTTTCAAAACTTCACATTCTCCAAAAAATGGTTTAAGCCTTTGACCATTTACCTTAAAACTCTTGTTGGTTTCCAAACTTTTAATTTCCACCATACCTTGAGAATTTAAACTTACCACTTTAAAAGGACCTAACCAACGAGTTTTGAGTTTCCCAGGCATGAACTTTAGTCTAGGATTGAATAGCAAAACCCTTTGACTCACATGAAATTGCTTACGACTCAAATGCTTGTCATGCAAAAGCTTAGTTCTTTCTTTGTACATTCTTGCGTTTTCATAAGCCTCCAACCGAATTTCCTCCGATTTTTGAAGTTGGAGGTCACCATTTCCTTGCCATCCATGTTGCAATGTTTCACTGCCCAAAAAGTACGGTGTTACAATTTCGACAGGAAAATGACATAATTTTCCAAATACTAACCTGTAGGGTGACATCCCTATTGGAGTTTTATAGGCTATCCGATATGCCCTTAGTGCATCCTCCAATCTCAAACTCCAATCCTTACGTCTTGGATTTACTCTTTTCTCCAAAATACCTTTTATCTCCCTATTTGAAACCTTCGCTTGTCCATTTGTCTGTGGATGGTCGGCAGTTGCTACACGATAATGCACTCCATATTTTTTTAACAATGTTTCCGTTGTGCAATTGCAAAAATGCGTACCTTAGTTGCTTATTTATGTGATTTCTTAATATGTGTGCAATAACCTTAAAAGGCAGATACAAAAAAAAAAAAAAAGGAGCAAGTAATTCAATAGACATTAATTAGAGTGACATGTACATAATTTGAGGTTTAAATTTTAAAATTAGGAAAAATCCTGGTATGATAAATATATTTCTATCCTCATAATCAACAAAACATGGCTAGGGAAATTGAGATAATAATTTTTAAAAAAAAAGAAAATCCTTACAAAACCAGTTTGGGATTTTTGTTTCATGCAATAAAGGTACAAGTTTTGAATAGATATAACCGGGTCAATATCTTTTACCATTAATCACGCGATCCATAAGGTCAACAAGAAATGCTGCTCAATAACAATACTAAAAGATGTCTTGTCAATATGTGCTTGGCATTCCACTAGCCCATGATCATGACCCTTAGGCCAACAACTTGTCTATAACATCACAGCATGTTATAAGGTGAAGGCCCTTTTGGATTATCAGCTCAATATAACAATGTCGGCTTGGACAACATCATAATGAAAACTTGGCTAGCCAACTTTTTATCGACCCAAAAGAAGATGAAGGCCCTTAGGTTGTGTTTATTTGGACTCATTATTTGAATAAATTATAATTGTTATTCATTGTTTATTTTATTTTATTTTCTTACCTTTTGCAATTGAGTACACTTGTTATTTCCTAGTGGTTTAAGAATTTATATTCATTTTAGTATTTTATTTTTGAGGATCTTAATTAGATTAGAAAATTAAATGTTATATATAATAGGTTTTATTTCTTTTATTTGATTTAGTATTTTCTATTTCAATCATGGACTTCTAAATATGTTCTTCCCTGCTTAAAGCGCATATTTAAGCTTTCCTTTGTACCGTGGCCATGCATGGTCTTGGATCAGAGCAGTTGGATGTAAAGACAGCATTCCCGGCATGAAGAACTTGAAGATGACATCTACATATAGCAATTGAAGTGTCCATAGTCTCAGCAAAAGAGAATTATGTTTGTTTGTCAAAGAAGACTCTTTATGGCCTCAAATAACCACCTAGATAGTGGTACTATTAGAGAAAAACTATTTACCAACAGACTAAATCAAATGGTAAATAGCTTATTTGCCAATTGATTTCCACTCGAATGTGGTTTGCGTGAAAAAAACTTGTTTGTAATGTTTTTCAACTGAATTTTGTTAGATTGATTTTGAAATACCTAAGAAGGCGGTGAACTAGGTATTTATGAATTTTATAGCTTCTCTTAGCTTCTTTGTTATGCAATCCAATCCCAAAAATGACTAGTTAATCTATGAGATATCTAAGTGATAAAGTAAAGAGGACACTTATAAAGCCAAGTAAGATCAATGTAGTAAATTGTAATGCTACACAATATCAAAATGCAACATTACAGAAATAAGCCTTTAAGAGCAATGATCAATATGGCAATATAAAATCAAAGATTGAAGAGTATAAAGATAGAGAAAATCAACATAAGAATTTATAGTGGTTTGACTCTTCAAAGTCGACATCCACTACCTAGGATCTCTCATAGGATTTTCAAACTTCCACTAGTATGTGTAAATTCACAAAGCTTATAGAAGTTCAGTTGGTAACATATGCACCCTTCACAAGGATTTTACACAAATAACCACTTAACAACTCCTACTCAAGGTTCAGCTTCACAAACAAAGATAGGTTTTATGGACTTAAGCAACCTTGACTGATTCCAAGGGACAATAACCACTTTTCGAATACAAAGTGAATAATCCAACAAAGAACTCACCTTTGATTAGATGAGTTTTACAACTGATATTCTACGATAATCCCTTGATGGATAAATAATATAAATGAAAGCTCCAACAAGTCTTTGAGAGATTTTCAACAAAGTGTATAAAGGCAATGATAATCTTGGATGGAATAAAATATTTATCAAAATAAGTTAATTGCAAGTTAGATTTTTCAAAGATATTGTTCTTGTGTGTATGAAGGTTCTAATAGGTTATTTATATATGTAGAAAATAAGTTATAATGTAAGAAATTATGGATTTTGGAAAATAGTTGTTGAACTAATTGTTAGACACATATTTTTGAAATTCTGATTTGCACGGACACACACATGTGTCCTTGGTATCATTTATGTCTCCATCCGTACCTTTTCTAAGCTCACTGGACATGTACAGACAAAGCTAGGGACAGAACATACTGTCCATGGTCCATCCATGGACAAATGATAGTGTTAAGGATGGTTCATCCTTCCATGGCAACAGTCCTTGGCCACATAATTTAGAAAATCAAACTCTAAAGATTTCTATGAGATCCAAGTAAAGGCTAGTATATAACATATGTTTTTAAAACTTTTTTGAGATGTAAAATTGCTTGTATGAAGTTTTTTCAGAAACGTTTTTGAGATTTATAAAATATGTGCATTCTCAAAAGGATTAATCACAAGGAAATAATATAACCTATATACCTCACATGACTAATCTATAGTGTTCAAGTCATTAAATCTTCATCTTTTCAATGTGTAACTTGAAATCTTTATCTTCTTCTTGTGAGTTGTATTGCTTTGAAGTCCTTCACAAATAATGTACAATTATCATGATCATGCTTTTAGACTTATTTCTATAAACCAAACTCACATGCATATTAGTAGTTCTCAATGTTTTGTTATCCTCAAAATATAGGTTGATTATTGAATATGCACTCAATCCTAACAATCTCCTTATTTTTTTTTTTTATGATGAAAAAACATTGATGTCAAAGATATAACAGTATAATCAAAGATATTAAGAATATTAGCAATATAGCACAAAATAGCACAACTTATATATATATATATGCCCCCTTTTTGTTAGCATCAAAAAGGGAAAATGAAGTATAGAAATACTCCCCATGAATATATGCTATAATGAAAAGTGGGAGAAGAGGCTCTCAACCCTCGTATAAGAAACAAAAGCACAATAACAAGATGAAATTTGTGCAATAGAGAACAAGGTTCGACTGTGCATATGTTCAATGTAGATCATTGTGTGCCTTCTCATGTCAAGCATATAGTAGCTAACAATTCTTAAACCCAATTAAATAAAACAAATAAACCCAAAGATGGTTAGATAAACATCACTCAAAACAAGATAAACAAATGAAAGAAAAAGGTTCATATGCTAAGACCAAATAAAGAGAAATCGTAGACACACTTCCTAAAGAACTACTCATCATGATCATCATCATCTTCATTCCCATCTCTATGTGCATGACTGAAGGATGCTTGGTTCATATAGGCAATTAAATGTGCTTGGAGCTCGCTAAGATGTATCCCGAAACCATGCCCTCAACTCATGACGTTGGCGACGGAGCTAATTAAATAAGGTTCCAATTTGTCTTGAGGAATTTCATAATTTGCATACTTGCTTTTTAATTCTCCTTCATGACTTATACTTGCTTCTTGGCCATCTTCTTCTTGTTGTCCCTTTGCTTCTTCATGTTCATTTTCATCATCTTCGAAACTTGTGCAATGTTTTCAACTCCCACAATTCGCATTTTTCTAAGATTAGATTTCTTGATGGAATCATGAGAAGGGTGGATAGTAAAGTATCAAGAGGAAAGTCAAAGTGAGTGAAGACTAGTGAAAGAACAGGCCCATAAGGTAAGTTTCTATATCCTTTATCCTTGGCATGCTTTGTTTGACACAAAATGATCTCCTGAATTCACTTGTCTGTCAATGGAAAGATTATATGGGCTAAAAAGATTCCATTGTATGTCAATTGAGCTCTATGCCCTTATGAGGTAAATATGCAATTCTTGATCAAGGAATAAAGAACTCTATGAATATGAGAAAATTGACAAGAAATAGCATCATATGAACGGCTTATTATTCTACAGCCAAGAAAGAGTTGGCAAAAATGCCCCAAATTGAAATCATCTTCGGGCCATGCATTAGAGGATTGTCTAAATATGGCACCACTATTAGGTGCATCAAGAATGGTGTTAAGTAAAGTAGGTGTAATCTCAATTTTCCTTCAATGTACTCTTGTAGTCAATGTCATATATCTAAAGCTGAATTCAACATTGGCATAAAATTGACATGCTAATGTAGGTTACATAGGAGTTTACAATGTAAGAATTCTATCCCAATATTAATTCCTAAATCTCTCAATAACCCATTCAAAACCTATAAAGCCATTCATTTCAACATGCTTACCATGTGCTCTCATTTCAAACCCTCTCCATCCAAGTCAATCTAGGTTAGTTTTCCTGGTAAGATATGTTTTTGGGGAGCTAGGCAGAAGGAAAAGAGGCACCTCCTTCACTTTGTTGGTCAAGCTGCTGCTTTCTCGTTAAACTGGCCATTAGCTCCAATAAAGGAGTCAATGCTTTTTCTTTAGACCACCCAATCTTTCTTTGCTCAAAGTCGGTGTTCTTGCAACAAAGCTGGATGATGGGATCTTCTGTTATCTCCTAATCTTTTGCTATTGCTTACTATCACCTTATTTTCGGATCGAATGAAGGGTGCACGAATACGGAGATATCAATGTAGGAATTGGGATTATAAAGTTTTACTCTAGAATAAAGGTAGAGGCCAAGTATAGGAATTTTTGGTTCTAGTGAGCTTGGGTATAGGTTGCACAGTCTGGTACAACTTTGCGCCAGGTGTACCCTTTCATGGCCCCAAAAAAGGTTATCCAAAAATAGATTTGACTAAGGAGAGACTAGTAGCTCGAGCAAAGTGAGAGGAGAAAAGAACAGTGGAGGTACTGCGAATGTGATAAATGTAAAACCCCCAAATTAGGAACCTTATCCTAACCTAGGAATGTCACAATTTACTCACTGACACGAATTTGCGAAAACCCAAAGAATTTAAACCAAATAAGAAATACTTAATAATAAACAAAAACTATTCTAGTCAACAGCCATCTTAATCCATAGCATTCAATTAAATTAACTTCAGGGTATCTTGGTTTGCCCACAAGTGATCTCCTCATACTATCTGGCTACACATCACCTAAAATGCAAATTGAGAGAAATGGAATGAGCTACTAAGTTCAGTAAGCAATCTCATGCATGAATGCATAAACATACCCTATATGTCATGAATTATAAAACTTCACTTTCTCAATGAAATCCAAACATTCCCTTTTCGAAATCTCCTTACAAAACCTTTCCTTTAAAATGTATAACTTGTAAAACATTTCCTTTCATTGCATTTGTGAGCTCACTGAGTGTAACGCCTAGCCATAAGCTGCAGTGGGCCATTTGTTCTTTGGAACCTATTACATTTCTACCGGTAGAACCGCAAAGCGGTTAACATTCCTTTACTTTTCCTTTCATCTCTTCACCTCCCAAAGGTGAATCATTACCTCTTCCTAGAGGGTCGGTTCGGGTGCTCCAGTCCCCCATGCCCCATTTCCCACTCGCATATTTCATTGCTAGGTTTACACCCCTTTCCAAAAACTTTAACATTTTCCTAAACACGCTACAATTTATCAAATACATTCTTTTTCTAAACCATTCACTTTTTAAATATATGAATGGCTCAAGCCAAGAATGATGTAGAACACTAACTACATGCCCATGACATGAAATGCATACAACCGTAATTAATATGCCATTTGACATAATAATGGTACAAGATATGAAACACGTAAACACATTCCACACAATCAATACATTTTATAACATAATCCCATACCGCCACTACGTAACACACAACCAAAGAGATAGATGGATATAGGGATTTACTTGCATAAAAATCTCATATCCAACACATTAATCCACCTAAAGAAATTCAGATACATCCATTCATACGTATTAATGAAATGTAAGAATTACTTACATAGAACTCAGATTCAATACACATTCAATTCACCTAAGAGCAATTTAATTGTAACAACAACACATACACGTTAATGAGAATGTGAGAATTTACTTACTTGTAGTCCTTAGTAAATTTGTTTACTTTTGCTAGCGTGGTGCCTTAGTTGCCCATAATGTTAATGTGTCACAGTATCCTAACATTATTACACAAAGAATATTCATCTAAACTTGTTTAACCAAACACATTCATTTGACACAAGTGTTTACCATTAATACCTTCATCGTTTTTCCTATGGTGACCTTAATTAATAATTTCTCAAGATGAATTTCCATGTCAATCAAAATCGAACTACTAATAGTACAATTTAATTTCATGAGTCCTAATTTGTTCTTAAAATAACAATAATAATCACAATCACAAAATACATTATTTTATCATACAACCATAAATTTCACCGTAAATTATATTCCAACATATTTCTAGAATTATATCCTCCTTTTACTTAATCGTACTAACTTAAATTTCAATTAAACATTTTCACATTTTTTTAATTATTATTACATAATACAAAACCTAGGCCATTTGGTTAATTTAAATAAAGAATCTAAGGATTCACCTCGAATCCCAAACCTTAGGTGTGGTATCCAGTCTAAGATGTAATGGCGTCAATCATGCTCGGGAAAGAAATACGCTCCGGGGTGCTAACGGCAATCTTGGTCGCACACGTGCGCAAACGCACTACTGGCTCGAGCGAACGGCACATGGTGCCTAGTCGCCTGGGCACCTGGTCATCTGGTCCTTAGGTCGCCTGGACGCTTGGGTGTCTAACCACTGGGCGCCAAGCCCCTGGGCGTCAGGGCGCCTGGGCATCAGGTCGCTGGGTGTCGGGGCGCCAGGTCGCTGGGCATCGGGGCATCTGTTCTCTTGGTCGCCTGGTCGCTTGACGAGAACGGAGGAGATGGAGTGGCATTCGACATTGGTGGAGAAGAAGGGAGAGAGAGAGAGAGAAAGAAGGTGAGAAGGCTGATATCGGTGAGGGCAAAGGGAAAAGGTGCCGATTGGTGGCGGTTATGGTTAGGAGGTTTAGGTTTAGGGTTTTCTTTGGGAAAAAGATGAATAGTAATTCATCTTTAAATAGTTTTTTTGTTTTTTTTAAAAACTTGGGCCCTAACCCAAATCATTTTGGGCCCTTCCATTCGTAACTAACCCTATCCATTAAATTAAATTCAACGGGCCTTTCTTTCGATAAAAATTTAGCTTTCGACTGAGACATGAATAGGCCCACAAGTCGAGCCTCTAACCAACCAAGGACCCTAATCCGACAAACACGATAGTTTCGTGCTTATTGAAATAACAATCACATAGAAATTTATCCAACCCTAGTTGGCTCACAAATTCAAACGATCAAACAAAAATCCATAAAAAGAAATCTCGGGTATTACAATAAATCTCTCCTTCCTTTAAATAAAAAGAAGAAAACTATAATTAAATTTATTCAATGATCACATTCGTTTTGCAAATATGATTGATTTATTAATTGACAATTTTGTCCCTAAATCATGATTGAGCATTCAAATTTGACTTTTGAAATTTGCTAAGCTTTTGCTTGTTCTTTTCTTATAGATAGAACTTCAAAAACAAAATCTGTTGGATTTGATTTTCAATTTTGAATAATATATATCAAAAGAGAAAGTGGGTTGTTTCTAACACGATTTGGTTTGTTCCAAAGATGAGTCCCAAATTTTAATATAATATGATGAACAAGGGCTTAGAAATCTATGTTTATTTAATTTGTCCAAAAAGGAAAAATAAATAAATTCAGAATGAAAATAAATAAATTTTTAAACAAATGACAAAACAAATTCTTCACAGAAAGAAAAATCAATAAATTCATAATGAAGAAGAATTAATTGTCTATTGAAATCACTTTTGTAAGGCATAAACGTACACTTCTAGTATGTTTTTTGTGCCACTGCATTCGATTAGAAAATTTCAAATAAAATGTTTAACTAAGTCCAATTAGAAAGAAATGACTATTGGTTGTGACTTGTGATGGCGAGTTATGGCCATCGCATCATGATCTGGGTCATAATCGGCAAAAAGAAATGAATCCTATGCTACTTCCAAACTCTCGAGGTTGCCCAAACAAAGAAACAAGCATTGTGACAATTTACATGCCAAAAGTTACTTTATTATTTCAGAAAATCTTGTTGGCTCTACATTGTGCGAGGGTCTTCGTGGCTCAACGGAATTTAAGGATTAAAATGACATAAATACCCTCAATTTAATTGGAGGGAAATCTACTGCTTCCTTCCCCTCTTTACTCCGTCGTTTCCTTCCCTTATGTTCCTCCCTCCTTTCCCTCCCCCATCCTTGACATGTCTTATCAATTTGCAATAAAGGTTATGCTAGTAGTACAATATACTATAAGTTTAAACCAGTTCAAGAAATTTTTAGAACACATGAGAAGAGGTTTTCAGAGGTGAGAAACTGTAGTAGCTTGAATTTTTGGAGAACAAAGAAATTGATGAATTTATGATTTTTTACCTTCAATAGTTAGAAATGGCTTATCAGAATCCTACAAATAATGAAATTATCTTGGTTGATGAATTGGAAAGTGAGGAAATTACAATGTTATCATGACAAGAAGATAACAAAGTTGGATATGGAGGCACTAAAATTAATCCTGATTGGTGAAGGGGACAATAGGGAAGATGAGGATATTATCTTGACCGACAAAGGGGACAATAGGGAAAATGAGGGGATTATCTTGATCGATAAAGGGGATAATGGGGAAGTTGAGGAGATTGTAAGAACCAAAATTATCCAAATTGATGATGAAATTCAGATTGGTGATCTTACAAGAAGAATTGAAGCTATCGAGACTGATTGAATGGAGAACGAGCGGATGTATGAATGTGCCGGTGATGAACCATTCCAGAATGTGGACTAAGCAATTGAAAAAGATGATAGAACACTTAGGGTTGGAAACAGTTTCAGTGTAGCTAAAAAGTTTGTTTCAAAGGGCAGTGATGAGAAGATAACTAACAATATGTTGTAATAGAGTTAGGAAGTCCACAACCAAAAAACAAAAAAAATTAACAAAACAAATAAAATGCCCTTCAAATTTAAGTTTGAAATTATTACATAATAGATCGTGGTAGGTCTTCAAAATTAAAGATCATCATAACTATGAGTTGGAACCTTTTACGTCTAGGTTCATGTGTGCTCATGGGTCTTTAAGTTCAAGAACCAAAATGAAACTAGAAGCAAATGATATTGCAGGAATTACCAAGCAAAAGTTTTAGTATGTTTGTAGCTCAAGCTGGAGGTCCTAATAAAATAGATTGTTTACCAAAGGATTGACAGAACTATGCTGAGAAGGCTAGGAAGCTGAAACTTGGCTATGATGATGCTAATTGCATTAACCGGATGTTCCTTAAAATGCAGTAGAAGAGCAAATATTTTTTTCTTGTGATTCATGCAAATGAAGAAGGAAGGATTGATAATGTTTTTTGGCTGCATCCTTGCAACGGAGCAACCTATGAAATGTTTTTTGATGCTATAAGTGTTGATTCTACCTGCCCTGTAAATAGATATAACCAATGCCTTTTCTAAGTACAAATCATCATGGTTAGTCAATTTTGTAAGGTTTGACACTTATTTCTCATAAAGTTACTGAAACATATGAATGGCTTTTTAGCATGTGGCTTGTAGCAATGGGAGGTCAACCACCCATTGCTAGAATGAGTGACCAATGTGAGAATATGGTAATGCAATTAGGAAAGTTCAAATACAATTCAAAGATATTGCATTTGCCATATTCCAAAGAAATACTTTAGGGGTATATGAGGTTTTGGCAATGCAAAGAATGAGCTCAAAGCAGTACTATATGACTCACCAACAAAACAAATGTTTGAGCGGAATTGGAATCAATTTGTTGCCAAGTATGGGCTAGAGTCTAATCAAAGTTGACAAAGCTCATCGATGAGAGACATCAGTGGTTTCCTATTTATGTGAATCATATTTTTTAGGCTTGGATGCTATCAACACAAAGAAGTGAAGTAATGCATGCTTTCTTCGATGGATATATCCATTCTATCAACATACTTAAACAATTTGTTGAACAATATGAGATAGCAATCAGAAGTAAGGTGGAGATAGATTTTTTGCTGACTTTAATCCAAAAATATTGTGATCAAATGCTTAACCTTCTATGATTAGGAGACTCAATTTCAAAGAGCATACACAAATATTTTGTTTGAAAATTTTCAACATGAAAATAGACATATGTTGTATTATCATGTAATTCATGGAGGTCATGAAGTTGACAATGAATGTGATAATCCATTGGATAAGAATGACAAAGGATTTGAGAAGTTCAAGATTCTAGAAAAAGCTCTAGTGAATGATTGATATGTAAAGGAATTTGTTTACACTATTATTTACAAGGAAGAAGGATGTTTTCTCAAGTGAATTTGTAGAAACTTTAAATCTAATTGAATTTTATGTACTCATATTCTAATAATTGTGTCATTATAGAACATAAGATGATTACTAGACTAGCACTTGTTGAGAAGATGAAGGAAAGACATACGCTGAAGGCACAATAATATTTTCTTTAATAGAGGACATTCTAACATGGCAATCCAATATGATAAGTTCAAAGAGCTTAAGAATGTCCAATGAAGTTGCTGATTTTGCATTGAGCAGTAATTCAAGATTGAAAAGGATGAAAATATTTTCAAGAGATTGAAGATGGAGCTTAAAAAATTGAACTCAACTAAAAGTGTCTTATCCAATAATGATGAAGTTCACCCCGACGATACTAACCAAGGAGGTAGAAGGATTGTATTGGATCCTAATGATACAGCTCCTAGGGGTTGACATTGGTCTACTGGTATAAGTTTCACATTGAAAATTTTATGAGGAGTTCCAGAAAGGGCGATGGTGGTAATCCATGAGGAGGAATTCCAGTAGGCTTGTTGGCAGTGCAAATTCAAATATTGAGTATCCAAGTCAATAATCCATTACCAAGCAGGTAAAATATACATTGTTTTTTCTAACAATATGTGTTGTTATTCCCTTCATAAGCTTTAAAATGAATTAGTTTTATGTTTGGAAGGTTTTACAACCTGGTAGTCAAAGATCAAATTCTATTGTACAAGCTGAAATTGGGAACTTGGAAACTGAATTGAGGATTTGTTTTATCTAAATTTGGAGGTTGAAGATAAATCTTGGACACTTTGATGTCAATCGAACAATTATGGTTGATTTAAATGTGTAACAAGACTTTGTTCCTCTACCAATTTCTATGTAATAGAATGTTGCAAGGAGTTTTGGTTTACTATTGTTATCTAAATATTGAAGGTCCGACATTTGAATTTTGCTTTATATTATGGTTTAGTATTTTTATTTGAATTCTAGTTCTATTCATGGTCAATTTATTTTAGTCAGAGTGAGATGCCTAAATCATTCCTCTTCTCGTCTTATACATAATGGAAAAAGCTCCATTATTTTGGTTTTTACCGAGCTCAAAACAACGTTATATGATGGAACAAAGGACTTAGTTGTGATCTTATCAATATTCATGAGATTTACTGTTTAACAGTACATTTAGCCATTCCTCTTCCTTCTTCATATTATGTATAATAGAACATACACTATTATGGAACAAAAATAATTGCATATACGTAGTGATGGGCCAAATTAGTTTAGAAAGGTTTTCAAATGTTAATGTGAGTTTCCTATATTATATTAGAGACAATAGTAAACATGGCACAATGAAATTTGTAGAATCAATGTAAAATTAAAATCTTAGTACTTCATTAAACTAATATATAACAAGTAGTTAACAAACCCATTTAACAACTAAGGAAGCTATTTGAGCTATTTGTTAATGAACTTATTAGTTCTATAGTTATCTCTGACCTTCCATTCATGATCAGCGGTAGCATGAACTTCATGGGCTCCAAAAGCGTGCCTAGTTTTTCATTATCTACTATACTGGGTAAGCTATCAAGTATGTAATAGTTCGTTCGTCCAAGCTATTTCAATTGCAAACCAATAAGCACTGTCAATGTTGAAGGACAAGTATATACAATGTTGGGGTTAGATCTCAGATTAGATTATAGCAAAATACACACACAAATATACGTGGTTAGCATGTAACAAAGAGTGAGTAGAATATCATACCCACGAGGATTGGATTAATAAAAACTCAATGTGAAAACTCCATAAAAATAGATAACAATGATGCAGCAAGAATAAAAGAAAGTAAATATTCAAGAAACAATTAGTAAAGAAATTGAAAGCAGTAAAGTAAAGTTAGAAAGCAAGTGAAGTTAGAGTTAGTAGAGAACAAGTAAGTAAAGTTAGAGTTAGTTTTGGAATATTGTCGCATTGGAGAATAGAATCGAGCAATTTGTTACCTAAGGCTATTCAGTGTGCAAATATATGAGTTGTAGAAAAATCATACACATGTCTATGCTGGTATTTAACTACGATTCCAGAATGCTATTTTAATACCCAGGATATTATTATTCATTTTTATGAATTTTGTATGATCGTATGGATTGTGTGCCAACTAAGGTTTGATAAATTTTCTATGTGATTGTTATTTAATTGTACATTAAGTAAGTATGGAATTGTCGTGTTAGTTGAATTAGGATTTTTTTTAGTTAGTTACTGTAGGCTCGACTTGTTAGGGCCTATTCGTTCTTCGCTTGGAAACGAGATTATGGCCGAAAGGAAAGCCCAAATAATTTAATTCATTGGGCTAGATTGGTTATGGGATGGGAAGGTCCAAAGGTTTGGGTTAGGGCCCAAACCTTAAAAAAAAAGGGGAAAAAAAAAAAGAACCTAATTAAACCTAACAGATCTACTTCTTCCATTCCATCCATCTTACCGTGCCGCCTTACGCTGCCACTGCCACCCTCTTCTTTCTTTCTCACCACCTTCTCCTCCTTTCTTTCTTACCATCTTCCTCCCCTCTTCTTTTCACCACCTACTGCTGTGAAGCACTGGATTCTCGCCGCTATTGATCGAAGGCTCCTCAGCCTCGCTGCTGCCTTTTTCCTGCGAACAGTCGCTGTGTAAAGCTACTAATTCTCTATTAGATTGAAGCTAATCAGTTTGGTAAACTGTACGATTTGCTATTCACTATGCAAGCCACCCAAAGTTGGCCACCTGAAGCCAATCTGTTTCCATGTCGCTGCATCCCCTTGAACTAGATCTGGTCGCCAGCACTGCTTCCAGCTACCGTAATGCTACTTCCAGTTGTCACTACCACTACTTCCACTAGATTGGTTACTCGCGTATCTGGTCAAGTTGGTGTTGTCGTCTGTGCTTCCTGAAAGTTGCACAGGTTCGGTGGCCGACATCCAGATTTGGTTACTATTCACCACCTGAACAGTTCACCGAAAGAGCTATAGTTCATCGTCCAATTTATGTTCAAGTTAGTAAAGTCCGACCAGGAGCAGGAAATCCAAGCTCCAGTTTTTTGGCCAGAAGTAGCAAAGCCCATCAGGTGCCCAGGCAACCAAGCGCCCGGCACCTAGGCCTATGGTGATAATTGTGGGAGAACATAAATTAGGTTTAATACCTTATCTAAGAACAAGTTTAATTAGTATGAAGAATATGTTTTGACTTAGAAATGTATTGTATTTGTATTACCATTATCATTGTTAAGAAGGGTAGGAAGCCATGAAATAAATTATACCTTTAAAAATGTGATAGTTCCGATATGGGCATTAAGTGTAACACCCCCAGATTAGGAACCATCCTAAGCTGAGAATGCTATGTCATTTTACTCGAAAATATACATCTATGTATTTAAAACCCAACATTTATTCAAAAATAGCAACAGCGGAAGACTTTTTAAACTATTCAAAAACAAAATCACAAAACTTCAAGACTTTAAAAACATTCAGAAATGTTAATCTTATTACATACATAAGTTGAAAACTAGTTCTTAGGTATCAAAGCTCACCCACAAGCGACCTCCTCTCCCCATCTGGTCACATATCATCTGCAATGAAGCGTAAGGAAAAGGAATGAGCTAAAAAGCCCAATAAGTAACCTCATGCACGAATGCATGAACATGTCCTAAATGTCGTGAAATTTTAAAGTTTTGCCTTTCAAGTGAAAAACTTTTCAAAACATTCCCTTTTCAAATTTCCTTACAAACATTCCCTTCAAAATTCACTTACAATAAACACTTTCCATTTCCTTTCATTCGTGAGCTCACTAGAATGTAAAGCTTAGCCACTAAGCTATGCAGTGGGCCATCTTATTTGGAACCCGATTCCATTCCTACCGCTAGAACTGTAAAGCGATTAAATTTCATTCTTTTAACTTCATACCTACTCTCCAAGAGAGCAGGGTCGGGTGCGCCGGTCGCCCACGCCCCATTTCCCACTCACACCTTTTGTGGCTAGTATTACACTCCTTTCTGAACTTTACATTTCCAAAACTTTAACCTTTTCCTTTAAAATTTCATTTTCTAACCATTCACTTTCTAAGTGCGTGAACAGCCCATGCCAAATGTGATGTAGAAATTCTAACTACATACTCATGACATGAAATGCATACAACCTTATGTAATATAACGTTCAACAAATAACACAGGATATAAAAACACAATAGATATGAACAAATAACACAGCATATTCTTTAACATAAGGTACTACTAGATATGAACAAATCAACATTCTTCACAATTACACACATCAACATAGAATTTCATACAAAACATATTAAAGCAATTAAAAGCTTTCAATTTCATTCATTTATAATGTTAATGAATGAGAGGATTACTTACTCGGAGTCCTTTACGTAAACAAGTTCTTACTTAAGATGGAGATTCCCGAACGTGCAAGCGACGCGCACAATGGCCCTGGGCGTCGGTGCACTGGGCGCCTGTGAGAATCGCGCTGGGCGCCTGTGCTGAGTGCTGTGCGCCTGGTCAAGCGCTGGATCTAGCACTGCTACGCCGGGCCTTGTTCTTGGCCAAAAATAATGCCTCAGCCGACCACTTCTGGCGACTAGCTGATGGCAAGAAACAACCAACAACGCGGCAGCAAGAACAGAGGGCCAAATTGATGGCCAGCTGTAAAGGTTCGGCTTCAATTTTGAGAGGAAAAATTCGTTGAGCAGAGGAAGAAAACACAGCGGTAGCTTTAGTTGCACCAAGCGGCAAGGAAATGGGCAGAGCGACGGTCAGCAGCAAGAGATCAAGTTTCTGTCAAAAAGGAAAACGTTGAGCAGAGGGAGAAAAACATAGCGGCGGCTTTGGTTGCATCGAACAGTAGACGGCTAATGATTGCAGGTCCGGCGATGGTGTCGCATGGATCTGGTCGCTCCCACCGAGAAGACGATAGTGGTGGCAGATCTGGCGATGATCGCTCAGAACGGATCGAGCTGGAAAGAAGAAGAAGAAAAAGAAAAAAGATGGTTGGCTTACCGAACCTGGAGCGGGAGTGAGAGGGGAAATCGGAGAAGAGACTCGAGAAGAGCAGGCGATCTTCCATGTGCGCTGGCAGTGTCGAGCCAGCGATGCGCACTGTGAGAGTGGCCACTACAAGCGCCGGCTGTGGAGGAAAGGAAAAGAGAAGGAGAAGCTGGGAAAGCTATGACGAGTAGCGTAGGGTCAGGAGGGAAAGTGGCAGCGGCGGCAGGAGGAAGGAAAAGACGATGAGGGGTTTGTCGAAGAAAGAAGTGAATTTCTTTAGGTTGTTCTTCTCTTTTCTTATTTTATTTTATTTTATTTTATTTTGGGCCACAACTCAACCCGTTAGGCTTTCTCATCTAGATCTGACCAAAATCCATAAATTACACGTAACGGGTTTCCTTTCGATAAAAGTACAAGTTCCGACTTAATTAATAAATAGACTCACAAGTCGAGCCTTTAGCCAAAGATAACATGTTCAATCTAGTTGGCACAAAAATTTTACGTAAAACTAAACAAATTTAATAAAGGAGAATTCAGGGTGTTACATTAAGTAGGGTTAATAATGACGAATAACGTTCATAGGATAAGCGTTAAATGTTTTAAGGTTGAACAATCGTGTTAAATGAATTTTTTTTTGTAATAATAATTAGGTCATTTTTGGGCACATTGACATTAAGAGCGGTCAAGGGACTCTGCTTTGCGATTTAAGTTGAGTTTTAATATTAAGGACTTCAAATAAGTAAATTCCCATACCCATCTCCTTATTCCGTTGTGTGTTATGTGGTGATTATATTGGACAGTGTCATGTAATGCATTATGATTATATTGGATTATTTTATGTAAGATGTTTCCTACTGTCGACATATATGTTTAAATACAGATTTATGCAGTTCATGTTATGGGCATGTAGTTATATTATTCTACATCATTTCTGGCATGAGTTATTCATGCATTTAGAAAGCGAATAGAAAATAAAATTTAAAAAAATAAAATTTTATAAATGAATTTTTTATCAGAAAGTGTTAAGATTTTGTAAGGGAGTGTAAACCTAGCCATGAAAGATGTGAGTGGAAATGGGGCGTGGAGGACCGACGCACCCGACCTAACCCTCTTGTAGGGTAGGAAGATAAGTAACATTCACCTCTTGAGAGGTGAAAAAGATGAAAAAAAAAGTTAAAATGATGTTAACCGCTATGCGGTTCTACCGGTAGGGACAGGGAAATCAACAGAGTAAATAGCAAGGAGAGTTTCTCCAATTGTGGTAAGGAACATTTGGGTGAGTGCCTCTTAGGCAAGGGGGTGTGCTTTAAGTGTAGGAAGCAAGGGCACTTTGCTAGGAAATGCCCTAGTAAAGGTGGTAGAGGTGGTGGAGAGTGTTTCAACTTTGCTAGGGACATCTGGCCAAGGACTGTAGGGTGCAGAGACCAACTACTCAAGCACGAGTTTTCACCATGACAAGGAAGGAAGCAGATGAAGCACTGACCATAGTGTAGGTACTTATAGGTTAAATATTGCATTAACTCAGTTGCTATAAATAATTGCATGAGTTTAAGGATTACCTGTTGTGTAGGGACTTTATCTGTGTGTAATACAACTGCCACTATATTATTTGACTCGGGAGCTACCCACTCCTTTGTTCACCCTGCTTTTGCTGAGAAACTTTGAACCTTGTGTACACGTATGGATACGCGGCTTAGCATGTCCACACCTTCTGTCATGAACTCAGAGTATGTATTGAGGAATTCTTCGGTTGCCGTAGATGGGAAGGAGCTAATAGTGGAGCTTATAGTATTGGACATTCAAGATTTTGACGTCATTTTAGGCATGGACTGGCTGTCGAAGCATCATGCCACAATCGACTGCTGCAAGAAGAAGGTTATGTTTGGTCCTCCTGGTGAGTTACAGTTTTATTTTGTCGGGTCTAGGGTGAAGCCGTCCATCCCAATAATATCCGCTATGAAAACTCGTCGAATGATGAAGAAGGGTTGCACGGGCTACCTAGCTTCAATAGGCGAGATTCTTGAAACAGAGCTTGCGATCGAACAAATTTTGATGGTTCAAGAATATCTGGATGTGTTTTCGGACGACCTTCAAAGCTTGCCACCTGCAAGGGAGATCGACTTTGCCATTGACTTGGCGCCTGGAACAACAATGATCTCCACGACACCATATCATATGGCTCCTGCAGAACTTAAGGAGTTGAAGGAGCAATTACAGGATCTCATGGATAAAAGTTTCATCCGAACTAGTTTTTTTATCATGGGGTGCGCTTGTGCTTTTCTTAAAGAAGAAGGATGGATCGATGAGGGTATGCATAGATTAAAAAAAGTTGAACAAGGTGACGATAAGGAATAGATGCCCATTGCCAAGGATCGATGATATGTTTGATCAACTTCAGTGGGCGGGATACTTTTCCAAGATTGATCTAAGATCTAGCTATCATCAGTTGAGGGTCCAAAATGGAGACATTCCAAAGACTGCATTTCGAACTCGGCATGGGCATTATATCGAATCTTTAAGAAGCACTTAGATCAGTTCATCGTAGTCTTCATCGACGACGTATTGGTTTACTCACAATTTGGGGAGGAGCATGAAGAGCATTAGAGGAAGGTACTCCATGTGCTTAGAGTCGAGAAGCTCTTTGCAAAATTTAAGAAGTGTGAGTTCTAGCTTGATAGCGTGCCATTTCTAGGGCATATTGTGTCCAAGGAAGGCAATGCAGTGGATCCGAGTAAGATTGAGGCAATTCCACGATGGCCAACACCTACCAACGTCGGTGAGGTTCACAGCTTCCTTCGGTTAGCCGGTTACTACCAGAGGTTTATGGAAGGGTTTTCCAAAATTACTTCTCCCATGACCCAATTGAGTAGGAAGAACATGAAATTTTTGTGAAGTGCAGATTSTGAGCCAGCTTTGAAGAATTAAAGAAGAGACTGTCAACCGCTCCAGTCTTAATAATTCCACAAGGTTGTGAAGGGTTCATGATTTTTAGTGATGCCTCAATGAAAGGGTTGGGTTGTGTTTTGATGCAACATGGCAATGTGATTGCTTATGCCTCAAGGCAATTGAAGGAGTATGAGAAAAACTACCCGATGCATGATCTGGAGTTGGCTGTCGATGTTTTTGCATTGAAGATCTAGAGGTATTATCTTTGTGGGGCAAGGTGCAAGATATTCACTAACCGTAAGAGTCTTAAATACTTCTTCACCCAGAAAGAGTTGAATATGAGGCAACGACGATGGTTAGAACTTTTGAAAGATTATGATTGTGTGATATACTATCACCCGGGTAAGGCTAATGTGGTAGCAGATGCGCTTAATAGGAGGAATCATGGAGCCGTTTCCACTTTGTGAGTTCGTCAGAAACCGTTGTTGGCAGAGATTCGAAAGCTCGACTTGGAAATTGTTTTGCAAGATATATTAGATAACTTCGCAAATATGACTCTTGCACCCACTCTTTTTGAGAGGATAAGGGATGTGCAGATGGATGACCTTCTCTTGTTGAAATGGTGAACAGAAGTTGCAGATGGGAAATGTTCGGACTTTGTAATCACTGTTGATGGTGCCCTTCGGTATGGAGATAGACTTGTGTTTCTGAGCGATAAAGGTTTGAAGGGCAAGATCTTGAGAAAAGCTCATAATACGTCCTATTCGATTCATCCAGGAAGTATGAAGATGTACCGTTATTTGAAGAAGGATTTTTGGTGGGTTAGTATGAGCCTTGACGTAGCAAAGTTTGTTCAGCGTTGTCTTACTTACTAGTAGGTTAAGGCTGCACATCAATGACCCTCTGGTCTTCTGCAACCTCTTATGGTTCCAGAGTGGAATTGGGAGTGCATTGGTATGGATTTCATTGTTGGATTACCTAGGATGAGGAGGGGATTTAATGCTATTTGGGTGATTGTGGATCGTCTTACGAAGTTGGCACAACTTTTGCCTATTAAGACTACCTATAGTATGGAGAAATATACAGAGTTGTATGTGGTTGAGATTGTTAGACTTCATGGTGTTCCATTGTCCATTGTATCTGATCATGACCCAAGGTTTACTTCTGCATTCTGGAAGAGTTTGAATATGGCCATGGGTGCTCGATGGGTGCTCGATTGAATTTTAGTATCGCTTTTCATCCATAAACAGACAGACAGACCAAAAGGAAAAATCAGATCTTGGAGGATATGTTGAGAGCTTTTGTGATTAACTTCTGGGGAACTTGGGATGAATTTTTTCCTTTGGTGGAATTTTCCTATAACAATAGCTATCAGGCTACTATTGGTATAGCCCCTTATGAGGCACTTTACGAAAGGAAGTGTAGGTCATCAGTTCCTTGGGATGAAGTTGGTGAGAGGAAGTTGTTGGGTCCCGAGATAGTGCAACACATCTTAGAGGCAGTTGAAAAGATTCATCAACGGATTAGATCTGCTCAGAGTAGACAGAAGAGTTATGCGGATAGGAGAAGGAAGCAGTTGGAGTTTGAAATTGGGGATAAAGTCTTCCTAAAGGTGGCGCCTATGAAGGGGATTATGAGATTCAGGAAGAAGAGAAAGTTGAGCCCTCGATTCGTTGGACCTTTTGAAATCCTCGAAAGGGTGGGTGACTTAGCCTATCGAATTGCTTTGCCACCAACCCTATCAAGCGTACATAATGTGTTTCATGTGTCTATGCTAAGGAAGTATGTTTTGGATCCCTCCCATATTCTCAGCTATGAGGCATTGGATCTTCGTGAGAACCTATCTTATGAAGAGATTCTAGTGGAAATATTGGAAAGAGTGGAAAAGGTATTGAGGAGGAAAGTGATAGTGCTAGTTAAAGTTCTTAGTAGGAATCACGTGGTTGAAGAGGCTACTTGGAAACAAGAGGAGGAAATGCGTGATAGGTACTTGCACTTATTTGGTGAGTCCTAAATTTTGAGGACGAAATTTATTTTTATGGGGTGGGGTATTGTAATACCCAGAATATTATTTTTCATTTTTATGAATTTTGTATGATCGTATTGATTGTTTGCCAACTAAGGTATGATAAATTTTCTATGTGATTGTTATTTAATTGTACATTAAGTAAGTATGAAATTGTTGTTTTAGTTGAATTAAGGTTTTTTTTAGTTAGTTAGTGTAGGATTGACTTATTAAGGCCTATTTGTTCTTCATTCGAAAACTAGATTATGGCTGAAAGGAAAGCCCGAATAATTTAATTTATTGGGCTGGATTGGTTATGGGATGGGGAGGTCCAAAGGTTTGGGTTTGGGCCTAAACCTTAAAAAAAAAAAAAAAAAAAAAAAAGAACRTAATTAAACCTGATAGATCTCCTTCTTCTTTTCCACCAATCTTGCACCGTCACTTTACGCTACCGTTGCCATCCTCTTCATTCCTTCTCCCTGTCTTCTTCTCCTTTCTTTCTTACTGTCTTCCTCCCCTTTTCCTTTCACCACATGCCGCTACAAAGCACTGGATTTTCGCTGTTGCTGACTGAAGGCTCCTCAGCCACGCTGCTGCCTCTTCCCCTGGGAACCGCCGTTGCGCAGAGCTACTAATTCTCTGTCAGATTGAAGCTAATTAGTTTGGCAAACCGTGCAGTTTGCTATTGCTATGCAAGCCGCCTGAAGCCGACCACCTGAAGCAGATCTATTTTCATATCGCTGCGTCAACTCGAAGCAGATCTAGTTGTTGCCACTGCTTCCCCTGCGGTAATGCTACTTCCAATTGCCGTTGCCGCTGCTTCCACCAGATCGGTTACTCGCGTATCTGGTCAAGCCGGGGTTGTCGTCGATGCTGCCTGAAAATCTCATAGATCCTGTCGCCAACGTCTAGATCTGGTTACTGCTCGCCACCAGATCAGGTTGCCGGAAGAGCTACTGTTCATCATCCAATTTCTGTTCCGATTAGTAAAGTCCGGCCAGGAGCAGGAAATTCGAGCTCCAATTTTTGTTCCACTTAATAGATTTCCAGCCGGAAGCAGCAAAGCCCATTAGGCGCCCAGGCAAACGAGCGCCGAGGTACCCTGGTAATTGAGCACCCAAGTAACCAGGCACCGTGCGCGACGAGGTCTGTTGCACGTGAACTGCACTCCTGGGCTCAATGCAGCTTCCACGACACTTAGAATTTGCCGAATTTAAAGGGAAAAATATTGTTATTCGATTTTAGAAATTTAATGACTTATGTAATTATGTTCTGTCGTGATAATTGTGGGAGAACATAGATTAGGTTTAATACCCGATCTAAGAACGAGTTTAATTAGTACGAAGAATATGTTTTGATTTAGAAATGTATTGTATTTGGTATTACCATTATCATTGTTGAGAAGGGTAGGAAGCCATGAAATAAATTATATACCTTTATGAATGTGATAGTTTTCGATGTGGGAATTAAGTACTGGTCAATATAGGTGAACGACGTTGATAGGATAAACGTTAAATGTTTTAAGGTTGAACAATCGTGTTAAATGAATTTTCTTTTTCTTTTTGTAATAATAATTAGGTCTTTTTCAGGCACATTGACATTAAGAGTGGTCGAGGACTCTGCTTTGCAATTTAAATAGAGTTATAACATTAAGGACTCCAAGTAAGTAAATTTCCATACCCATCTACTTATTCTGTTGTGTGGTATGTGGTGATTATATTGGATAGTGTTTATGTAATGCGTTATGATTGTATTGAATCATCTCATGTAAGATGTTTCCTACTGTCAATATATATGTTTAAATATGAATTTATGCAGTTCATGTCATGGGCATGTAGTTATAGTATTCTACATCATTTCTAGCATGAGTTATTCGTGCATCTAGAAAGCGAATGTTTTAGAAATAAAATTTAAACAAAAAAGGAAATGAAATTTTATAAATGAGTTTTTTATCAGAAAATGTTAAGATTTTGGAAGGGAGTGTAAGCCTAACAATGAAAGATATGGGTGGGAACTAGGGTGTGGGGGACCGGCGCACCCTACCTAACCCTCTTATAGGGTAGGAAGATAAGTAGCATTCACCTTTGGGAGGTGAAAAAGACGAAAGAAAAAGTTAAAGTAATGTTAATCGCTATGCGGTTCTACCAGTAGGAAATGTAATCGGATTCCAAAGAACAATGGTCCATTGCAAGCTTAATTTCTAGGCATTACACTGAGTGAGCTGACGACTTTAATGAAATGGAAAGGTTTTGAAAAGTTCTTACATTTTGTAAAGGAAGTTTTATGGAAATATCTAGAAAGTTTTATTTGAGGAAGTGAAATTCTAATTCACGGTATATAGTGCATTTTACATACACTTATGCATGGGATTTTGCTTATTAAGCTTTATAACTCATTCCATTTCCTTCATTTTGTATTTCAGGTGATGTGTTGCCAGATGATGCATGGAGGTTGTTTGTGGGCAAGCCTTGATACCTCGATGTGATATTTTAAATAAATTTTAGTGAATAAGATAAATGGTTGAATAGAGAGGTTTTATGTATTATTTAAGTTATTTTTTTCTTTTTTGATTTAACAATTCATGCATTAAATTTTTTCAAGTTCCACAAATTTCAATTTCGTTAGGTGTTAAGTTAGTAAAAGATTGTTGGGATGGAATATTTATTTATATTGGATGTTTGTTGGTTTTGAATACATGATAAATACGAGTATTGAAAATGTTTGGAAAATGTTTTTGATTGTATACAGGGAGTAATTATTAAAATTACAGAAGAAACTCTGCCAAAATTTTTATAACACTTTTTAGACAAAGTATTCAAATTTTGTTTTTTACAGTAGTTAATATGAATATGAATAAGGATTTAGTAATACTCTCGATTGAGGACAGTTCCTAATCTGAGGGTGTTATAGCTATAGGATTCCCTTGATGAGGCAAGTGTTCTTGCCTTCACCTGGTTCCAAATGCCGTCTCAGAAGGATACTTAGGGTTTAAAGATGATTCTTCCTTAGCCCCTTAGTACCTGTTCTAGGTAGATTTCACCAACTCACTAACCATACGTCTATGGAAATGAAGATTAGTTACTAATTGTAGATGAAGATGAGTTATCAAAAGAGATTAAGAATGGCTTCTGACCCCCTCAGTTACTAATTAATTTCTTTGATGTCTCAAGGGACTTTAACGTCTATGGTTTAAACAGCCTTAACCTCAGAAACATGGCTTTGTCAAGCTCATTACCTTGATTGAGTATCCCAAGAAGCAATTTAACAAAAAAGAAAATCAGATTTACACTTAGCACTAAACAACTCATGCTCACTTGCTAAAACTTCTCTTCATAAAATAAAAACTAAGTTAGGAACAAAGTAAACTTTAAGAAACTTAGATAAATGTAGAAAATGATTAAAGAAAAATGAAAGGAAGACTGTCGTTTACTCCCTTTAACAAATCAATAACGATTTAAGCTAAGATGGCTTCTTCTTTCAAATGAAACCCCTAAATTCTACTTGAAACCTTTGTAAAACTAAAAACTACTTCATAATCTATTCTAACTAGCTAACTAACTAATTTACTACCATTTTCTTCTTCTTGTTCAATTGAGTTTTTCTTATATAGGCAGACTTGGGGTTGAGTTGACATTTTGGTTGCTTTCCACGCCTCAAGCAAACAATATTCTTTGTCTCTACTTATCTATTCTGGGAAATTTGGGAACCACTGGCTCTTTTATGCTTCAATATTTAGGGTAAAATACTGAAGTCAACTTAGACCAATGGTCACAAGTCGTCTTCAGCTAATTTTTCATTAAATGCAAAGGGTTCTTCTTTTATTGTGTACCATACATGTTGTAATTTGAATATATGGGCTCCGACATGGATGTCGTAGCATTTTACTCTTCCTAAACATAACTTAAACTTTGAACATATGACACATGGATCCTCAATTTGAGATAGCTATTCTTTTTGTTTAATTTCTTTTGTCCATTTTTCTTTTATCATTTTTGTCCCCCTTGACCCAACATGGACCAAGGTCAATTTGAACAAATCTTCTTTAAGTCATTTTCAGCTAATATCTCCATTGTAGCATGCCTAAATTAGGAACTATTCTACTCCGAGAATTTTACCAAATTGCCCCTTATAAAAATTGCATAATGTGGGAAAGATAATATTTTGAATTTTAAATAGGAGAGATTTACAAAATTTTCACAGAGTTTCCCCTATAATATCTATATATCCAACCTATATAGAACTAGAAAACTCAACACTCAAACCTCCACAATTAATCCACATCACCACAAAACAATCTAAACTCCCAACAACTCCATTCATCAACAAAAGGACTCATTTATTTATCATCCACWGAAAACTTTTAAAAGAATAATTCAATAAATGAATAAATAATTTCAACTATCCAACCAAACGAATAAATAATTTCAACTCTCCAACTAACTCCATTAATCAATAAATTCTACTAAAGAAAATAAAACTTGGGTATCAAAGCGTGCTCCAAAGCTATCTCCACATACCATCTAACTAATCATCACCTGAAATGTATAATGATGGGAAAGGGGTGAGCTATAAAGCTCAATAAATAAACCCCATGCATGAATGCTTATGACATGCATATCTGTTATGAAGTTCGAAATTCATTTCGTCTTCGTCTAACTTTTATAAATTTTTTCATTGTATTGCCTAGCCATTAAGCTCTATTGTGTGCAATTATTATTTGGAGCCAGATAAATTTTCTAACCGTAGCACCACCAAGCGATTAACATTTACTTTCACCTTCACTTTATAAGAGGTGAACTTTATTTCCATTTCCACCCTACAAAGGGGGTTAGGTCGAATGCGTCAGTCCTACGCGTCCCATTTTCCACTCATACCTTTCATGGCTTAGGCTTACACCTCTTTTCTTTTTGCCTAATTTTTGGAAATCGTTCAACATTGAAAGTTATATTTTTCAAACATCATTCTTTAAAATATTTGCCTTATTGGATGCATGAAATGGTGCAATATAATGAAATGTTATATGCTCATGAATATAGATTAAGTAGCTAAACTATGAATTTAAACCTCTAATATGTCAACAAATCGTGTTTTGCATACTTTAAAGAACACATAAACTCAAGTTACATTTACAATAAAGTTCTTCATCTGAATGAAAAGGAGTTTACTTGCTTGAACTTCTTAACATAATGAACATTACTTTATAAATATAACCAGAATCCTATAGCTGCTCATAACGTCAATGTGCTAATTATCCTAGTTTAATTACAAAAGTACACTCATAACGAAACTTTTAAATATCTTCTACTATAATGAAAAATTTAATCTTACATACATATAGTAAAAGTCTTTAGCTAAAATGAATATGTAAACCTAACTCTTTATTTGAAGACTTATATGCCAAGCTTGCCTAACGGAAATTACCTATAATAAATTAACATACAGTAGGTTTGAATAATTGAATCAACACATCTTTTGAATTGCATCTTTCTCAAACATCTTATTTCCAATAACTAATAGTAACCACTACCAATTATTACGAGGAAAATATTTAAGATCTAGATAACAATGTTTCAAAACATCTACACAGGAACATAAAAAAAAAAAAAAAAAAAATAGTATACATACTCAGCCATATTTCCATGGAATCATTTATTTAAAGCATTCATAAAGCACCATAAAAATGCAAAAGTCTCTAAACTTATAAAATATCCTACTAATAGAAAATAAATAAATAAAATAATGAAATAAAATAAAACAATTTCTTCAAAATAAAACATTAGTCAATAGAAAACACTGAAAGGGCAAAACAGTAGCATTAGCTTCCACTATTGTAGGGTTAGGAGAGCTAGGAATATTCAACCTTCATCCTAAAATAGAAAAACTATACCAATTTATCGAACGATGACCACAATGGTGCCAATGGGCCAAATATAGAGTATTTTCAATCAGGATACAAGATAATTAAGGATAGTAAACTTCTTTCGTTCGATTATTAACAATAGGGCTTATTACTTGGTAACACATTCTTTTTTTTTCCCTTCTTCCTACAAATTCTAATTTGAAGCAGTTAGATCCATTAACTGGACATATCTTTGGTACGTAGACACACATTTGCACGCTTCACAATAAATTTGCATAACTTCAACAAATAAGATATTGACAAATGAATCTCGCTAGGCATTTAGACACATATTTCATGTTAAACACGCCCAAAACAACTTATAAAAAGAAACAATCACAAATAACAATAATAAACAAACATAATTCATACCAATCATAATGAATTTTAGGTCCAAATTATTTTCTTAGGTACTTTTCTCCCTAGTTGTTTGAACAAATCACACAGAAACCACATAAAAACCTATCCGGGAAACGTAAGCATTAACAATTCGTACAGCAAAAACCAGAAAATTTATGCAAAGAAAGTGATATATTGTCAAATAACAAAAGAATTTTTTGGGTGGAAGCGTACAACCTAATCAGGAGATCAATAAGTTAAGATTTAAAGCCTCTCTCTATTTTTAAAATTATTCTTCTTCTTCCTTCATCTCTCTTTCTTTCTCCAACTCCTTCGCCCCTCTCTCTCTCTCTTTCCTCAGAAGTCACGAATTGCAGCTTGATTTCTTTCCTTTTTTTTTTCTTCTCTCTCATTTTTCTCTTAAATTCTTCTCTCTCTCTCTCTCTCCTTTTTTTTTTTTTTTGTCTTCTCTCCCTCTCTCTCAGATGCAACAAAGCCCCAAAATGACGGCTGATTTTCTCCAATTTCTTTCTTCTTTTTTGTCTTTTCTCTCTCTCTCTCTCTCTCACTCTCACTTTGGAAGTGAAAAAAATTGCTACTACCTTTTCTTCTTTTTCCTTCTTTTTTCGTTTCCTTGCTTCCTTCTCTTTGTTTTGTTTTTTTCTTTTCCTTCCTCACCTCATAGACATCATTGAAGAAGGAGCGGCGGCTATGAGGGATTTCTCCTGTCTCTTTTTTTTTTTTTTTAATCAACTTTGGGCCATTTTTTGAGTCGACTTTAACCTGGGCCCTATTAAATACTGGGGCCATCTTTAACACCTTGGCCATCTAAGCCAAACTAAATTAAAGTTTAAGGATTTCCTTTGGGTCAATATTAAAAATAAAGTAATGCTTTAGGATTTGGATTAAAAGAGAATGGGCTCTAATGGACTATATCCAAATTAATTAACCAATTAAATAAAAATCTAACTAAATTAAAATAATATAATTTCACATTTAAATAAAAAACTCACACAATAATGCAAGAAATAAATAATAAATAAGAAAAATGAATTATTGGCTTTCTAATTGGCACATCGAACGTTACGACTTTCAAATCCTTCCGTTGCAAAATAACTAAAACACTAATAATCATTATAATAAATTAGTGAATTAGAATATAAATTATATAATTCATAAAAATGAGAAAATTAATCTTGGGTATACCCTATCCTAGAAAATAAATTTTACCCTCGAAATTTAGACCTCACAAAAAAGGTGTGGATTATTTAAAGCGCATCTCATCTTCGTGCTCCTCAAGTTGCCTCCTCAACTGCATAATTCCAATAGAGAACCTTGACTAATGCTATTTTCTTCCTCCACACCTTTTGTCCCCCTTTCTAAGATTCTCACGGGCAACTCTTCGTAAGATAAGTTCTCAAAGATCCAACTTTTCGTAACCAAGGATGTGGGAGGGACCTGTAACACATTTCCTTAGCATAGAGATATGAAACACATTTATGCACTTTGACAAGGTCAGTGGTAATTCAACTCAGTAGGCTAAGTTGCCTACCATATCAAGGATCTCAAAGGGTCCAATAAAACAAGGGCTTAACTTTCCCTTCTTCCCAAATCTCATAACTCCCTTTATAGATGTCATTTTTAGAAAGGTTTTGTCTCCAACTAGATTTTCCAAAGAATAAAGAATGACATTTTCCATCCTTATTCTTAGTTCATAGTTTATATTAATGATGTCTTAGTTCTTATAGTTTATATATATATATATATAATTGGAAAAAGGACAATAAACCATCTCTTGATTTTCTAGCATAGCAGATAATTGTGAACAAAAGAATTTTTGTAATGGTACAATTTTGGAATGAGGGAGGAAGCAAAAGTAGTTACCAATAATGCCATAGAGTGGCATGATGATACCAATATTCTATAGCGGGTGGAAAGAGCACAAAGAGCACAATGTTCCCATCAGCACTATTGAAATACCCCAAAATTTTGCCAAGCAAGTGGACAAGTATTCACCTAGGTATTGTAATGATCTTGAGATGAATAGAGTAGATAATATAACAACACCATCATGAGATATGTTAAAAAGCTAAGATATGGACAAAGAGGTAGATAGTCATGGGTATATTTATATACATCCGCTTGTATGAATGATGGGAAAGTTATGCAGAGAAAAAAAAAAGAAATGCATCTTTATATGTGTTTGGTTTAAAAGAACAATATTTGAAGAAGCATGCATAGATAGTGGTGGATATTAACATTATAGAAGGAATAAAGTTTTCTTGTAGAATCTTGTAATTTTGCATGATGCAAAATGGATAAAGTTAATCCCACCAGTTACCTTCAAAGTAAACTCAACACGTAGGAAAGAATAATTGATTTTCCTACATTTTCTTGCGTTTTCCTTCTATTCAGATACTCCTAGCAGTCGCAATATTTTGAAGAAGAGGGGAACAACCATATAAATCAATTAGAATTGCTTACTCAATAGTGTTTTACTTCAAACTTAGACTTCCTCAATCAACCATATCACTCTTTAGCACTTAGTTCAGCACATCGAATGTTGATGAATGCACTGTCACTTATCCAGCTTTTTATGCACAATCATAAAAATAAGGAGACAAGTGCCCACATTGATCGTGTAGTTCACTTCCCTACAGCAGTCCAATCCCCAAAACTCAGAGTTGATGATATTAGTGGAGTTCAAAAGCAACTATAGCTTTTAAAAAAAATTAAATAATGAAGCTTGATAAATAATTGTCAACTTTCCCAACCAAATCTCAAAAACTTGAAATATTAAAAGAACACTAGATATGTTAGTGGCATTTTATTTTTTTCCCTCCATTAATCACATTTTGACCCTTTATAATTCTAAACAATCTATAAACCTTATTCTATATATTGATAAGATTACATATCACCACTTCATAAGTTGCATTAAATCCAAACTGACATATTTGTCCAACAGATTTTAACTCCTTTCCTCAAAACTCCAGTAGAAAAAAAAATCTTAATCTTCTCAAATACAAACAAAATCAGATTAGCTTCTTAAATAGTCTCCAAACAAGTAGAAACCCAATGCAAGAATCCTGTCATCAAAAGCCAAAATCAAAGCCTTATAGTAAAAAATCTAGTCACAAATCTATTATGAATTTCCTACGGCATCTTGGAATCGAAGACAACACACGGTTTATCTCCCCTCATGGAAAAGACTTTGTTGAAAGAACCATCCCAACCAAAGCCAGACCTAATCAAATGAAACAAGAACTTCTTGAGCATTGTCAAAAAAAGAAATTCAAGATCTTCTGTCTCAAACATCATCCATCCAACCTAGCCAATCTCCTTGTAGTTACTCAGCATTTTACGTTAACAAGTATTCTGAGATCGAGAGAGGAGTCCCACATCCAGTCGTTAATTATTAACCATTAAACAATACTTTAAAATGGATTAAGTATTCCATTCCTAACCAAAAATATTTTCTTTAGAGACTTTATTCTACAAACATTTTTTCTAAATTTGAAGTTTAAATTTTGGAAAATTCAAATTCCTTCGGTAGATAGGTAGGAAAGGACATTTATGGTTCCATTTGGGTATTACAAATGGAACGTAATGCCCTTTGGCCTAAAAAGAATGAACCTTTAGAATTCCAAACATAAACAAGCTGGTACTTATAGCAAATGAAAATTAAATATCAGTTAATATCTCAAACAAAATCATAACATTACCAGATGGTCCAGGAAGAAAAGCTTGCAGCATGACTTATATCTATATACCTTTCAAAAGATTACAAATATATTTCTTATAAATTTTATAGAATCTCTTTTAAAACTTGGCTCCGATACCAAAATATAATACCCCCTATGTAACACCCCGTATTTTACTTTTATGAATTTTTGTTTGATCTCGTGAAATTGTGTGCCATATGTAATTAATATTTTTAAATCGTACGTTTAATAGATACGAAAATATTGTCCATGTCGAATAAGAGTTATCATTTGGTTAAAGGCTCGACTAGTAGGCCTATTTATTTGTTAGTCGGAAGTTGGACTTCTTATTAACAGGAAGCCCGTTACGTTTAATTTACGGATTTTTTTTGTTAGATTTGGATGGGAAGGCCCGACGGGTTTGAATTGCGGCCCAAAAATATTTTTAAAAAAGAGAAAATATATAAGAAAATAAAAAGAAAGAAAAGAAAAGAAAAGAAAAAGAAAAAAACCCCAAAGAAACTCTCGTCTTCTTCCTTCCGTCGCCGCCGCCAAATCCTACCCACCACCTCTTCTTCTTCTCTTCTCACTGCCGTCACAGCCGACACTTGTAGTGGCCGCAGCTCGCTGCACCAAATTTCGGAGCCACTCGTGACACGAACGGAAGCGACTCGGCCAAGCCATGAGCATCGCTACTCGCTGAGCGACAGCGGTGGACATCCCTGCTGCCAGATCCGTTCATTGCCAGCTCTTTCTCTTCCTCTCTTGTTGTTCAATTTGGTCATTCGATGGGTTCCCCTGCTTAGGTGCTGAATCGGAAGGCGAGTAATCAAAAGAAAATGCTTAAGGCTTTGGTTACCGGCAAGACAATTTCCAGAGGCGATTCTTGTTGATTCCAGTAGCTATGACACGGACCTACAGAGATTGACGATTTGCTCTGCTCGTTGAATCTCCACGTGCTACTTGCTTCGACCAGAAAACCTTCGCCACTCGAATTGAAGCTCTACCAAGAGGCCAACCGATTTGTGCACGTCAATGCTTCATCCTAGCCATCCGCTCGACCACCTATGCATGGTGCTAGCCGCCCGTCTGTTGCTTATAGTTTGACCAGAAAAGGGAGTTTCCAGATCTAGAACCAGCAACAGCTTGGTGTTGTTCGGTTGTTGCTCGCCGACTCTCTCCCGTCGCTGACCAGACCCTGTGCCGACGCTGTTTTGCTCGCCGACGCGGTTCTGCTCCCAACCGCAGTTTGCCAAAAGTCGACTAGAAACGTTGCCGGTGTTTGTTTGGCCAAGAACAGGGCCCGGTACACAGCAGTACCAGGCGCCAATAGACCCCAAACGCTAGCGTGCACGTCGCTTTAGCGCACGCCCGAGGACCTATTGCCATTCCCGAGACATTTGGATATCGTGAATTTTAAGGTGAAAACGCTAACACTTTATGTTGAGACTGTATAATTTGTACATAATTATGCCTGAAGTGAATTGAAGGGAGAATATAGATTAGGTTTACACTAGAGCTAAGGAGTTGAACTGTAACATTAAAAACGTGATATTCGATAATATGAGAACTAAATATGGATTTATAAATTTATAAAGGACATTTTTGGATTAAACACATAATACCTAAGTTGAGACGATCGAACTGAGTAGACCCTGCTTCTGTAATTAACTAGGTCATTTCGAGGCCTTACCTTGAGATCGATTGAAGGGGTCCACTTCACAACTTAAGTAAGAACCTGTTTACGAAGAGGACTCCGAGTAACTAATCCTCACATCTCATTAATGTTATGAATGATTGTAATTGAACTGTTTTGGTTGCTCGAATATTTTGTGTATGGGATTGTATGATGATGTGTGCATAATTGTGTGGAATGTTAATGTGTTTATATCTTGTAGCACTTTTATGTCAAATGATATGCTATTATGTTTCATATCTTGTTCTATTTGTTGAGTGTTATATTATACGAGGTTTTATGCATATCATGTCATGAGCATGTAGTTAGAATTCTACATCACATGTGGCATGAGCCATTCACACGCTTTGAAAGGTGAATGGTTTAGGGAATGGAATTTTAAAGAAAAATGTAAAGTTTTGAAATGATAAAGTTTTCGAAAAGGCGTGTAACCTGGCCACAAAAGATGTGAGTGGGAAATGGGGCGTGGGAGACCGGCGCCACAACCCTACCCTCTTGGAGGTTAGGTAAGAATGGAATGTTCACCTCCTTGGAGGTGAAAGTGTGAAAGAAAATCTTTTTTTGAATGTTAACCGCTTTACGTATCTACCGGTAGGAATGGAATCTGTTTCCAAATAAAAATGGCCCACTGCAAGCTCAATGGCTAGGCGTTACACTCTAGTGAGCTCACGAATAAAAGAAAATGGAATGTTTTGCTGTAAGTGAATTTTGAAGGAAATATTTTGTATTGTAACATCCCGGATTTTACATTTATGAATTTTTAGTTGATCTCGTGAAATTTTATGTGCCAACTAGGGTTGGACACTGTATATGTGATTAATATTTTAAATCGTACGTTTAATAAGTGCAGAAATATTGTCCATGTCGAATAAGAGTTATCGTTTAGTTAAAGACTCGACTCGTGAGCCTATTTATTTGTTAGTCGAAAATTGGGCTTTTTATCAAAAGGAAGCCCATTATATTTAATTTACGAATTTTGGGTTAGATTTGGATAGGAAGGCCCGAACAGTTTAGGTTACGGCCCAAAAAAAATATTAAAAAAGAAAAGAAAAGAAAAAAATATATAAGAAAATAAAAAGAAAGAAAAGAAAAGAAAAGAAAAAAGGAAAAAATCTATCTTCCTTCCCGTGAAACCCTAAGCCGCCGCCGCCGCTGCTCACCTTCACCAAACCAGGCCGCCACTATGGGCCAAGCCGAGTCCATCATCCGTTTGTCGACTGCTACAATAGGATGGAGAGCAGCGCCGCAGGTAATAGAGTTGTCTTCTTCGTCCTCTGATAATGCCGCGTTTCCACAGCCGGCTTAGTCGCAGCCTACGTCGGTCCATCGGCTGGCGAGATGAGGGGTGCCCAGTTCTCATAGCACTTCTCGCCGCTTGACTCAACCGAAGCAAGCACAGGACAACACGAGGCCATCTCCAGTCGGTGGGGACCAGCAAAAGAAGATCCCGTCCGCCGAGCCGTCACTATTACCAGCGCCCAAACAAATAGGATCTCAATGCCACACAGCCACCTTTCTCACCCACCAGCCCGTTCCACCCTCGTGACCAAGATTTGCTCAACCCGTGCTACTCGTCGGTCCGAGCTCCATTAGATCTGCAAGCGTAGCCTATCAAAGCCTTAGATCTGGAGTTGCCGGTCTATCAGTTGCTCACCTATGGCTCGTCGACAGTCCGTGCCATTGCTCCACCTAGAATATGCCATCTCTTCCCTCTTCTTCCTCCCTTGCGACCTAGTCTGGACGCCGCTCTGCTGCACACTCACTCAACTTGCGGGTTGCTGCGCATCGCCATTCTCAGCGGCTCGCCGCCTTCATTCCGCCTTGAGAGGGTGCTCGGACTGGCGGCAGCTCAGGGGCCGAACACTGGTTAGCTGTTCACTGGCACCCAGTAAGCACCAGGCACCCAGCAAACAGTAGGTGCCCAGTGCCCAGCGCCCAGGGCCACTGACGCCCAGTGCCCAGCGCCCAAGCTCCCGACGCCCAGGCGCACTGACGCCTAGGTGCCCAGACACTGTTGCGCACGAGGACCTATTGCCATTCCCGAGACATTTAGATATCGTAAATTTTAAGGTCATTTCGAGGGTTTACGTTAAGATCGGTTGAAGGAGTTTACTTCACAACTTAAGTAAGAACTCGTTAATGCAAAGGACTCTGGGTAAGTAATCCTCACATCTCATTAATGTTATGAATGAATGAAATTGAACTGTTTTGGTTGCTCGAATATGTTGTGTAGAGGATTGTATGATGATGTGTGCATAATGTGAGGAATGTTAATGTGTTCGTATCCTGTAGCACTTTTATGTCAAATGATATGCTGTTATGATTCATATCTTGTACTATTTCTTGAATGTTATATTATGTAAAGTTGTAAGCATTTCATGTCATAAGCATGCAGTTAGAATTCTGCATCACATTTGGCATGAGCCATTCACACTCTTAGAAGGTGAATGGTTTAGGAAATGGAATTTTTAAAGGAAATGTAAAGTTTTGAAAATGCTAAAGTTTTTGGAGAGGAGTGTAAACCTAGCCATGAAGGATGTGAGTGGGAAATGGGGAGTGAGGGACTGACACACCTGACCTTATTCTCGGGAAGGGTAGGACATGATTTACCTCCGGGAGGTGAAGAATGTAATTGGGTTCCAAATAAGAATGGCCCACTGCAAGCCTAATGGCTAGGCGGTACACTCTAGTGAGCTCACGAATGAAAAGAAATGGAATGTTTTACTGTAAGTGAATTTTGAAGGAAATGTTTTGTAACGAGATTTTGAAAAAGGAATGTTTGGAAAGTAGTTTTTATTTAAAGGCAAAATTTTATAATTTCATGACATGTAGGACAGGTTGATGCATTCATGCATTGAGGTTACTTACTGGTCTTTTTAGCTCATTCCTTTTGCTTATGTTTCATTTCAGATGATATGTAACCAGATGGGGCGAGGAGGTCACTTGTGGGCGAGCTATGATACCGGGAACTGATTTTCAAATCGATTTATGTAATAATATATATTATTTTTGAATGGTATAAATTGTTGAGACTTACGCTGTCTTCATTTTTAAATAAATATTGAGTTTTAAATGATAGTGGATTATTTGCGAGTGGAATGATGTAACATTCTCAGGTTAGGATATGGTTCCTAATCTGAGGGTGTTACAGTTATTGTATTAGAGCTTAGAGTTTTAAAAGCGATTCCGTAGACATCATAAGAAAATGATTTATGAATTTTTAAAAGGAATATGGGTATTGAGCCATGCCACAAGCTTCCCTCTCTGGACCATCTGGTAAGTTTTTATTTTGATTTAGATTCTCGAATGAGTTGTATGTTAAGTGGTAAGTTTGTATTTAGATTTAAATTCTCGAATGAGTTGGATGTTAAATGTTAAGTTTCTATTTTGATATAAATTCTCGAATGAGTTGAATGTTAAGTATTGTGGTATGTCTTGATTTTGCTTTGAATGGGGGACGAGGTATCATGTTGGAATTTGAAGACTTATTTAGACAAGAGAAATTACGTTCCTTTTTGTAATACCTAAATGAGATCGTGACTGTTGAGCAATTATAAGGTGATTTGTTAGGTTGGATGGATAATCATAGCTCGCCCACAAGCAACCTCCTCGCCCCATCTGGTTACATATCATCTGAAATGACACATAAGTAAAGAAATAAGCTAAAAAGCCCAGTAAGTAACCTCAATGCATGAATGCATGAACATGTTCTACATGTCATGAAATTATAAAATTTTGCCTTTAAATAAAAACTACTTTCCAAACATTCCCCTTTCAAAATTTCTTTACAAATGGATTTATAATGTAGTTAGAATTATACATCACATTTGGCATGAGTCATTAGGTGAATGGTTTAGGAAATGGAATTTAAAAAAAAAACGTAAAGTTTTGAAAATGCTAAAGTTTTCAAAAAGGAGTGTAAACCTGGCCACGAAAGATATGAGTGGAAAATGGGGCATGGGGGACCGGCGCCCTGACCCTACCCTCTTGAAGGTAGGTAAGAATAGAATGTTCACCTCCTTGGAGGTGAAAGTTTCCTGACAAATGATTTCCAACAGCTTAAGCATCACATTTTTAAATTTGGCATCAAATTTATATTTGCTACAATTTTAATTTCATCTCGTGGATAAGTAAGACACAACATTCATGATCTCATTTAGGTATTACAAAAAGGAACGTAATGTCTCTTGTCTAAATAAGTCTTCAAATTCCAACATTATACCTCGTCCCCTATTCAAAGCAAAATCAAGACATACCACAATACTTAACATTCAACTCATTCGAGAATTTATATCAAAATAGAAACTTAACGCTTAACATCCAACTCATTCGAGAATTTAAATCAAAATACAAACTTAACAATTAACATACAACTCATTCGAGAATCTAAATAAAAAATAGAAACTTACCAGATGGCCCAGAGAGGGAAGCTTGTGGCATGGCTCAATACCCATATTCTTTTTAAAAATTCATAAATCATTTTCTTATGATGTCTACAGAATTGTTTTTAAAACTCTAAGCTCTGATACCGTAACTGTAACACCTCCAGATTAGGAATCATATCCTAACCCGAAAATGTTACATCATTCCACTCGCAAATAATCCACTATCATTTAAAACTCAACATTTATTTAAAAATGAAGAAAGCAAAAGTCTCAACAATTTAAACCATTCAAAAATAATATATATGATTACATAAATCGATTCGAAAACTAGTTCCCGGGTATAATAGCTCGCCCACAAGTGACTTCCTCGCCCTATCTAGTTACATATCATTTGAAATGACATATAAGAAAAAAAATGAGCTAAAAAGCCCAGTAAGTAACCTCAATACATGAATGCATGAACATGTCCTACATGTCATGAAATTATAAAATTTTACCTTTAAATAAAAAGTACTTTCCAAACATTCCCCTTTGAAAATTTCTTTACAAAATATTCCCTTCAAAATTCACTTACAATAAAACATTCTATTTCCTTTCGCTCGTGAGCTCACTACAGTGTGACGCCTAGCCATTAGGCTTGCAGTGGGCCATTCTTATTTGGAACCCAATTACATTCTTCACCTCTCCGAGGTGAATCATGTCTTACCTTCCCCGACAGTAAGGTCAGGTGCGTCGGTCCCCCACGCCCTATTTCCCGCTCACATCCTTCATGGCTAGGTTTACACTCCTCTCCAAAAACTTTAGCATTTTCAAAACTTTACATTTTCCTTTAAAAATTTCATTTCTTAAACCATTCACCTTCTAAGTGTGTGAATGGCTCATGACAAATGTGTGTAGAATTCTAACTGCATGCTCATGACATGAAATGCTTACAACCTTATATAATATAACATTCAACAAATGGTACAAGATATGAATCATAACAGCATATCACTTGACATAAAAGTGCTACAGGATACGAACACATTAACATTCCTCACAATTATACACACATCATCATACAATCCTATACACAACATATTCGAGCAACCAAAACAGTTCAATTTCATTCATTCATAATATTAATGAGATGTGAGGATTACTTACCCGGAGTCCATTACATTAACGAGTTCTTACTTAAGTTGTGAAGTGAACTCCTTCAACCGATCTTAACGTAAGCCCTCGAAATGACCTTAAAATTCACAATATCAAAATGTCTCGGGAATGGAAATAGGAAATGGGGCGTGGGGGACTGGCACCCCAACCCTAGCCTCTTGGAGGGTAGGTGAGAATGTGATGTTCACCTCCATGAAAGATGTGAGTAGGAAATGGGGCGTGGGGGACTGGCACCCCAAGCCTACCCTCTTGGAGGGTAGGTGAGAATGTGATGTTCACCTCCTTGGAGGTGAAAGTGTGAAAGAAAACCTTTTTTTGAATCTTAACCGCTTTGCAGTTCTACTGGTAGGAATGGAATTGGGTTTCAAATAAGAATGGCCCACTGCAAGCTTAGTGGCTAGGCGTTAAACTCTAGTGAGCTCATGAGTGAAAGGAAATGAAATCTTTTACTGTAAGTAAATTTTGAAGGAAATGGTTTGTAATGAGATTTTGAAAAGGAATGTTTGGAAAGTAATTTTTATTTAAAAGCAAAATTTTATAATTTCATGACATGTAGGACAGGTTGATGCAGTCATGCATTGAGGTTACTTACTAGGCTTTTTAGCTCATTTCTTTCTCTTATGTTTCATTTCAGATGACGTGTAACCAGATGGGATGAGAAGGTTGCTTGTGGGTAAGCTATGATACCCGGGAACTGGTTTTTGAATCGATTTATGTAATAATATATTTTATTTTTGAATAGTTTAAATTATTGAGACTTCCGCTGTATCCGCTGTCTTCATTTTTAAATAAATGTTGAGTTTTAAATGATAGTTGATTATTTGCAAGCGGAATCATGTAACATTCTTAGCTTAGGATAGTTCCTAATCTGGGGTGTTACACCCCAGATTAGGAACTATCCTACTCCGAGAATGTTACCAAATTTCCCCTTATAAAGATTGCGAAAACTAGGAAAAATAAATATCTTTGAATTTGTTATAGAAAGAGGTTTACAAACATTTTGGCAGAGTTTCCCTTATAATATCTATATATCCAACTTGTATAAAGCCAAAAAACTCAACACTCAAACATCCACAATTACTTCACATCACCACAAAATAATTTAAACTCCCAACAAATCCATTTACCAACAAAAGTACTTATTTATTTATCATCCACATAAAACTTTTAAAAGAATAATTCAATAAATGAATAAATAATTTCAACTATCCAACTAACTCCATTAATCAATAAAATTTAATAAAGAAAATAAAACTTGGGTATCAAAGCATGCTCCAAAAATGATATCCACGTACTATCTAGCTAATCATCACCTAAAATATAAAATGATGGGAAAGAGGTGAGTTATAATGCTTAGTATGTTAACCCCATGTATGAATGCTTATGACATGCATATCCATTGTGAAGTTTGAAATTCATTCCATCTAACTTTTCTAAGGTTTTCCATTTTTAGCGTGAGCTCACTTTGTATGTTTTGCCTAGCCATTAAGCTCTACAGTGGGCAATTATTATTTAGAACCAGATAAATTTTCTACCAGTAGCACCGCCAAGTAGTTAACATTTATTTTCACGTTCACCTCACAAGAGGTGAAATTTACTTCCATTTCCACCCTACAAAGAGGGTTAGTTAGGTCGGGTGCGCCGGTCCGCCACCTCCATTTCCCACTCATACCTTTCATGGCTTAGGCTTACACCCCTTTTCTTTTTCCCTAATGTTTGGAAATCGTTCAACATTAAAAATTACATTTTTTAAACTTCATTCTTTAAAACATTCGCCTTATCGGATGCATAAGATGCCAATTGTCAAAAAATGGTGCAATATAATGAAATGTTATATGCTCATGAACATAGACTGAGTAGCTAAACTATGAATTTAAAGTTATAATATGTCAACAAGTTGTATCTTGCATACTTTAAAGAACACATAAACTCACATTACATTTACAATAGAAGTTCTTCATCTGAATAAAAGGGAGTTTACTTACATGAACTCCCTAATGTAATGAACTTTACTTTAAATGCAAGCAGAATCCCATGGTTGCCCATAATGTTAGTGTGCCAATTATCCTAGTTTAATTACAAAAGTACACTCATAATGAACCTTTTAAATATTTTCTGCTATAATGAAAATTTAATCTTACATGAATATAATAAAAGTCTTTAGCTAAAATAAATATGTAAACCCGAATCTTTTTTGAAAACATACATGCCATGCTTGCCTAACGGAAGTTACCTACAATAAATGAACATACAGTAGGTTTGAATAATTGAATCGACACATCTTTTGAATTGCATTTTTCTAACATCCCATTTCCAATAATTAATAGTAACCACTAGCAGTTATTATGACGAAAGTATTCAAGACTCATATAATAATGTTTTAGAGCATCTATACGGGAACATAAAAAAATAATATACATACTCAGCCAAATTCCCATAGAATGATTTATTTAAAGCATTCATAATGCACCATAAAAATGCAAGACTCTCTAAACTTAAAATGTATCCTACTAATAGAAAATAAATAAATAAGTAAATAAAATAAAATACAAAATATTTTCTTCAAAATAAAATATTATTCAATACTAAACAGTGAAAAAGGTAAAATAAAGGCACCAGCTTCCCGTGTTACAGGGTCAGAAGATCTAGGAATATTCAGCCTTCATCCGAAAATAGAAAAGCTCTACTAGTTTGCTAAACGATGACCTCAATGGTGCCAATAGGCCAATTATAGAGACTCTCAGTCAGGCTACAAGAAAATTAAGGATAGTAAACTTCTTTCGTTCGATTATTAACAATGGGGCTTATTATTTGGTAACACATTCTTTTTTTTTTTTTTTCCCTTTCTTCCCACAAATCCTAATTTCCATCAATTGGACATATCTTTGGTATGCAAACAAACATTTCCACACTTCACAATAAATTTGGGCAAAAGTAGAACATTTAATAAAGCTTATTATATATAGCCACATTCCTTCTAATTTTTGCAAGCTTTGGAAATATCCCATCAACATAACCTTTAACATGGGGCTCAAAGAAGTAAAATTCCATATTCCTCCTATTTTCCAACTTCTTGGTAGGCCATGGTTATCATTTGAAAAAATTGTGTATCAAGGATGGCAGCATCTTGTCAGAACTGAAGGACTTGGCTAATGGCGAATAGACGYTTGACACCAAACTCGATTGATACCAAGCCTGGCACCTCCTTTTCCCAAACTCGGTTGATAACGTTGCACCTTACATTTGATACCACACCTAGGATTTACAGGATTCAAGGTTAATCCTTTATTTTCTTCATTTAGATCAATAGAGTGGCTTATGTTTTCGTGTTCTGTATTTATAACTGTGGAAAAATATAGAATATGTCTATACATAATCTAAAATTTAAGTTAGTAAGATTAAGTAAAGAGGCATATCTTTCTAGAAATATGTTAGAATATAATTTAATGTGGAATTTATGGTTTGTATGATAAAGTAAGGTATATTGTGATTGTGATTATTATTGTTATTTTAAGAACGGTTAGGAGTCATGAAATTAATTTATATGCTTAGTAGTTCGATTATTTTCAATATGACATTTAAATTCAAAAATTATTGGTTAATTTCATTCATCGGGTAAATTCTGAGTGTGATATTGGTGAAGACTCATGTTAAGTAATGCATAGCACTTATAAATTTGGTTGAACAGATTTTAGATGAATGTTCTTCTTTTTGTAATAAAAATATTAGGATACTTTTTGGCACATTGACGTCTTGGGCAGCCAAGGCATTCCACTAGCAATTTAAAGTAACCAAATCTACTAAGGACTTCAGGTATGTAAACTCCCACATCCTCATTAGTTGTGGCGTGTGTATTGTTGTTATGATTGAATTGCTCTTATGTGAATTGAGTGTGAATTCATGATTGATATTGAAGTACGTAAGTATATTCCTTCCTTTTATGTAAGTAAACTTATATGGTGTTATTTTAAGTGTGTGAATTACTAATTTCTTAACATGTTGGAATTAAATTTAGAGTTCATGTGGTCTATGTTCATGAGCATATAGTCTGCCATTATTTTGCACCATTTATTGCATGTGGCATTATCATGCATTTAAGAAGGCAAAATTTTTCAAAGAATGAAGTTTGGAAAAATGTGATTTTTAATGTTGAATGATTTCCAAACATTTAGAATTTGAAAATAGATGTAAAGCCTAAACTATGAAAGGTGTGAGTGGGAAATGGGGTGCAGGGGACTAGCACACCCCACCTAACTCTCTTCAGGTGGAAATGTAAGTAATGTTCACCTCTTGTGAGGTGAAAGTGAAAGAAAAAGTTAAAGAATTGTTAACCGCTTGATGGTTCTACCGATACAAAGTGATATGGTTCTAAATAATAATTGTTCACTGTAGAGCTTAATAGCTAGGCAATACATCAAGTGAGCTCACAATTTGAAATGAAAATATTTGGAAAGTTTTGTTGAAATGAATTTTTGAATTTTACAACGAATAAGTGAATTTTTGAATTTTACGACGAAGAAGTGAATTTTTAAACTTCATGACATATAGTGCATGATACATGTATTCATGCATGGGATTTACTTACTAAGCTTAGTAGCTCACCCCATACTCCCTTGTTTTACCATGATGAGCTAAATGGTGTATGGAGATCGCTTAGGAGCTGACTTTGATACCTAAGATAATTTCGTTAATTAATTTTTCTATCGATTAATGAACTAGTTGAATACTTAAATCTTCATTCGTTCTAGATTTATTCTTTCAAAGGTTGCTGCTATTGGATTTTAAATGTATGAGTATTTTGTTGGTAAATGTTATTGTTGGGGATTGAAGCATTTATATGTGGAGTGAAATTATACAAGGTAGATATGTTGATATTATAAGGAAAACTCTGCCAAAATTTTTATAAACCCTTTTTATTCTATTTTAAATTCAAGATTTTTATTTTCCCAATTTCTGAAATCTATTGAGGGTAAAATTGGTAACATTCTCGATTTAGGATAGTTTCTATTTTGGGGGTGTTACAAAATAGCTCCTCCAAACAAGGTAAAGACATATCCACCAGTGGATTTTCTTTCATCCTTATTAGCTTGGAAGTCTGAGTCCGTGTAACCAACACGAACCAAATCATCGGCTCTGTAAACTAGCATACAGTCCCTAGTAGCCTCAAGTACTTGATAATATGCTTTATAGCTCACTAGTGTTCGTCCTCTTGAAATTTGCTTACCATGCATATGAGAAAGCAAATATCTGGCCCGGTACAAAGCATTGCATACATGAAACTTCCCACAACAAAAGCATAGGGAATCTTACTCATTCTTTCTTTTTCTTCCTTTTCATAGGACAATCCTTGGAAGATAAGGTTAGACCATGTCTAAAAGGAATAAGTAACCATTTATACTAATCCATGCTAAACCTCACCAATATCTTGTCAATATGAGCAGATTGAGATACATTTTTTGCTTCTTATATGAAAGAAGCTCTATAGCAAGATTGTAGCTAGCTTCTTCAATATCTTTCATGCTAAATTGACTCGATAGCTAAACTTTAATTGAGATAAGTTCCCTACATCATTTCTAATGAGTAGAACTTCATCAACATATAACACCAAGAAGGATACCATCCATCCATTTATACACATATGGGTTATCTATGCTTTTTTCAAACCTGTTAGATTTTATAGACTCATCAAAAAACTTGTTCGATGCTCTTGATGCTTGTTTTGGTCCATAAATGGATTTCTTAAGCTTTCAAACCATGTATTCTTAGCCTTTCGTAATGTAGCCTTCTGACTGGGGCATATAGATGTCTCCAGTAAGATAGCCATTAAGAAAGGCCGTCTTGATATATATTTGCCATACCTCATAATCATGATGACATTCTATGGCTAAGAGTATGCGAAAAGACTAAAGCATGGCTACTGGTGAAAAGGTTTCCTCATAGTTGATCTCTTCTTTTTTAGTATAGCCTTTTGCAACTAACCTTATTTTAAAGGTTTCCACCTCACCGTCCGCTCTTTTTTTCCTCTTGTATACCCACTTACACATTATGGGTTTTACCCTTCAGGTGTAGCTACAAGATCTCAAATCTGATTGGGATACATAGACTCAATCTGAGCATCTATTGCAAGATGCCACTTGTCTATGCCAACATCAAGAATAACCTTTTCATACCTAGTGAGATCTTATTCCTGATGGTCAGAAACTAGCTCAAAACCATCTCCCATCCATCTATTTGGAACTCTAGTTTCTCATCCACTATGACGAAGCTACGTGTGTATAGGAACACTCAATTGTATCTTCTCTAGTACCTCGATTTAAGTGTCAGAAGAATATGAGATTTTTTTTGTAGACAGCCTCTCTTCCAACTCTATTTTGATTGAACCTCTAGTGAACATACATTGAACATCCTCCAAGTATCTAAAATGACTAATGAAGAGTCCTTTCTGCTTCTTAGGATAATAAAAGTATCCACTTCTAGTACCTTTTAGATATCCAATAAAGTAACATAATTCCGACTTTAGATCTAACTTACTTCCCTTAATTTATACATAAGCTGGACAATCCCATATCTTGAAATGATTAAGATTGGGCTTTCATCCTTTCTACTTCTCATAGGGTGTCCTAGGTACAGACTTGGAAAGTATGAAATTCAAAATATATGTTATTGTTTCTAATGCATATCCCCCAAAAGAAATAGGAAGAGTTGCATGACTCATTATGCTTCCAACTATCTCCATGAGAGTTCGGTTCCTTCTCTTGGATACCCATTCTACTGGGGAGACCAAGGCGAAGTTAACTAAGAGGCTATCCCTTGATGTACTAGATAGTCTTTAAGCTCACCATGGAATTACACTCCACGGAATTACACTCCACCACGGTTTGAACTCAAGTTTTTTATTACTTTACCTTTCTAACGCTCCACTTTGGCCTTAAACCCTTGAATTATCAAAAGAATCAGACTTGTGCCTTATCAAGTAAACATAACCAAAATGAGAATGGTTATCCGTAAATGTGATGAAGTACTCATAACCTCCTCTAGTAGGTGCAGTCATCGGACAACAGATATCATTATGAACTAACTCTAGTATCTCCTTGGCTCTTCCTTCATTTCGGGTAACCGATCTTTTCGTTATTTTTCCCATTAGGCATGATTCACACTGAGGCCATTCTTCAAATGTCGATGAGTCCAAGGGCCCATCATGGATTAACTTTTGAATCCGATTAGGGTTTATGTGACCTAATCTAAAGTGCCATAGATATGATTTATTGAATTATGAGATCTCTTCCTATTATTTTTGTTAGGTTTAGTCTCAGAATTATTTATTTCACTTCTAACAGGATTAATGTAAAAGAGATTTCCATATATGTTTCCTGAACAAATAAATTTTCTATCTCTATCCATTTTAACACCAGAATGGAAATCAATAGAATATCCTTGAATAATAATTTTGAAACTCATATCAAATTCTATTTCAAGTTAGGAACACATGACATGTCTTTTAAAGCCAATATCCTATTAGAATCAAAATATAAATGCATAACTCTTATTGCTTAAGCCCATACTCCTACTTATTGCCCACAAGCATTCTATGCTCTCCTTAGCTAGAGTCCTTATTCTCGTAAACTCCTGTAAAAATTCAGAAACATGATCAGTGGCTCCAGAATCCACTATCCAATAGGAGGAGGATCTAACCAAACTAATGGATTGTAAGTAAAGAGCACTACTTGCTATTTTGGCCTCGAAGGCGAGAAAATCTTTCTTCCGGTGCCTTTTTGCCTACACTTGAAGCACTTTCCCTTAGCTTAGCGCTATTCTTACATATACCAGGCTTCTTGTTCATGCCACCTACATTGTTGTTCTACCCCTTCTTCTTCTTGAAATTTATGGCCTTCGGCCCATCTTTAGAAGGAAGTGTAGGATGGCAACCAGAGCCTTTAAAGCAGGCTTCATGATTTTCTCTATAGCCTGGAGTTCTATCATTATCTCCATCAGATTCATGTTCATCTTGTTCATGTTGTAATTCAACTTGAACCATTGAAATGAATCTAGCAGAGTTTCTAAGACCATGTTTATCTAGCTCTCCGAATCGATCATTGCTCTATCACCTTAACTTTCTCGAAATAGGCAATCATCTTTAACAAGGGCTCTCGAACTGATGCCCCCTCAGCCATCCTAGTATTTATGATTACCCTTAGAGCGTCTTACCTCAAGGGCTAGCTCTTGTCGACAAACATGGTTCGCAATGACAAATCCTTGTCATATGCAGTTGATATATTTTCATGGTTTAACTGAAGTAAACTAGACATGGAGCCCCACATATCGCATCGAGCCATTTCGTCGATTCTCTTCCAGTCCGCCTTGGCCTGGCATTCCTAGTCAGTGGAGTCCTTCCCAGTTTCAAGACAGGGGTCAGTGAGAACATACTTGTATGCTTTGGCAATGAATGCTATGTTTAGGCTCCTTTTCCAGTCCACATAATTTGTCCCTATGAGCTTATGCTCCTTGAGAATAATACTTAGGCGACTGAAAACATCCACCAGACATTTTTGAAAAATGCGAATGAGGTAATATTAGTCTTTTGGTCTGTTATAAATAAATATTGCACACATGCTCATATTATATCATGATAATAGATTACCCTATATCTATTATCAATAATATGTTATTTTGCTCTTAGAATAACTGACAGAGCTTCTATAAGAAGATTATCAATTCTCTAAGTTAAGTGTCTAATTATCACAAACTAAACTTTCCTAGTAGGAAATGATCCAAATAATAGTTCCAACTAGAGGCCGGCCACTACCTTACATATCCTATGGATAATCTCATATGATCACCTCCAACTATAGGTTGGCTAATGATAACACATGCCCTAAGTTTTAATTATGGCTCAACCATTATATGCAGATCCTTAAGGAATACCCATCCTATAGGGGTCCATGCTCAAAACGACATGAGGGTACCCACAATCTCTAATTAAAGGTGTCACGGAAGCCATGAGGACGTTGGAACACCTCTCTCACTTAATCTTTTAAAAGAAGGGTTTTAATCAAATGTTTAAGGTTCCATTTACATCTAGTAAAACATCTAAACTTATATTACTCCAACGGAGAGTAATCCATAAGTTAATTTTACATGCTGTTAATTAACCTATCAAAACCTTATTATAAAATATCCAAGTTTATTCTTACTTTCTATGTCAAGTATATAGCCTTTAGTAAAGTAACTCATAAACTAATTCCATATTTTCAATTAGGTTTGGTAAAACATACTATTTCCATTTTAATTCTATCTAGAGGAAGCAATCCTCATGAATTTACATGCTCATGAGCGCGCTTTAATAATTGAAAAAGTATAATAATTCAATTACATGCTTGTCTATTCATTATTCCTAAGTGATTGCATAGATTAAACATCACATAAGAAAGCATTAAATAACTTTAAATGTGATCTTGTTTAATCTTAATGTGGTTCCATCCTCTACAACTTATTTCAAGCAATGTATCATAAGATAATCTAATTTCCATATTAATCTCCAAGAATGATTTCGCAGAAACCCTAAAAACTACAAATCTTACGTAGTAAAATTCTTGCAGTTCTTCTCTTGTTCTTTCATGGAAGGGTGCCTATGTGTTAAAAGCTGTCCAGAAATTTTCAACACACTATTTGTGTAATTTTGTTCCAAAATTCCAGCCTATATTTTTTCAAAAAAATACAGCTTAAATCAATACATTATAGGGCTGGAAAAACAACAAAAAACTGCATAAATGCTGTTGGAAAAAACTGCCCCTTACTGTAATATTCTACACTGCCTTGTGCTGAAATTTCAGCACAAGTGCAGAGAAAATGGCAACATAGTTTTTCCAATTTTCAGCTTTTCCTCCAGTCGTTTCCATCAAAATTCCAGCAAGGCAGCAACACTTACATAATAAGAAGACAACTGATTAAACCAATTAAATTGAGTAAAACACTTCTATGAATTTAATAGTTACAAGCGTATATACTTCAAGCATGAGGTTTACGTCAAATCTAATTTGTAAAAGGAGAACTCATGCAACCAGAACTAGGCATTTACTAATTTAGCATACAATTGATGCTCTCTCAATTTTTACAATACTAGTCCTAGTGTCTCCCATGTTCTTCTTGAGTCCTAGAATAGATCAAAACCATAAATATTACCGCAAAGTGATTCAAGAATGGTAAAGACTCATGCATCAGAACCATAAAAGTTGTTGGTGCATTTGTTAACCTAAATGACATGACTCCAAACTCGAAATGTCCATACCTAGTAATGAAGGCAGTTTTGAGGATATCTTCTTCTCGGATCCTAACTTTGTAGTGTCCTGTCATAAATCCAATATAGAAAAATGCTCATTATCCTGTAGTTGATCAAATATTTTATCAATAAGCAATTATCAATTTTCTTAACAAACAACACTGGAACACCCCAGGGTGACACACTTGGTCTAATGAAGTAGTACTCCAATAACTGTTCCAACTGTACATTCAGTACCTTTAGCTCGGCTGGCAACATAAGATATGGGGCCCAAGATATAGGTTTTGCTCCAAAGATTAGTTCTATCCTAAACTCCACGTCTCTATCAAGAGGTAGTGAAGTTAGTTCCAAAGGAAATACATGGTATTCTTTTACAACTATCACTCTTATACTTCCTATATCTGAGGATTGATTTATCAAGTAAGCTAGGTAACCCTAACATCCCTTATTTAAAAGTTTCCTAGCCTTAACCCCCAAAATCAAAAACTTCTCAGTCTCAATTTGGTCTCCCTGTAATTCCACTACTTCATTGGTATTACAAATTTAACAACTCTATTTCTAACATTGAGTTGTGCTTGGTGCCCTGCTAACTAATCCATACCCAAGATAACATCATAATCCCTAAAAGGTAGCACAATCGAATTTCCAAGCAATATAATCTTCCCCACACAGATTTCATGATCAAAATACATCACATCAGCAACTACATTTCCTCCAATAGGTGTACTAGGAACTTATAAGCCAACCCTATAGAGGAAATGATAAACTATTGCGAAATGAGAAGCAACAGAAGAGTGGGTAGACCCAGTGCCCAAGATTTATGAGAGAAGATCATTAATGTACCTTCTATCACATTGGTATTCCCGCTCACACCTTCTTTCTCAAGGGCAAACACTCAGGCCTTGATCTTAGGTTTACCTAACTTATCTTTTGCAGTTGTTCATGTCCTAGATGGTTTAGATCTAAAGTCCCCAGATCCCATTCTTGCCTTATTTAGGCAATTTACACCCCAGTGTTTTGCACTTCCACATAGCAGGCATAGGTTATTTTTCCATCTACACTTTTTTTTAGAATGTCCCAATTTTCTACAGTACATAAAGCAGGGTTCTCATATTTCTCGAGGGTACATACTTTCATTTATCTTGTTTCCTACACTCTTTAGACCACTTTCCTACAATAGGCCGCTTGTGAAAGGAGTTACTATTGCRCTAGTACGAACGTCTTAATTCAAGAGCTTTTGCTATTCTCGATGTGCGTAGTCACCTCAATTGTTGCCACGTAAGAGGTGGGAAGACAGGGGTAAGGATCAACCACAACTTCAGACGAAGGCCCTTGATAAAGTATCGTGTCGTATTTTCCTCAGTATCAATTAGTCAAATATAGTACTTAGATAGACGTCGAAACTCTGCAATATACTAGGCCATTGTCCTGGGGCCTGCTGAAGAGTCTGAAAGTGATCCTCCATTTTTCTCGAATCATTGGGGAATGAACTTCGTTCTGAATTCCACTGCAAAGTTCCTCCAAGTTCTTGACTGACTAGTCCTGGTTCAAGACTCACCTATCTAAATCTACCATTTTCTGGCCGGACCTCTAAGCTGGAAAGTGGCAAATGCTACCCTTCTTTCCTCAGAATATTGGAGGTGTTTGATAGATATCTTCGAGTGGATCGAGCCACCTTTCTGCCTTTTTCTCCTGCTCAACCTCACCAAAGTATTCAGGGGGTCAAAATTTCAAAAACCTTTCGAAGGCTTCTTCTTCTTCCCGTTTATTCGTCCTATGCAAGCTTCCACCTTCTAAGGCTCGCTCAATGATAGTCACTAGTTGATCTAATGTACGTGCCATGTACATAATTCGTTCGGGTGTTAGAGTTTGTTAATGCGTACAAGATTTGACCTTTGGATTTAAAAGAACTCCTAAGGCTATTTGTCGGGTGCCAATTCAGGTACGACGTGGCATCCTTTGGACCCACCATAAAAATTCACAATCACATACACCATGTACGACTTAAATACATACATCACCAAGTTCACATGTGCGCACAAGTAATCCAAAGCTCTAGCATACTACATAAGGAAAGCACCATGTCTACATATTCATAACAAAGGAGGGAAATCCCACTAGTGAAATCAACAATAACTTAAACATAACCTAGTCACTATGATCCTACATCCACAATTGCATTCTAAGGTAAGTTACAACATATAACAAAATGGCAAAATCTCCTCGAGCCTCTATCACACAAAGCATACCCCTCAACTTGTGAATCTCAGCCTTGAGGGCCTTTTGGGCTCGGGTCTTAGGCATCCTACAACAATGAAAAAACTTGATCAATCATTGTTACTTAATATATCTATAGCCCTAAAATACTGTTACCCCAAGAGACTTCATAATACTATATCCACAAGTCCCTGCAAATCTCAAACCTCGGCTCTGGTACCAAGGGTTTGAAATAGACCGTCGCCTATCTCTCGATAGTCAATACAGTAGAAACAATACTACAACTAGAGTAAAATGATAGAGTATAGACATATTGAATCTCTAAAGTAAACCATCTTACAATTCTAACAACTCCCAACTTTGCAACAACTAAAGTCCAAAACATAAGTTCATAAGAGTGCCGCAAATCCCAAAAAGATAGCTTTAATACTAAAGCTATTACATAACTCCAAGGGAAACATATTAATGCATGTCCAATAAACAAAAGATTACAATCATCCTTCGAGTAGACCAAATCTATTAAAACATAGGCACCATTAAGAGCTCGAAACCACCCAATGTCTCTATCATTCTATACCTATCACTAAAACATGTGAGAAAAACTATGAGTTAGGCTCAGTGAGTGTCGCGTGGGTGAAATGTGTGAATTACAGAAAGTATTTTCAGGATGTATGAATCTTTTAAAAAATAATCAAAACATGCAAATGCGCAAAAAATCTAAGAAAATAGAAAGTCGATGTGCTAATAAAATCTTTTAACAATAGAGTATTACAAAAGTGAGATAAAACAATCAAATCATCATTGCCAAATTTTAACAGCATGCAGAGCACATTGATAGTAATCAATAACCACAGTTTGGATTCTGTGAGGTCAATATACCTGCCTTATAACCTCATATTCGCATACAACTTTCAGCCTTATAACCTCATGAATCAAACAATAATACCTGCTAGCAAGGTAATACGGCATCGATTGCACCCTTGGTTAAACCTCCTAACCTAGGGTATGAACATCCAAATTGCACAGTGGATGCCCAAAACGTCTGACGATGCATTCCCGATCAACCATTGGGTTAACACCAGCTAGGCCATAAGGCTATATTGAGAACTGACGTTTGACGGTTTAAGAGTCATTGTATTCGTGACCTGCCATGTATAGTACTTTGTTTGCATAACTAGTTTCTCGAGACAACCAATAGAGTACTTGTCTCACAAAATATTCACAATCAATTCAAATTCACAATCCTTAATTTTCAAGTTTCTAGAACTCAGTTATCATTCTCGAATTAGTAAACATATTTCAAATAGAATCTCAAATGGTGATCTCATGAAAAGAATCATAAGTTATGTTTTTCGAGAAAATATGCACACTAGGGGAAAACAACTTTACATGTGTCCAATCACCAAAAGATTGATAGTTGCATAATCAAATTCTTTTGAAAAACAGGTTTAGATATCAAGAAACCATCCTTCAAAATCATAATGGAAACCAACTTTTGCAATGCATTTATAAAACAGTTGTAAGGGACTCATGTTAAAACAATTGAGAAGACATGGAAGCATAAAACTTGAGAAACGCCCTTACCTTAGTTGTTAGGATAGGGTTTTTGGCGTTTACGAATGCCTAATACAATATTCACTAAAAAAATGACTTATAATGTATAGAAATGTTGTTTAAAGTATTATTAAGGACGTTTATGAATGCCTCAATATTTGACCTTTAAGGCACTTTGAAATTTGACAATACATTTGTTTTATGATACAAACAAATGTTGAAATAGGTATGAATAAGGACTATTTTTGATGCCTTTACATTATGTTTTTAGTCTATGCACTTGACAAGTAAAGACACTCCAAAAGGTCACAAAAATGTATATTTTATGACACTAAAAAAACATCGGGATAGGTCTCAATAAAGACGTTTGTTAGTGCCTTTATATTATTTTATCACAATTATAGACATCTGGATAGGTCTCAATAAGGACGTTTGTTAGTGCCTTTATATTGTTTTATTACAATTATAAATGTCTAGATAGGTCTCAATAAGGTTATTCGTTAGTGCCTTTATAATCACAATTATAAACGTTGGGAATATATATCTATTGGGACATTTGTCAAAAAGCCTTTAAATTATTTATAAAAACACTAAAAAACGTCGTAAAATCTATTTAAATTATTTATTTAATAGGTTAGTTCTATTATTATAAATCAAGTGATATGGAGATATTTCTACAAAATTGATAATACATATTCCATATTACGATCAAAGTAGCCATACTTTTACTAAAAGAGAAACATAGAAACCTCATAGACTTATGGGCTATACATCCAAGATTTATGGCTTCTCAAAACTTTGAAACTTTCTAAACTTCATTAATTTTAACAAGTTCTATCTCTACTCCTTATCCTGTTTCAAATGCTACCTTCCGAACAAATTGTAATCCCTTTCTGTACAGCATGCAATCATAAGAGAAACTAATGGAGAAACCATGAATAATTAGATCAAGAGATTCCCACACTCTCTAAGTGAAATCCCACATAATATCTCATCTGAAAGAATGTTCTCAACTTTCTTGATTAATGATAAGAAAATATTAGGTAAGGAAAAACTTTACAGCAAAGTTTACATTCTAAAACATATTGAATAAAATAAAAAGTAAAGAGTTGCAAATATAATTAGACATATATAATGACATTTGCATTAGGAAAAGTCCTTTTCCATTGAGATTCCTTGTTCAGCCTATTGTTGCAAAAATAGGCTTCCACAATCATAACAACATTAATGACCCAAGATTCCAAGCATTAGTCTAAAATCCAACATGTGATGTGAAATATCTTTAGACAGTAGAAACTCAGAAATATACTCATTTGGGCAGAAAGTGCTCTAGTCTTCCTCCTCTCGTGACACCTAAAAACAATGAAAAATGATAATGAATGGACAATCATTCTTGGGCTAGAACATAAATTAACAATGTGAATAAATTGATAAATTGAATAGTTAATGTATAATACCAATGAGCAAGGCCAGGCAATGGATGTTCCTACTACATTACCAAGAACTTCTATAAATGAAGTAGTTCTCATTAAAGGTTCCTTTTCATTTAGAACATGTTGCACATTAACCTCACACATTTCGCTCCTAACGATGCCTACCAAATTTCTTAGATGGACCCATTGAAACAATGTATCCTTTTACCACAACTGTCTTTTGATCAACAACACTTTTTATCAATACCGAAGCATTAACCTAAAAAAAATAGATCATTAGAATCAATGACAATATTAATTTACAGGAAAGAAAATGGAAATAGAATAATTATAAGTGAATATACTTTACCACTAAGGGTCGAGGGTTGTTATCTATTCCTGGAGGTAATTGGTTTGAAGAAGATGAAGGAGGCCTAGAATTGTTGGTGGGTGGACTATTTTGGCCTTGAAGCAAAGAAAAAATTTGTGCATATCTTTCTTATTGTTGTCGATATATTTCTTCTTGCTGATTGAACTTCTTGTTCATTTGCTCTAAGAATTCTTGTTGCTCGATAAAGAGATGGTGAGGGGCACTTATTTATCTGAAACTTGAAAAATTCTTCTGTTGGAGTAACACCTAATCTAAGCATCTATACTCTCCTACTTCTTTCTTCACCCATTACTTGGGAGTAAACATCATCTGGGCCGACTTTGTCTTGTGAGCTAGTTCGAAGTTGAATAGCATATGAATCCATCTCACTCTGCCAATCAACAGTAACATGAAAAGAAATGAAAATCAATAAAAAGATATTTCAATCTCAATAATATAGAAAAGAAATAAAAGGCTTTACTATAATATTTGCTATTGGACTCCTTGAAGGCTGGCCACTTGATCTTGTCTAACGAGTTTTAAACAACGCATCACGAGATGGAGGATTTCCAATTTTTTTTTTTCTTGCAATATCCATCTTTAGTATTGAAATACAAAAGCAAATATGTAATGAGTAAATAATGCAACAAAAGCATGAAACCATTACCATTTTTTCAGCAACTTCTACAAATGGTTTCGTTCCATTTGCTTGATTTATCATTTTCTTCTTCCTAATTTCCTTGTTCCTCTCATTTTTCTCTCGAAAATTGAAAAGAATAAGAAAATAAGGAAGAATCTATAATATTTACCAATAATGTAACTATAGTTCTTAATAAATCTAATTTTACCTTAGCTTCCTCTATACCCCAATACTCAAAGAGTTTCTTCCAATGTTCTTTAGAAACTCTTCTAACCCTTGGCTATTTGGACATCAATGAGAAAATGATGAAAAAAAGGGATCTCAATAATGAGGAAATTTTTGTGCATTTTGCAAAGAAAAGAAGCAGAGTTCCAGTTGTAAAATGACTAGGAAAACATATAGCCCCACATTATGAGGTTGCGCGTTATTGGTAGCTAATATATTTTATCAAGAACAAAGGAGATCGAGACATAATGAAGCAAATTAATAGATTTAGATAAAACATTTCTTGTATAACAATGTAAAACACAGTAGCAATGAGAAAAAAGAGAAGACTCTGCAAATCAATGGGAACAACCAAGATATATTTTTTAAGAGATTTTCATGTAATAGTAGTGTGGATACTCTAAACTAGTAATGAATGATCTGAAATAGGCCAAAACCAGATGAGATTCTTTAGTTATCCCATTTTAACGTAATATGAATAGGCAAGACAAGTAAATTACCATTACCAAGAATGAGTTGAACAAGTAAATACTATACAAACCAGACATCAAAAACTTCTAAATCAAGGCAACCTACAAAAACCAGCATCCAATCCTTCCTGAGGTTGGATTTTGGCCCCATTTACCTCAACCAGCCTTGTAGCCTTTTTGGTTCTGCTTCTCTTTAATTTTAGTGGCTCTTAATAAAATGATTCTTTTTTCAGAGAATATAGAGCTTGGAATCATCCTAAAGAGGAAGATTATCACTCCTATAGAATTGAAGTGTAATATACCATCTATTTGGGTCAAAGCTATTCAATTTTTGAATTGAATAACATTTTAGAGGAGACAATATATGGATGCTTGATATTGCAGGACTCTCTACATATATCAACTTGCAATCTATAATGAGATTCTATATTTCAATTAATGCTTGTATTTCATTTAAATTATGGAACATAATTCGTCTTTTTCTCTTGATTTAATTTGCTTCCTTATGCATGTATACACAACACTTTGCTGATAGAATACATACAATTGGACAACAGAACATACTTGCTCAGTTGTCCAGTTGTTGCCCTCTATTAGCTCTAGCGTATACAGAAAGAATACGCCTCATATTCTTCTGAATATTCTAGTTGATCAATAAGTGCCTTGCTTACAACCTTAGCAGCTAGGTTTTATCCATATGTATATATATAGTACCTATTCAGTAGTTTGGACATGTTTTGGCCCAATAATTAGCTAAATTTGTAAAGAAAAAGCAATGGCCAGGATGGTAATTGTTTCCACAAAACCATTATGCCAAAACCCCCGGCAGATTTATCACTAAATAGAATTGAAGTGTAATATACCAACACAAAATGGGACCTACAAAAACCAGCATCAGGATCTGAATTCTTGATGGAGCTTGTCAAGAAACATGTAAGTTTCTATTTTGTATCTACCTTTAAATGCATTATCTGTCTCAAATTATTATCTTCATAAGGTGAGGGGAAAGTTGATGACTTACTAGAAAGGAGCAATGACAACAAAAAAACAAACTAGCAAGCATACATATTTTCATATCTGAAGTGTAGGAACAATCAAATCATACCTTCATCATTCATACAGAGTTGCTTTCTTCTTCAGCCTCGACCTCTACATCTTCATTCTCAATCCCAACCCTAGCCTGTTCATTTCCAACTCCAACCTCTTCATTTAATTGGTTTCTCCATCTTTTTCGACCTCGAGTTGTAGAGCCATATCATAAATTATCAAAGAGGTCAATTAAAATAACATAATTTTATACATGAAGTAAGAGATAGTACATAGTTCACAAAATAACTAACTTTGTATAAAATGTTTCACAATGCGAGTTCACTTTGCAAATAATCTTCGACATCATTCAAGAATCTAATGTTGTAGTTAAATCTAGGATTTGTAGTGATCATAACTTGCCATTCATTCTCAACAAGATCTTCCACATAAAATACTTGAGATGCTTGTGGTGCAAGTATTAATGGATCATTATGGCGCATAACATTATTAAAGTTAGCTAAAGAAAAACCATTCTCATCTTGCTTAAGCCTACTTCGCTTTGCGATGTAACCACGATCAAATAATACAACCTTACGACCACAACTACAATCTAACTCGATAATTTTTGTTAAAATCCCATAATAATCCAAATCACCCAACAACGAATTATTATCCCTTGTACTTGCATCCAACACCGTTATTGAGGAGTATTGCGCCTAGGAGAGACACTGGACCCATCAGCACAGGGTGCCCAAGGAGTACATCGGCCCAAGGAAAACATAACATCTTTTGTACTCTACATTGTTTGTAAATATATTTCATTAAGTTTTATTATTATATTATACATGTAGAGAAATGCCCATACTAAGTTTATAGTGTTAAAGATACATAGAAAAATAGATGTTGTGCAATGGCCTAGTCAATTGTGAAAGACAAGTGGAGTGACACGCCACTCTATGTACGCCCAATGCAGCGGATTTGCGCCAAGATGGAACCTACTTTCTCAAACAGTTGTTCTCTACTTTTATGCATTGGCGCTTTATGCTCAAGCAGGTAAGTGCTCAGGAGCTCAAGTTAACGGACGGGTGCGCTCTCCTTCTCTAAATTCAAAAGCTAAAGATATTAAAACATTTCAAATAAGATTATCAAATCATTTTAATTTACTAAATTTTTAATTAATTTAATTTTACGTTATTAAACACGTTCTGAAAAGATAATGAATTCTTCTATTACGAATTAACCAAAAACACAAGTATATATATATCCTATGACTAAAAAGATCCCCTATACTTTTTTTAACTTTATGTAGAAAAGACATGGATAATATAATGCTGATTTTTTAATCAATCATGATAAATGACTTATTTAACGAGTATTTAAAATCAAGATATATTGAAATTATATATAATTGGCAGCAGTTAAATATGAACCTCCATTTATACTATTTATTACAATGTTAATTAGTTGAGATTATTATCTTCTTCAACTATAAATAACTGGAGATTAAGAAGGGCAAGCATGGCAGCTGCCAACGTCTTGCTGATGGCGATTTTCGCAGTTATAATGTTGATCGTGTCCCTGAGTGATGTTAACGAAGCTTATGCCTGAGCTCCAACTTGGTAAATAAAGCTCGACTTGTTTTCAGCCATAGTTTCAAGTTAATTTTAATACTCCCTCTTTGAACAATATTTGAAGTAAATAAAGATTATATATGAGTGTGTAAAGAGATTTTTTAAATTAAAAATCACTAAAAAGGGGAAAAAAAAAACAATTTGTTAATTCACATTGGAGTAAATAACAACATTTCTTCAGTTGAAAACTCGCACCCAAACAATACCGCAAACTCAGCGCTCTCCCAGAAAAGTTCATATTATCATCATAACAGAGAGAGAGTCTCTTTTGGCCAGTGCATTTTAAGAATTTGCCTCAGATTTTCCTTCTTACACCTCAGTCACAGCCCAACTGAAGCTCCGCTTCATACTTATGCTGCAATGCGACCCCAATTTTTTTCGCCAACGACGTTTTCACCTTAACCCTTCTGAGTGTTCTCCAGCATCAGAAAATTAATTAACCTCCGTGATCATCAGCTATGCTGAAGAGGCAAGACAGTCTTCTCTCTTCTTCTCGCCGACAAACCCCACCACCGCCAGAAAACCACCATGCTAATTCCATCGGTTGCATGTCAGGCATCTTTCACCTCATTTCCAAATACCATAATCGACGCAAGCTCCTCACTTTTGGTTAGTTAATCCCTTCTCTTCCCTTTTCTCCTTTAATTTAGTCTGCAATTTCTGTTATTCTTTTTATTTCATCCGGGAGTACTTCATATTTCAGGAAGAAAGCATGAGAAAAAAGCAGCCCCAACTCAATCATCGATCAAGGAAGAAAATTACAAGATACTAGTATTAGACAACGCTCAAAATTTTGATTGTCATAGAAGATTGTCAACCGAAATGGTGCCCCGGAGTCCAGTTCTTTCTCAAAAGATTCGCCTGCCAAATTCTGTTAATAGTAATCCGCCTGCATTGGTGGCACGACTGATGGGATTGGAGGAGCAGCCGGTGATGGTTAAAAACAGAGTGGTGGAAGAAGAATCTACTGAAGAAAAGAGGCAAAGGCTGTTGCAGGCATTGGAGAAATGCAATGAAGATTTAGAAGCATTGAAGAAGATCATCGTAGCTGTGCAATCTTCTGAGCAGGACCTTCAATCATCGTCACTGATGGTGAATAAAGGTCATGGAATGAAGAGAGAAAAGATGAGTCCGAATTCAGCATTGAAGAACTACAACAAATCCCATGCTAATGGTATGTTTCTCCTCTGAATTTTCACATAATCATTTAATGATTAATTATCTTGATTCGGAATGTGCCTTTGGTAAAATTTGTTTCTTTCTTCTTCAGGTTAGCGTTGTATTTAATTAGATTTTCTGGCTTAAAGATATCTAAACTAGTTAGGATTTTGGCAATGTTTCCCTTGGCTTTATTTGATCAAGTTCATTAAAAGAAAGGGAAGAATCTGGTGCAACTAATAGTTAGATAAGTTTTGGACGTGTACACATAATTGGTAATGACAATTTATTAAAAAAATAAAAGAAAATTAGGAGAGCCATGCATTGTGTTAACGAATGAATGGGTAACGGTCGAAGCACTAGATCCAAAAAGACGACATCCTCTTTTACTTTTGCGGGAAGACTGCAACATTTGTCATCATCATCCTTGTTAGCATTTCTCAGAGGCATGCCTGTCATTTTTCCTTTTTTCTTTTCCGCCATTTTCCCCACAAAAACACAGAAAGAACATTAATTTCGAAACATAAGCTTTATCTCGATTTTATCTCTACTATCTAAGCATCAAGTGGCAATCTCTGTATTTTTCTTTTTTTAATATGAAAAAATACGTATTTAGTAATTATTAAAAAGAAATTCCCCAACTATAACATTAAGTAAACTTAAGCTATTGTCAATCGTGATCATAACTTCAGAAAAGGATATTTTGTTGATGAGTTCTCATTGCCTGCCATCTACAGTAACTCTCATGATTCAGTCAAAATTTTAGGTTCAAAAGTATTAAAAGCATAAAAGAAAAGATGTGCTATTTATATCATTACAGCTTTAACTAGACATGGGTTTTCCTTGGGGTCCACCATCCACTTCAACTATATATTCATGTGCCTATTTTTCACACTTCTTTGGATATATTCTGACCTCAAGCACATGCGGTGTGTTTCTATCCTTTCTTCACTTGCTTGCGCTTAAAGCCTATGCTTACTTGCAACGTATATTATTTTGATATTATTTTTTTCTTTTTTCTTTCATAAAATATTCAGTAATTGATTCTATTTAATTAAGCTACTATCATGAGAATGCTACCGTGGAACCCTTTCCAGAAAAAAAGACATCCTTTCTTCTTCTTGCTCTTTCCTTGGCTTTCTTCTGTGCCTCTTTCGTTTGCACTCAGCTGAGACCTTGAAGCCAATGACTTGATCTCTGAAATTTGCTCCAAACATACCATCAGAACTTCCTGCAGACATCACCGGCCTTCGCCAGATTGCGGTTTATTGTAATCACTCTTTGACAAAATTTTCATTCGAGTGAAAACCTTGGAGATTGTCACATGAAAGGATGATTACAACACCAAACATTCTCCTTGGATAAAGGGGATTGACTAATGACCCCTTCCACATGTATTTCCCAAACATGATAATGTTGGAATCGATTACTTCACCTTTTTATCATCATGCATTTTTAGCTCAGTTTGACCATAGGTCCAGAGTCTCAAATTTTACAATCAACACCAATCTACCTATTTTAGATTTTCATTTTTTATTCTAAACCATTTGCGGGTTTCTAACAAACATGGTACGCCATGGAACAAGCATTTAATCAATGAATTATAGAGTCTACATCTGCCAAAATGAGCTAATAGGGTTAACAAATGGATGATGATATGAAGGAAATCTGCAGCGGCAAAGCAAGAAAATGATGGGGAAGAAGCCAGGAGAAGATGATGATGGCATTGGTATGTCCTTAAATCGTGCTGTGACGGAGTCATTCAGAATAAAGCGTATGGAAACAACAACAGCTTCAAATTGGAGCAGCAAAGCAATGATTCAAAGTGTGGATGAAGTATGCAATGACATAGCTTGGGGAGAAAAGAGAGAAATGGGAAACATTGGACTCATGTTACAAAATCAAATATTCATAGATTTGATTGAAGAGTTTGTTAAAGAATTGAGCGTTCATCATTGTATGTATCAATTGCCGTTTGATGCCTGTAAGAGGCGGCTTTCATTTTAGTACTGATGTCCACTCTCTTTATCAAACTTTGGATGTCTTGGATCTGTATTCACGAGTATACTCATGAAGTTTTTAGTTTTAGATGAGATTTTAACCGATATGATCCCCCTTACATGGTCCCATTAAAGGAGCTTTAGGGTCATCAAGGCTCTAAAATTTCTCTCACTATAAGGAAGAAAAATTAATGAAGCAGTAGTAATTTGTTTAGCAACTACAGAATGAGCAGCAAAATACACAGAAAATACTAAAATGCGTCCAAAGTTAAGATCTTATTACTCACACAATAATCTTAACAGCATGGGAAACCAAACATATACAAGTTCTAATTAGTACATAAAGCACACAATTTTCACAAATTAATTGAAGGATCAGAGGGAGACGAAGTTAAACAACATCAAGAGTCTCCCGATCCGGAGTGGCTACGATGGTCTTCAATTCACTTTGATTAATTTCTCAACAATTTCTTTCAATTCTCTAAGTTCACTTTTGTACCGATTCTTGGGTTATTGAAACATAACAATCTTTGAATAGAAGCAGATCACATGCATTTAAAGATCTAACATTTCAAACTTGAGTTTAAAAAATAAAAATAAAATCATAGAAACAATTCAAGCTTTCAAGTGAACTTTCTGTGGATTTGGCAGTCCTCTGTTCAGCAACGGTCAATAGCTGAAATCACGGACCACTGATCAGTGTAGCGGCAATGGTAGGGGAAAATAGGAAATTAAAAGGCAATGGTGAGGGAAGATTGCTCAGATAAGAAAAATCTTGAATTAACTATATAAATGGCTTAATGAATTTGAAAAGTTTTAGAGGAGTTTTTGAAAAGCTAAATCCTTTTAATCAAAGAGCTTTTTCTAAAACGTCGGCCTAGGATTTGTGTAACACCACCAGATTAAGTACTGTCTCAAGCCGAGAATATTACCGACTTAATTTTCATATATTTAAAATTTCAGCGGAAGCTTTTAACAATAAGAAATAAATTTTAAACTTTCAACGATTTCATAAATAAATAAAAGTTAATTAACAGAATGATTCTTGGGTATCAAAGCCTGCTCCCAAACGATCCCCATGCACTATCTAGTTAATCATCATCTAAAACGTAAAATAAGAAAATATGGGGTGAGCTACTAAGCTCAGTAAGCAAATTTTATGAATGAATGCATGAATAATGCCCCATATGTCATCAGTTATAAAATTTCACTTTCTCAATAAAAGCTTTCTAAACATTTTCATTTCATAAGCTTTCTCATAAAAACTTTTCTTTCAAAATGTAAGAACTTTTCAAACATTTTCATTACTTTAAAGTCGTGAGCTCACTTGGTGTAATGCCTAGCCATTAAGCTTGCAGTGAGCCATTATTCTTTGAAACCCAATCACATTTTCTACCGGTAGAACCGCAAAGCGGTTAACATTACTTAATCTTTTCATGAACATCACCTCATAAGAGGTGAATAATACATGAATTTCCCACCCTGCAATAGGGTTATGTCAGGTGCGCCGGTCCCTTACGCTTCATTTCCTACTTATATCTTTCATGGCTTTGGCTTTACATCCCTTTTCCAAAATCCTTAATGTTTGGAAATCATTATCATAAAAATAACATCTTTAAAAACTGCATTCCTCAAAACATTTACTTTTCCAAATTTCATTCTTTAAAAACATTTCCTTTCTTGGATGTATGATTATGTCCATACAAGAGAATATGCAACTACTGCAATCTACATGCTCATGGACCACATGAACCCTTAACTTAAAATTTCTAACATGTCAATGAGTAATAAAATTCACATATTAAAAGTAATATCACATTATAACACATAAGAGCAATTATCAATTCACATTCAATTTACATAAGAAGATTCAATCTGATAACAACACACTTGCATCATCACTAAATGAGAATGTTGGAATTTACTTACTTAGAACTCAGATTTAATACACATTCAATTCACTCAAGAGAAATTTAATTATAGCAACAACGTATATACATTAACGAGAATGTGAGACTTACATAGAACTCAAATTCAATACACATTCAATTCACCTAAGAGCAATTTAATTATAACAACAATACATATGCGTTAATGAGAATATGAGAATTTACTTACATAGAACTTAGATTCAATACACATTCAATTCACCTAAGAGCAATTTAATTATAACAATAATGCATATGCATTAATGAGAATGTAAAAATTTACTTACTTGTAGCCCTCAGTAAAGTTTTACTTGAAATCGTTAGCGGGGGGCCTTGGTTGCCCATAACACTAATGTGCCACAGTATCCTAATATTATTGCACAAAGAATATTCATCTGAAACACGTTTAACCAAACATATTCATTTAACACAGGTGTTCACTGTTAATACCTTCATCGTTTTTCCTATGGTGACCTTAACTAACAATTTCTCAAGATGAATTTCCATATCAATAAAAATCAAACTGCTAATAGTACAATTTAATTTCATAACTCCTAATTTATTCTTAAAATAACAATAATAATCATAATCACAAGATACATTATTTTATCATACAACCCTAAATTTCACCCTAAATTAAATTCTAACATATTTCTAGAATTATATCCTCCTTTTACTCAATCGTACTAAGTTAAATTTTGATTAAACATATTTCATATTTTTTCTTAATTATTATTATATAATACAAAACCTAGACCACTCGATTAATTTAAATAAAGAAACTAAGGATTCACCTCGAATCCTGAACCTTAGGTGTGGTATCGAGTCTAAGATGTAATGGCATCAATTATGCTCGGGAAAGAAATACGCTCCGAGCGTGCGAGCAGCAGTCCTAATCACGCACTTGCTGCGCATCGCAACTGGCTCGAGTGGACAGCCCATAGTGCCTAGTCGCTTGAGCGCCTGGTCATTAGGTCACCTCGGTGCTTGGGCGTCCGAGAGCCTAGTTGCTGGGGGTCTAGGGGCCTAGTCACCTAGGCGCCTGGGCGCCTTGTCACCTGGTCACTTGACGAGAACAGAGGAGATGGATTGGCGTTTGGCACCAATAGAGAAGAGAGGGGAGAGAGAGAGTGTGTGTGTGTGGGAAGGCCGGCATCGGTGAGGATAGAGGGAGGAGGCGGCGGTGGTGAGGGGGTTAGGTTTTATGTTTAAGGAAGAAGATGAACAGTCATTCAGATTATATATATATATTAAGAGCTAACTTAACCCTAACTAAAATTTCTTCATCGGCCATTTTTATTACTTAACCAACTCAACCCAACTAAATTAAAATCTATTAATTTTCTTCTCGCCCAAAATCGAACTCCAAATCTAGTTTTAGATTTGAATAAGAAAAGGATGGGCTCTAAGAAGTCAGTCTAAATTAATTAACTAAAACTTCTAATTAAAGTAAAGTGATAAAATTTCACCTTCAACTAAACATACTCACACGTTAGCGCATAACAAATAATAAATCAAGGAAATAATTATTTATTTCTGATTAGCATATCGAACATTACGGCCTCTAAGTCCTTTCACCATAAATTAATCAATTTACTAACAATCATGAATACTATCTAATTAGTGGATTAGAACATAAATTGTCTATATATATATATATAAAGTTCGAAAGAAAAAATAGAAACTAAATCTCAAGTATTACAATTTGTTTTGCATGCATTTCTAGAAACGTCAGAGAGAAAAGCTCCTTAATGGAGAGACTCTGATTTTAGGTGTTAGTATCGTGTATTTTGGGCAATACGTCAATTTAGTATCTTAGTTTTATTGCCTCAAATAGGTCCCATTAAGAACCACAAATCCACATATAAGAACCAAAACACAATAATAGTATAATAATAATAGAAAGAACTACTTGATAGATAAAATCGCACACGCAATAAAGCTTCACTCATGCAAGTATACACAGTCCACAACTAATATAGAATGAACAACAGTATTGTCCCACAAGGATTGTTAGCTCAAAAGTGATGGTTTAAATTTTTAATAAAAATCAATTGTTGTTGGTTGTCACTAAAATAAAGTAAAATAATTTAAATTTATCTAATCACAATGATTCGAAAACAATCACAGCAATCGCACATACTCTATATGATGAAGAGCTTAAAAATGAGTTAGAGTTAAGAATTTCTTATGTAAGAAGTCAAAAGATCAATGTTGCAAAGGTTGTAGGCAATGACTTCTGAGCAAATGCTACATCAAAGGTTTAGCTACAGTAGAAATGCAAATCGAGACAGAAATAACATCACCCTCTCAGTTTGTTGGTCCTTATTCCTATTTCACTTAGTTGTTTTACCTGTCGGAGTTACTTAGCTTAAGGAACTTGAATAAAGTTCAAATCTCATATGATCTTATAGGGGGAAGATGAATGTTTCCAATACTCTACGGTATCCCTAAGATATTAAATTTTATCTCAAAATAACCAAACCCACATCTATTCAAGTTTTTCACTTCTTTTACTACCTTTCAGAGTTCAAAAGACTCACACAAATACTATTCATGGCCAATAAAACAGTGAATATAAACAACATATAATCTTGAGTAAAATATTTATAAAGAGCAAACCCTGCTCAAATCATTCAAATAGACATTAAATACATAGGTTCATCAAAATTCTAACTTCTAAGAAGTTAGTTCATGTTCTTCGATGAAATGAAATACAAGATACAAAAAAGAAGTCAATTCATGTTCTTCGATGAAATGAAATACAAGATGCAAAAGATTAACATATCGAAATGCATCTTGAAATAATCACTAAGAGAAGGAGAAACAAAGCCTAAAAAGGTTGATGAAGTCCAATGGTGAAGGCTTCCTTGAAGTCTTCTTCTTCTTCTTCTTCTTCTTCCAAGCTTCCCTCTTTTCGCTCTCTTTCTCCTCCTCTTTCCTCTCCTTTTTCGTTTCTTGTTGTGAAGTCCGAATGTCTTGGTCATCTAAGCATCCTCCCTTTTGTCCATGAAGCTTGCCTTGGAAGCTTGGCAAAAAGGTCTCATAAACACTTTTTACTTTTTCACTTTTTGCTCTTTGGCTTTTTGGTTCCAGAAATGATTGTTTCCTTTTTCCAATGATGACTTTTCTTTTCTTCCTTGACTTTCTTTCTCTGAATAAAATATTTCTTTTAGCTCGTGATACTCAGTGCTGTAGCATTGCATTTTTAGGCCATTGCTGTCTATTGTAGCAACATTGAATAAATCTTCACTTGTTCATCAAGTGACTTTTTGTGTTTTGTTTATAGAATCCTTTTCCCTACAAAATAGAGTATTTTATCCTAGCAAATGCACATGAATTCTATAATTTAACACTATTGTATAATTAAAGTCACTTGGTTAATGCTAAGCAATATTCAAGGCAGAATAGTATGAAGCCGCATTTCATCATACTAAAAATGGCGAAAACATGCATATAATCACTAGTAAAATCAATGGTTTCCCACTCACATCACTACTTTATGATAAATATATACTATAGGATTTAAATCAAATTGTAATACCTAGGATGTTTCTTTTTATAAATTTTGTATGGTCGTACGATTATGTGTGCCAACTAGGGTTGGATAATTTTCTATGTGGTTATTATTTTATCGTACGTTTAATAAGTATGGGATTATCGTGTTAATCGAAAGAGGGTCCTTAGTTGGTTAGTGGCTCGACTTGTTAGGTTTATTCGTTTCTCATTCGGAAACTCGATTTTACCGAAAGGAAAGTCCGTAGAATTTAATTTAATGGACTGGATTAGTTATGGAATGGGAAGTCCCAAAGGGGTTAGGTTAGGGCCCAAGTTTGAAGTTCAAAAAAATTAAAAAAAACCCCTAAATCAGCCGTCTAATCCCCCCAAAACCGACCGCCACTTATACCACCTCCATCTCCATAACTGCCGCCGCCGTCCCCACCCCCGAAAATTTTTGCCGCTTCCACTCCTCCCCCCTACTCTCACCACCTTCTTCTCCTTTCTTTCATAACATCTTCCTCCGCTTTTCTTTTCACCACTTGCCTCAACGAAGTACAGGACTCTCTTCGCAGCTGATTGAAGGCTCCTCAACTGAGCCGCTGCCTCTTCCGCTGAAAATTCGCTGCTGCGCCACAGCTACTAACTCACCGCTTTACTGTGCTTGCTCGGTTGTCGTCTCCATCACCGTGCTTGAGATCACCTAGATAGAAGCCTCGCGACTCCGTCAGGCCGCACGACCCAATGCTCAGTTGCTCGCTGTGCTTGAGGTCGCCCAAATCTAACCTCCTCTTCCGCTCGTCGAGATTGCTAACAGCCCAGGTTTCTGGTTTTCGAGCCATCCGCGTCTCAAGTCGGACTACGATTGCTGTTGCTATGTTCGCCCGAAGCTTGACCATTATTCACATAGCCAGGCCTCACTCCTCACTATTGCGTGTCATCCCGCGATGCTTCGGCCAGGCCGCCACTGCTGGTTGCTCACTGCCTTCGTTCGCTAGAGAAGGTGTTCGAAACAGTAGCAGCCGGAAGTTGGGCTCTTGCTGGCTGTTCACTAGTTTCAGATTTGGGGTCGCCAGGTGCCGAGCAACCAAACGCCGAGCGACCAGGAGCCCAGATGCCCAAGCGAGCAGGCACCATGCGCGACCAAGGCCATTGTGCGCGAGCTGCCTGAGTGCACGCCTAGGGCGCAACGCCACCTTCGGACACTTAGAGTTTGCTGATTTAAAGGTGAAAATATTACTATTCGATATTAGAATTTGATGACTTATGTACTTATGTCCTAAAGTGAAATTATGGGAGAACATAGATTAGGTTTAATACCCGATCTAAGGAGTTTAAGTTGTACCGTTTAGAATGTGATAGTTTGGTGATGTGGGAATGAAATATGAATTAAAAATTGGCAAATGACGTTCATGGATTAAGCCTTAATTATTTAAGCTTGGACAATCGTATTAAATGAACTTTCTTTTGTAATCACAATTAGGTCGTCTTCGAGCACACTGACATTAAGAGTGGTCCAAGAACTCCGCTTTGCAATATAAATAAGAATTTTAATGTAAAGGACTCCAAGTAAGTAAATTCTCGCATTCTCATTGACGCATATGTATTGATGTTTTTAAATTTCTCTTAGATAAATTAAATACATTATGATTATATTGAATGATTTCACATGATGTATATATTTTTTACTGTTGTTTGTTGACTAATGAAATATATACGGTTTTATATAGTTCATGTCATGGGCATGTAGTTATAGTATTCTACATCATTTCTGGCATGAGCCATTCGTACATTTAGAAAACTGAGGATTTAGGAATAAAATTTTAAAGGAAATGAAATTTTATAAATGGATTGTTATCAAAAAAATGATAAGATTTTGGAAAGAAGTGTAAACCTAGCCATAAAAGATATGAGTGGGAAATAGGGCATGGGGGACCGGCGCACACAAGAGGTGAAAACATGAAAGGAAAAGTTAAATGATGTTAACCATATTGCGATTCTACCAGTAGGAAATGTGATTGGGTTCCAAAGAATAATGGTCTACTGCAAGCTTAATGGCTAGTTGTTACAGTAAGTGAGCTCACGACTTAAATAAAATGGAAAGGTTTTTACAAGTTCTTACATTTTGAAATGGAAATTTTATGGAAGTATTCAGAAAGTTTTATTGAGGAAATGAACTATGAATTCATAATATATAGTGCATTTCACATACATTTATGCATGAGATTTGCTTATTGAGCTTTATAGCTCATTCTATTTCTTTCATTCTTCATTTCAAGTGATGTATAGCCAAACGGTGCGTGGAGGTCGCTTGTGGGCAAGCCTTCATACCCTGAAGCATTATTTAAATAAATTTTACTGAATAAGATAGATGGTTGACTAGAGAGGTTTTATGTATTGTTTAAGATATTTATTTATTTGTTTAACTTATCATGTTTTAAATTCTTTCAAGTTTCACAAATTTCAATTTGGTAAATGTTAGGTTGGTAATGGATTGTTGGAATATAATATTTATTATACTGGATATTTGTTGGATTTGATTGCATGCTGTTTACGAGCATTGAAAGAGTTTGAGGACTTTGAATTTATATAAGGGGTAGTTGTTGAAATTATACAGGAAACTCTGCCGAAATTTTTATAAAACCTTTTTTTTTTGGTCAAGTGTTCAGATTTCTTTTGTTTCCTACAGTAATTTATACAATTATTGAGTAAGGTCAGTAATACTCTCGGCTTAGGACAGTTCTTAATCTAGGGGTTTACACATATAATCCTATTAAAATACTTAAAGCTTCGTTTAAATTAACAATATTGGCATATCTGACTCTATTAGAGTAGTTCACAAACGGGCAAGGTCTTCCAACGACCAGTCGATTTCTAGAGTGGCTCTTTCTCAAGATGAAAAATGAGGTAGAGAATGAAACTTTTTGATTAGTCTTGGGGACTAAGACCTAATGTTCTTTCTATAGGCAACTAGATTAAACTCCCACTAATCATAATCAGCTTAGGTTTTCCTATTGGTTACTACACATTACAAAACTCATATCAAATATAAGATATCTTATTGGACTTACTTTATTGGACCACTTCAACTAGTCTAATTTAGTTAGAAAGCCAAATATAATTGTTATTAATTCGTAAGCCCTCATATTAAGTTATTAATAAGATAACCTAATAATGTCCCACTTAGGCTACAAATTAATTCTGAATACAATTACATTTGATAACCAAACATGCACATAAAATTGTTGTATATTCTTAAAGAACATCTTTCAAAATAATCTGGTTAATCTACTACATTAGCATAGAACCAAAGCGGCCTTTGTTACACTTAATCATAACGGGGCCCAACAATGATCACCAAACTAGCATATTTAATGACATAGGTTAAGTATGAATGTGTAGTTGGAAATTATATGTAATGTGATCTCATCATGTCTATTTCCAGTGGTCCTAACTTTATGATATCAAACTTTAGTCTTTCCACTTTATGCCGAACTGTATTTGAAAGATAACAAATTTAGAGAAATAAATAAAAATAAAATCATAAACTTTATTTTGCAGAATAAATAAAGTTTATTCTGCAGATATAGTGTCATATAATACAAAATAAATAATAGACTCCCACTAAAACTACATATCTTCAACTATTATAATCCCTATTTGAGCGGTATGCTCATGAAAGACATTGGAAGTTAGATCTTTAGTAAATGGGTTTGCTAACATGAAGTTGGTACCTATATGTTCAATTGACACTATACCTTTCAGAACCCTTTCCTTAACAACTAGAAACTTTACTATTTGTTTATTTGACTTTGACGAGCTCATGTTGTTGTTGGAATACATGACTATTGCAAGATTGTCACAATATAACTTAAGGGGTCTTTCAACTATTCGCAGCCCCATGACACAATTTTGCAACCATATTGCATGACTGGTTGCCTCATAACAGGCTATGAACTCTACTTTCATAGTAGAATATGCTATAAGTGACTGCTTGACACTCTTCCAAGAAATAGCACCTCAAGATAATAGGAAAACATAGCCAGAGGTAGATTTTCCAGTATTTGGCAACCCAAAAGGTCGGAGTCAAAATACCCAATGATCTCCAAATTATTTGACTTTCGATAGGTGAGCATATAATATTTTATTTTCTTTCAGTCCTCATGACCCGTTTGGCTACTTTTTAATGTTCCTTACCAGGGTCGCTCAAATATTTGCCTAACATGCCTATTATGTACGCCAAACCTGGACGTTTACATGCTTAAGCATACATAAGACACCCTACAACTGATGCATAAGGAATCTTTTGCATCTCATTTCTTTCCATTCTATTCTTAGGGCATTGATGAGACTGAACTTATCTCCTTAGTAATAGTATGTCATATATCGTTGCTAGCGAATAGTATGTCATCAACATAGAACACCAGGAAGATAAATTAACTCTCACTGAATTAGTGATATACACAATCATCAATAATATTAACCTCAAATTATATGAGATAATGATTCGATGAAATTTATGATACCATTTATAGGAAGCTTGCTTGACCATAGACTTTGAATGACCTAATATAAATTTTTCTCGTTACACCATACATATGGTTTCCATAAAATCACCATTAAGAAAAACTGTCTTAACATCCTTTTGATGTAATTCTAGATCAAAATGAGCCACAAGTGCCATTATTGTCCTAAAAGAGTATTTCATAGAAACAAAAGAGAAAGTCTTTTCATAGTCAGTACCTTCTTTTTGAGTAAAACCTTTTGRGACTAGATGCAATTTATATATCCATTTGCTACTAGTGGATTTCTTACCTTTAGGCAATTTTACAATATCCTAAACGTCATTGCCTTTTATTGATTTCATCTTATCATTCATGGCATCGATCCACTTTTGGTAGTTAGCACTTTGCTTGACTTGTTGCAATTTGATTGGATCATCTTCTATTATTCCTATATCAAACTAATATTCTTGAAAGAATACAATATGATCACTTGAAATTGTACTTCTCTTTTCTCTAGTGGATCGCCTAGGTGACACTTTTTCTTAGGGTTGTTGAGTTTGTTCTTCTGGAACAATAACTTGATTTTGAGTAAAGTGGTCCACAGGGAGATCGTCATTGTTGTCTTGAATTGTTTCTTGAACAATTTCAGTTTGCTAATCATTGTGAATAATAATATCTGGAATAGGAATATATTCCTACTCAAAAATAACATTCTTAACCTTATCTCTCCCTCAAACTCAACATCCTCAAGAGATCTCACATTTCCCATCTTAAGCATTTGGTAGAAAGATTTTAAAACTTAAAATCCCTCGACCTTTTAGCATATCTAACAAAATAGTGAAATAGTTTTTTAATCCAACTTTCTTTCATTTAGCCTATAAGGCCTTATCTCAGCTGGACAACCCCAATTATGAAATTGCTTAATGCTAGGCTTTCTTAAGAGGTTTTAGTTACTAGTTTATTTGGTACACCTACTTTGCATATAAGCTAAACCTTAAGTGCCTCATCCCAAAGAGGTTATAGTAAAGATGAATACTAATCATACTTCCCACCATATCCTTAAGCGTTCTATTCCATCTCTCAGCAGCACCATGCATGTTATGTTAGGTTTCCTATTGGTTACTAAGCATTACGAAACTCATACAAAATATAAGATATCTGATTAGACTTACTTTATTGGATTACTTCAATAAATCCAATTAAAATAGAAAACTAAATATAATTGTTACTAATTTATAATCCTAAATATTGAATTATTAATAAAATAGTCCAACATCTACTTCTAGATTCTTTTACTCGTTACAAGAAATATTTATATCTACAAAGTCTGGGTTGGCTACCCGCATTTACGATATTCTGCAAGTCCTATAATGGAAAGATATTTATGTACTCTACATAATGCAACATGCAGTTCTTCATGTACACTCCTGTGATTTCTTGTGATCATGAATCAAATAAGTTTGCAACATATATAATTATGAGAAAGGATGAACATGATATTTAGGCCATATTACAGCTGAGGATATACCTCTTGAGGGAAATCTCCATTGTCCATCTGAGCATTAATTAGTAGCTTGGCTGCTTAGTGCAATGGTGTTCGATCTCTCTCAGCCTAGTTAATGACAGATGGACGAGGACATTAAATGAGTATTACATATGTGTGTGCATGCTATAATGATAGTGATGATCACCTATCCTCCATCCCAACATGGTCCATGATGTTTGTACTAAATTTGTTCGGTTACTTTCAAGAGGTGTGTATTTTAGTTCATCAATATAGTAAAAAAATATAGCACAAGACTGTAATGTTACTCCTTTTCTTAACAAGAGCTTTAAACAACTTCAACTTAGATTTGTTAATTACCATGCTAGGGCAAGATTTAAGGCATTAACCCACCCACCTCCTTCATTTTGAGTTGACAAATAAAAGTTAACGGCTTTTCTGATTATTTCACTTGTTCTCGTAAGTCTTTCTAGCATAAGTTAGGCCTCCTAGCAAATATGGTGCCGTAGAGGAAGCAAATTTCACAGTAGCCATACCTGTTTAGTTCAATGTAATTAGATGCATGTTTTAACTAATTTATACTTTCAATTACTAGTTAATGTTAGCTTATCATGAATTATCTGGCCATTGTCTTTTTTCAAGGAAGCGCACTACTTTTGAGACAACAACTTCTATCTCTTTCTCACGGTGACTTGGATGCAGACGTTTGAATAGCACAAGAGCTTCGATGATAGATGTTGTCTTTTCAATGTGCCTGGTTTGCCAAACACTAAAATTAATCATATGCTACAACATACCGATAGCGATAAGGTTAAAAATGATTACAAAAGTCAGGAAGATGAAGTAATTGTTGGACTAAAAAAAGAGAAGGACCAAGAAAAAAGTAGTAATGGTCATAATTGCCTTCCCAAACTGCCTAGGAGAAAGCCTATATAATATTTCTAAGGAAGAGAGAGTGGAGGGTCTTTTTTGGCTATGGAACTGAACCTCAACTGTATCTCACTCTCTGCATCTTCCCTTATTTTCATCTCTTCTTCTTCTATAAGTCTCATCTCACTTCTATCATAACTAAGTGTTTAAATTGTTTCGAGAACTCTTAATTGGGCTTCTCCCTAATAGCCCAAATGAATGGTAATCATGGGAAAGAGAAGGTGATAGAAGGGATTGTTACTCCATATAGTGGTGGAAGTGGAATTTTGAACTCAACTCCTAGCAACTCAATGGGATCCATCTCTATCAGATTTGATTATAGGATGAATACTCCACTTCCCAAAATTCATTTTCCTTACTTCAATGGAGAAGGGCCCAGAGAATGGTTAACGAAGGCATGAAAATATTTTCAAATACATAGGATTGTTGATGAGATGAAAGTTGGAATTGTTGAGATGTACCTGCAAGGAAGGGCTAATATTTGCCTCCATGGATTTCATGCAAAATATCTTAATGCTAAATGGAGAATATTTTCAATGGAGATGTGCATGAGACTTCTTGAAACGACTGGAGAATAGGTCATTGAGACTTTTAGTAAAATTAAACAGAGAGGTTCTGTGATTGAGTATCTGGAATTATTGGAGGAATTAAAAACTCAAGTTATGGTTTTCTACCCCAAGCACTTGAAGATATATAACATATCAGTTTTTACTAGTGGCCTTAAAGAAGAAATAAGGCCAATGGTAAAGATCATGAAGCCAAATTCAATGATTGAAGCTTGTGAAGTTGCCCTTTTGCAAGTGTCAACCATTTTCACGATCTCCAAGAACAACAAAACACCGAGGCCAAATATACCAACCAGGATCACCTATCAAGTTCCCAAACCAATTGCAACCTATAACCTATAGAACCCAAACCAAAACCAAAGATTTACTTCCCATATCAACCCTGCGAACCTGGCCAAATATAAAACCATAACTCCCACTGATATACAAACTAAAAGGAGGTTAGGATTGTGTTTTAGTTGGGATGAAAAGTCACACCAGGACACATATGCAAAAACAGGATGCTGAACTTTTTGGTGATTGATGATTACAAGGATAAGGAAGAGGCGGGACAGGGAACTAAAGGGGAAAATAATAAAGAGAAATGTGAGGAATTGCTGCACATCTCTTTCAATGCACTAATGGTAAATACCAAGCATAAAATTATAAACATACTTGGCAAAGTTAAAGGAGCGGAGGTCTCTATTCTGATTGATAGTGGGAGTACTCATAGCTTTAGAGAAGCTACTGAAGTCAATTGGGTAAAAGGTGGATAAGGGCAGAACCATGATTCTAAGAGTGGCTAATGGAGAGAGGATGATTAGCAAAGCCTTGTTGTAGCCAATCTGTTGGTTGATGGAAGGGTTTGAGTTTCAGTATCAACTGAGGACACTTAAATTGGGGGAAATGATATGGTTCTAGGCATTAATTGGTTAAGTCAATTTGGCACTCTCCCTACTAATTATGCTAAAGGGTATATGATCCTTGAATATTAAGGTGAAACAGTGACTCTTAGAAGTGAGCCCTACAGTACTGTAGAAATAATGTATGGAAAATAAAAGGACGCATGGATTAGTAGTCAGCAATATGGTTTACTAGCGCAGATAAGTGTAATTTCTGAAGACAAAATTTCTAAGGTTCCTGAAGCAATTCAACCTATTGAAATTGAATTTGAAGAAGTGTTTAAAACCCCTACTGGAATGCCCCTTGAAAGAAGTCACCAACATCAAATCATCTTAAAGGAAGAAGCTCAACCCTTTAAGATTGGACCCTATAGATAACCCTTTGCATACAAAATAGAGATTGAAAAATTAGTGCAGGAAATGTTGGAGGCTGGAATTATACAAGTCAGTAGTAATTCTTTTGCATCTCCTATCCTACTTGTTAAAAAGAAAGATGGATCATGGTGTTTTCTTGTTGACTATGGACAATTGAATAATCTAACGGTTAAAGATAAGTTTCTGATGCCCATGATAGATGAGCTTTTGGATGAATTACATGGTGCAAAGGTTTTCTCAAAACTTGACCTAAGGGCAGATACCACGAAATAAGGGTCAGACCTGAAGATATCTATAAAACTTCTTTTAGGACTCACTAGGGTCTCTTTGAATTCAAGGTCATGCCATTCGGGTTGACCAATGCTCCAGCTACCTTTCAAAACTTAAAGAATAAGAACATTTGAGAAAATTTATTTTGGTTTTCTTTGATGACATTTTGATATACAATAACAGTATGGAGGAAAACTATGACCATTTGAGGATTGTGCTGGGAATTTTGAAGGAACGACAATTTTATGCAAAATTCAGGAAGCGTGCCTTTGGTCAGGGAAGGGTTGAGCATTTAGGGCATAATATTGACCAAGAGAGTGTATCTGCAGACGGCCAAAAAAGTAGAGGCTATGCAGAATTGGCCTATGGCAACTACTTGCAAACAACTTAGATGGTTCCTTGGACTTACTGGATACTATAGGAGATTTGTCATAGGTGTGGCACGTTAGCTAAACCGCTCACTAATTTGCTCAAAAAAGATGGGTTTCAATGGTCTGAAGTACCTGCAAATAGGTGAAAATTAGGCATGTTAATATATAAGAAGGAGTTACTTGCATTGGTTACTATTGTATCTAAATGGAGACATTATTTAAAGGGGATCATTTTGTTGTCAGGACAAATCATCACTTTCTTAAGTTCTTACTTGAGCAGAGAATCACTACACCACTTCAGCAAAAGTGGTTAACAAAGTTGATGGGTTTAGAATATGAAATCCAGTACAAGAAAGGGAATGAAAATTCAGCAGGAGATGTATTGTCAAGAAGGGCAAGAGATGATTCAAAACTAGCTACAATATCCGTGGTTGTACCTCTTGGGTCCAGTAGGTGTTGGATAGTAATGAAGGAGATGAGTCTACTAGCAAGCTAATCAACTAATTCTTTTGAAACCTGATTCAGAACCAGAGTACACGTGCAATGGTGGACTGTTGAGGCACAGAGGCAAGTTATATATTGGGTTAGGGGTCCATCATAAAGAAATTAATTCAGAACATCGATAACACCCAAGAATGAGGGCATTCTAGAATTCAAGCTAGAGTTTACAGAGCCAAGCAGTAGTTTTACTAGCTTAGCATGACGAAAGATAATCGAAGAGAAGTGATAAAATGTGATATAAAGTTGATAGGGTGGCTTATCCTGGTTTGTCACAACCGCTACCATACTCGGCCATTCGTGGAGTCACATCTCACTGGAACTTGTCGAAGAATTCCCAAATTCAAAAGGTAGAACTGTGATTCTATTAGTAAAGGACAAATTTTCAAAATATGGACACTTCTTGCTAACCAGTCATCCTTACACAACTACTACAATTGCCAAACTATTCATTGATCACATTGTTAGGTTGCACGAGGGACCTCAAAGCATAGTCTCTACTAGAGATAAAAAAATTTACCAATTTTTTTTTTTGGCAAGAGCTTTTTAAGATGTTGGGATTTAAGCTCGAGGTGATCTCTGCTTACCATCCACAAACAGATGGATAAATAGAGAGATTGAACTAGTTCCTAAAACTTTACTTAAGTTGCATGACTTACTCCAATCCAAAGGAGTGGAGTAAATGGCTTCAATTAGCTGAGTGGTGGTATAATACCACCTATCATTTAGCAATACAAAGAACTCATTTTGAAGCACTCTATGGCAGCTTACTCCCATAATTAACCTTGGGACCTTATCAGCACACAAAGGTTGCTACTGCAGAAGAAATAATAGAGGAGAGACACAAGATGGGTAAGCTACTTAAGGAAAGCTTATCGTAGGCTAGAAAGAGAATGAAGATGTATGTTGATCAGGGATGGTCAAAAAGAGAGTTTCAAAAGAAGAATGGGTGTACCTAAAATTACAGGCATATTAGCAGCAAACTTTAATGGGTTTTTCCTCAAAATGGACGTCTTTTTAAAAAGAATGTCCATAATGGACCACGTTATAGAAATGATGGCGTCAATGGACCCATCGCATTTGATAATGCGTGAGAAAAAAACAATTGTATTCACAGAATGCGTTTGGTTTATAGTTGACGATAATCACAAAGATGAACAAGAAAATGAGGAAGAAGATAGGGCTGATAGTGACTAGGAGAGACAGAAGAAGAAGAAAAGGAAGAAAAAGTTAACTATTTATTTTCTTGTCATAAGTTGATTGTGCCAAAAAGGGATAAAAATAACAGAAAAGACAACTGATAATGACATCTTTTCATCTTTTTGCCTCTTTAACTATAGAGAACCATAGAAGACTTCATGATGTTGAGGGTAAATGCGAGGAAAGGGTCCAACCCATTTCAAAAATGTGATAGCTTTTTGGCAATGCATACAATGAATGCAATGGGTCCATTGCTGCCACCGTTTCTATAGTATAGTCTATTATTGGCGTCCTTTCTAAAAGGACGTCTATTTTGAGAAAGAAACCCAACTTCAGCGATAAGAAGCAATCAAAAACTCAATCCATGATATTACGAGCCATATGAAATTGTAGAGAAATTAGTTTTATGTCTTATAGGTTGGCACTTCCGGAGTCTTCAAAAATCCATCCCGTCTTTCACGTCTCATTGCTGAAAAAGAAAGTTGGTGATATTAACGTTTCTTTGCAAGAACTACCTACTGTTGGCTTTGGAAATTCTGAGGCACGCAACATAGAAATGGTTTTACAGGTGAGGAAGTACCGAAAACGGTGAAGGATGAAATTCAGTGGTTAATTAAGTGGCATGGCTCAACTGCCGAAAACGCCACTTGAGAGTTTGTAGAAACTATCATCCAACGATTTCCTAATTTTGAACCATGGGGACAATGTCCGTTTGAGGGGGAGGAATGTTACATGATACATCATTTTCATAAATATATCATTAGGATTTTTGAGGATGAAGTTGGTAAAAATATAGAAATAAATGTTGTTTAAAGGGTAAATATATCATAATTCTCCTATTTTGTCCTTGCAGGTACTAAAATAGTAATACCTAGGAATTTACTTTCCATCTTCACGAATTTTATTTGATCATAAGATTTATATTCCAATTCACTGATTTATTTTAATATCGTGATTTTTAGTGTTTTTGGTTATTTTGTAGCGAAAGGACTTGAAGACCATTATGTTCGATATGTCAAATAAAATAAACAATTTATTTATCTGATTTATTAATTATTTGTGCATTATTGTGTGAGTATATTTATTTAAATGTGAAATTTTATTATTTTAATTTAATTAGAGTTTTTAGTTAATCAATTTAAGCTTGATCTGTTAATGCCTTTCTCGTTTCATCCAAAATAAAAGCCTTATTTAATATCGATCTTGGGCCAAAGGAAAAAACCCACATGCCTTAATTTAGTTAGACATAGCGGGTTAAAGGAAAGAAATGGCCCAAAAGGGTTTGGTTAGGGCCCAAGTCTAGAGTAGAAAAAAAAAAAAAAAAAAGGGCTGAAGGGTTTCAACCTTCAGACCTTCTTCTTCATCACTCTTAGCCGCCGCTGCTATTTTCCCTCTGCCCCACCATTACTGCCAATCATCTCTATGTGTAGTGATCGTCGCACGTCATCACTCGCATTACAACCGTTACGCGATCAAAGATTTTTGCTCGCTGACCGCACATCCTCCTCTGTTCTCGATACCACTATCTCCTTCTCTCCTCCATGCTGTGGACGTCGTCACTGGCTTTGCTCCTCTCACCATTCACATTAGGTGACTGCTTTGTCTGCACCAGATCTATTCGCATTGAGCTATTGCATGCTGTTCACCGTCCAGATCTGCTCAAGTCACCGTCGTTTATCACTAGGATTGGATCTCTACTGTGCGCCAGCTGTTCGCCCATCTGCGCACGCCGCTAGCCGCTCGGTCTGCTGCTCGCGGTTCGATCAGAAATGGGAGTTTCCGGATTTGGAACCAGCAATAGCTTGGCGCTATTGGGTTGTTGCTCGCCAGCTCTCTTCTATCGCCGACTAGGAGCAGATCGCTTGGAGCTCAACTAGGCAGCCAGGTCAGTTGAGCATTGTTCGCTGTCTGTTCGAACGCTCGGAGTGCACCTCCTTTTCTCGAGCGTGATTGGTACCAGTGCATCTTATGCTCAACATTGTATCAAGGGTTTTGGATTAAGGTGAATTTTCTATTTTCCTTATGTAATTTAATCAATTGGTTTTTCAAGTTTCATTTTATACTAATATCTATAGAAACGAGTAAAAATATGGTTTCTTAATTGAATGGCTTGTGTATTTGTGCTCTGTATTGGAAAGTATGAAAAAAAAAAGATATGGAATACGTCTATACATAATCTAATGTAGAAATTAAGTTAGTACGATAACTTAAGGGGGAGATTTTTGTGTTTTGAAGTGTTATGAGTATGGTTATTGATATTGAGATGCCTGATAAGTTGAAAAGGTATAGTGTGATTGTAATTATTATTGTCATTTTTTTAAGAAAGGTTGAAAACCATGAAATTAATTGTACTTTTGGTAATGTTATTATTTTCAACGTGAAAAATTTAAGTACGGGTTAATATGGGTGAGTGATGCTCGTATGATAAATGATGAATGTGTTCATAGTGTGCAGTCAAGTTAAGTGAATGTATTTAGTTAAATAAATTTCAAATAAATATTCTTTTTGTTATAAAAATTAGGATATTTCCTAGCACATTGACGCTGTGGATAGTCAAGGCATTCCGCTAGCGATTGAAAGGAAAATTTAATTTTATTAAGGACTTCAAGTAAGTAAATTTTCACATTTTCATTAATTATATTGCATATGTATTGTGGTTATAATTGAATTGCTTTTATTATATATGATATATGATTTTATTTCAAGTATGTGAATTTTATTACTTGATGGTATGTTAGGAAGTTTAAGTTTAGAGTTCATGTGGTCCATCATGATGAGCATGTAAAAGTTTGGAAAAATGTGATTTTTATATTGAATGACTTTCAAATGTTAAAGATTTGAAAAAGATTGTAAAGCCTAGACCATGAAAGGTGCAAGTGGGAAATGGGGCATGGGGGACCCGTACACTCGACCTAACCCTCTTGTAGGGTGGGAATTCATGTATTATTCACCTCTTATGAGGTGAAGTTCAGGAAAAGATTAAGCTATGTTAACAGTTTTGTGATTCTATCAGTAGAATGTGATCGGATTAAAAAATTGCGCACTACAGAGATTAACGAGTAGGTAATATACCAAGTGAGTTTACTATTTGAAATGAAAATTTTTGGGAAAGTTTTGATGAAATGGAAAATTTTGAAAAGCCTTGTCAAAGAAGTGAATTTCTGAAATTCATGACATATAGTGCATGATACATACTTTCATGCATAGAATTTACTTAAGGAGCTTTATAACTCACCCTTTCCCATCATTTTATATTTCAGGTGATGATTAACCAGATGATACGTGGAGATCGTGTTGGAGTAGGCTTTGATATCCAAATTTTATTTTCTTTAGTAAATTTTATTGATTAATGAAGTTAGTTGGATAGTTAAAAATTATTTATTCATTTATTCTTTTAAAAGTTTTCTCTGGATGATAAATAAATGAGTATTTTGTTGGTGAATGGGTTTGTTGGGAATTTAAATTATTTTGTGGTGATGTGGAGTAATTGTGGAGGTGTGGGTGTTGAGTTTTCTAATTGTATATAGGGGGAATATATTGATATTATAGAGGGAAATCTGTCGAAATTTTTGCAAACCCTTTGTATTGCAATATCCAAAATTTTTATTTTACCAATTTTCGTAATCTATGTAAGGGTAAAATTGGTAACATTCCCGAGTTATAATAGTTTCTAATTTGGAGGTGTTACAAAAATGATTATTGTTTAGGGACTAAACATGCAAATATAAGTCCCAAATAAGTTTGGGAACAAGGATGGTGAAAAGAGGGCTCAAACAGGCCCTTATTTGAGCTAAAATGGTGCCTGATCGTGAGCTATGGTTTTGAAAATTGAAAACAAAGGCAAAATGGCACACGGACAGAGGCAAAAAGGCACCATGTGCCAAATCGACACAGGTTCAAGCAAGAAGAGCACAAACCAGCGCTGCCCGAAGCTAAAACGGTGCAAGTTGGGCTTGTTTTGGGCTATTTTATGGTTGTGTCTGACTTTGATGCTTTTTTATCATTTTTGGTATCTTCTGAAGCTATAAATACGCGAGTTTTGGTCACAGTTTAGAAATCAACCTACGATTATTTGGAAGATGCATTGTAACTCTTGCAAGAAGCTTTTTGGAAGGATAAGAAGACTGAATGATTGAAGATTGATCAAGCTTATTGTGTCTTTGTGATATTTTTCTATCCCCCTCTTCAATTCCTTATTGTTTCTATTAGATTCATTATGAACTAAGTCTTTTGTTCTATGACCACGAAGTAACATTTTGGTATGCTATGTCATTAAATTAGGCGTTTTTCATGCTCGATATATCTTTGTCAGGAAATCTTGTTATTGATCTTAATGTTTGATTTTATGAGTGGCTATCTTTTAATTGTTTCAAACATTGCTTAAGGAGATTAGAAGTAACATTTTTGTAATTAGGTTAAATAACTTGTACCATGAATTACATGTTAAATAGAGATATATTTACATGATTTGCAATCTTTGTGGACCATAAGTTTGATGCCTTTTTCTAAGTTGAATTGAGCATAGAAGTATAGCTTAATTACTTGAGAAATTGATTGTTTATATCTTGAGAAAGTATATTCGATGTTCATGGATCTAATTGGTCAATACTTGATATGTTGATTTGGAAACCTCGATTAGATAACATAGTTGAAGAATTGGTGAACTCATGTGTCTTAGACTTTTTATCTATTGATTTTCCTTTTACATTATTTTGTGTGATCATGATGGTTAATTAGGATTTTTTTTTTTAATTAGTTAACTCTCATCTCTATTAAGTTGTTGATTAAATAAAATTCAGGACTATAAGTGAATAGTAATCTGGGTTCGATATCTTTTATATTATGCTATACAATCTAATTTACTCGCTAGGATTTCCCGTATCATTACAAAAATGAGGAAGATGAAATAATTATTGGATTTGAAAAAGAGGGTAACCAAGAAATGAGGGGTAATGGTCATAACTGCCTTCCCAAACTGTCCAAGACAGCCTAAGTAACATTTTTGAGGAAGAGGGAGTGGAGGATGTTTTTTGGCTACGAGAGTGAACCTCAACTGCATCTCACTCTCTAAAACTTCTCTTCTTTTAATCTCTTTTTCTTTTTTTTTTTTTTTTCAATAAGTCTCATCTCACTTCTATCATTGCAAAGTATTTAGATTGTTTCTAGAAACTCTTAATTGGGCTTTATTTTGTCAACTGAATTGAGGATTGTTGTGTCCATTTACTTTGAATTGAGTGGATTGAATTGTTGATCCATAACAAAAATATAAAGGATTATGATCTTACTCTTGTTTAACCACGATATCAGGAAAAAGTTCTAAAAGGTTCAGAACTTGCAGTTATGGCTGTGGAACTGGAGGCTTCCAAATAACTAAACCACCATTCTCAGGACTTTGTTTGGAAGGATAAAATGGGGTCATTGGTGTTAGTTCTCTAATTCTATCTGCTTTCACAAAGTTTCACTTTAATGCAGTATCAGTTAAAAACCTTAAATGTGGAAAACTAGGAAGGTAATCCAATTCATACTTGTAAATAAAGAAGGACGTTGACGGCATCATAGAGGCGCTCACAATCATCTTTTTCTCCTGCAAGTTCTTCTCGCATCTGTGAAAAGAACAGTAAATACTGCAAAATGATTAGTCAAGATAACTTTCCTTAGGAGCTTTTTTATATCAATATTTTCTGCAAATTTGCCGCTAAAACTACCTTCAATGCTTCAGCTAGCAGTCTGAGACAACCCACCCCTGACCTTGATCAGATAATGTCTGAACCTTTCCTTAAGTGACGATGCATAGCTTTGAAGTCTTCTTTTGGGTTTTCTTTACTCTAATTATAATTAGTTATCTAAAGAAAAATCAAGTTCAAGAAGAATTTGTTCAATAAAATCATCTTTTTAACTTAGAGAAATGAACCTATGATTCTTGTAGAAATGTGCTTTCTTAAGACTGTCTCCGTATTCTTCCACAATTCTAGTTGCAATAATTGCTTGTGTAGCAAGAGTACAGTCCCATAACTGACTACCAAAACTCTGCAAATTATGTATAATGATCAGTTTCTCAATTTGTCTGGGCAGGCATATATTAGTTTGATGAACCAACCTGCATTTTCATTCCATCCTCGGCAAGCCACGAGCAATCAGGAACTCTAGCAAGGTGATACTTATATTCATCACAAGTCTAATCGTGTGCCCACCAACACATCATACAGACTCTGTATTACTACGTATACCAGTTATATCATTCCAGATGTATAACAATTCAGGCAAAAAAATGTTATTATAGTAACGACATTCTCGAAACTCCCAAGGGAAAAGGATCTGCCTCTTCTGCTCCATACTGCATCTATTTAATTGTCTTTTTCAGAGCTGGTACTCTTACAAGACCAACGTCTCATAATTGGCTCACTGAAATAACTGAGTGCGTCCCGCAGAAGATCTTGGATGAGGGAATGAGGTAGTATAAGTCCTCCTGAAATAAAGAATTTCCGATTTTGAAGGTTATCCTCCAAAAACATATATCAATATTTTCATGCGCAATAGATTTTGACTAACCTTTTGACATTCATGTCGAGCTTTATCCCAGTCAATCTGATCATATGGCTTCACATGAATTTCTTCTCGTAGTTGTAGAACAAGATCAGTGACAGGCCCATGATATTTTCTGCCATAGAAATAGGATGTGGGGATGTAGGTTATGCGACAGTTGCACCACATCTTTGCTGGATGATAAGGGAAGATCGAACGGAATAAGCCAGAATTCTGGGGGCAGCGAATTGCATCCATCCCAGTCATACACGGCAAGCACCTGAACCAGATCAAGAACAAGATTTTCCTACCATAAGATTCAGTGCAAAGTATGATACGGAACATATAAATTTTGGTTTATTTCTCAAGGGAAAGATTATCTTCTTTAAAAAGTTTGGGAAATTTTGCAAATTACCTTTGTGATGAAAGTTTAATTATGCAAATTACCCCTTTAGGAAACAAATATGGTTATTAAGTATTTAATAAAAGGTACATGCACTATATCAAAAAATAGGTCTTCTTTGATCGGTTGCAGGTTACGTATAAGCAACTTTTGAGGTATTTGTTTTGCAGCAACATAAACATGTTTTTCTTATCCATCACAGACTCAGTGCAAAATTTGTAGTCTTCGGAGATTTGTCGACCTTACAATTCATTGACAAGATATGTAAATAGATGGCTGGAGTCAGAAACTACTTAATACCAGAGGACGAAATGATATTTTTCACGTAAAAAATCTATATATATTTTAAAAATTATTAACATTATATAAGATTTTGAAAGAATGTTTGGAGCTACTGCCACCCCCCAAGCCCTAGCTTCGTCCTTCATAGATGCACAAGCAATCCATATAATAAGTGCAATATTCTTGCCACTTTTTGCTTTCATTATTGACTTTGGGTTCATGATACTTGCTAGATAAAATCGCATATGCAATAAAGCTTCACTCATGCAAGTATATACGGTCCACAAGTAATATAGAGCAAGTAAGAGTGATTGTTTAAATTCCTAATAAAATCAATTGGTTTGTTGGTTGTCATAAAAATAAGTAAATAACTAAAATTATCTAATCACAATGATTTGGAAATAAGCATAGTAATCGCACAAATGATATGATCAAGAATTTAAAGGTGAGTTTGAGTTAAGAATCCCCATGTACTAATGTCCAAGAAATTAAAATATCAATGCTACAGATAGGCTACACTAATGACTTCTGATCAAACGCTATAGCAAAGGTTTAGCCATTACATCAACGCTGTAAGAGGCTGTAGTAATGACTTCCGAGCAAACGCTATAACAAAGGTTTAGCTATACTAGAAATGCAAATCGAGACAAAAATGACCTTACCCTTTCAGATTGTTAGTCCTTATTCCTATTTCACTAAGTTGTTCTACCTGTTGGAGTTACTTAGCTTAAGGAACTTGAATAAAGTTCAAGTCTTATATGTTCTTATGGGGTGGAATATGAATGTTTTAATATTCTATGGTATCCCTAAAATATTAAACCTTATCTCAAGATGACCAAACCTACATCTGTTCAGGTTTTTCACCTCTTTAACTACCTTTCGGAGTTTAAGAAGCTCAAACAAACACTATTTATGGTCAATAAAATAGTGAATGTAAACAATATATAACCTTGAGTAAAGCATTTTTAAAGAGCAAACATTGCTCAAATCATTCAAATAGACATTAAATACATAGGTTTATCAAAACTCTAACTTCTAAGAAGTTAGTTCATGTTCATGGATGAAATGAAATGTAAGATGTGAAAGATTAACATATTGAAATGCATCCTGAAATAATCACTCAGAGAAGGAGAAACAAAGTCTTAAAAGATTGATGAAGTCCAATGGTGTGAAGGCTTCTTTGAAGTCTTCTTCTTCTTCTTCCAAGCTTCCCTCTTTTTGTTCTCTTTCTCTCTCCTCTATTCTCTCTTTTCTCTCTCCTTTTGCTCCTGATGCCCAAATTCCAGAATTCCTGAATGCCTTAGTCATTTTCAGCTTCCTCCTTTTTGTCCCATGAAGCTTTTCTTGAAGCTTGGCAAAAAGGTGTTATAAACACCTTTTTGCTTTTTCACTTTTTAATTTTTGCCTTTTTACTTTTTACTTTTTACTTTTTGGACTTCAAATTTAATTTTTTCCTTTTTACAATGATGACTTTTCTTTTCTTTCTTAACTTTTTTCTTTGAATAAAATATTCCTTTTTACTCGTAATATTCAGTGCTGCAGCATTTTGTCTAGTATTGAATAAATCTTCACTTGTTCATCAAGTGATCTTCTGTTTTGCTTATAGAATATTTTTTCTTACAAAATAGAATATTTTATCTTAGTAAATGCACATGAATTCTATAATTTCACACTATTATACAATTAAAGTCATTTGGTCTATTCTAAGCAATATTTAAGGCAAAATAAGATGAAGTCGCATTTTATGGTACTAAAATGGTGAAAACATGTACATAATCTATAATAAAATCAATAGTTTCCTACTCATATCAGTAGCCAGAGTCAAAAACTTAATATTATAGGACGAAATGTTTCACGTAAAAAATCTATATATATTTTAAAAAATATTAATACTATATAAGATCTTGAAAAAATGTTTGGAGCTACTGTAGCCCCCACCCCCACCCCCAAACCCTAGCTTCATCTTTCGTAGATGCACAAGGAATCCATATAATAACTGCCGCATTCTTGCCACTTTTTGCTATCTCTTATGATACTTTCATTATTGACTTTGGGTTCGTGATAAGTTCTCCCAGTAAAGTTCCAAGGGACTCAAATTGAGGAAAGGCCTGAAAACTGATGGCACTTTGTAGGTGAAGATCTCTCAGAGAATAATAATTTACCAAGTCATGGTTTACAACACTTGCAGAATTTATCCATTTTAGAGATACGGATGAATTTATACCGGAAGACAAGTCTTTCTCCAGGATGGAATGCCAATGGCACAACCATGATCCAGAATCCATATGCGAGCTCTCGTAACAGCAGCACGACCATCATCAGGTCCTTCTCCGAGCAGACGCAGAGCAATGTAGCTAAGGGCTGAACCAATCATCGTACTGTGTGACCTTCAACATAGAATCCCCAGTCCCCTTCATCATTTTGCATACAAATTAATTTTGCATCTTCAAAATCTTTTTCATTTCTTCTCTAAAATTGAGAAACAAAGAATAGTGGTATTATACATATTTGATGGTTGTCAATATAACGAACCATCTCCTTTTATGCTCGTATGTTAGGATTGTATTAATTGTCTCACTAATATATAAGGCAATTAGCTGCAGATGTAACAGAAATAAAATATTAAAAATAGAAATAAAAATAAAAAGATGAATTAGATTTTATATAAAGAAAAGCAGAAAATAAAAGTGATGCTCATGGTTGAACCGTGACCATAGAGTTATTATTCTCCTTTCTGAAATCATCGCCTTTAGTAGTCACTCCTAATATGACAATATTTGGACAATAAATGTACAAAATTATAAAGCAAATTACTATATATTTTCGATATTTTCTTCCCGATTTTTCTGAGAAAAATTTACCAGTGGTGGTGTAAAAAACATAGGGGCAGCATTCTCCGCCGGCCAGTGGCCGTCACTGGCTTGGCTGGCTCTGTTTAACCGGAGGGCTTTCTTCACTTAAGTCTTTGCTGCTTCAGATGTTACTTTTCATTTTCCCCATGTCTAGCCGGTGGGATGCTTAGAAGATCAATACCGCTATCTTCGATAACCTGTCAAAAGATCAAGTTTAAAATGTTAAGATCAATAGAAATTTTTGTATAGAATGGGATAAGTCGTCTTGGCGTGGATGAACTCTCTTTTTCCAATAGTTTCTGTATTCTTCTCGAGCCTTTTCGCGTGCTTCCCGTTCCTCAGACATTTCGCCATCGGATCATACTCCCAAGTTTGTCTGCCAACAAAATTGTTGGTGCTATAGAGGTATGGTCCATTTCCTTCTGCTATCTTAAGCTTCCCACATTTTCTTTGCTTCTTTACAAGTTCAAGTTAAAACATGCGATCTCTGTAGAAAAGCATAGGATAATTAATTTTGCAAAATTCTTAACACTATCATTTTTAGAATCCTCTGAATTTATAATTTCTTTAAAAATTCCTAAATATATGTAACTATTTGAATGTAAATAAGAAAATAAATATAATTGAATATAAGTGTTTATGTGTTGTCTTTAATAATTTATAAATTAACATTATCTTGCATATGCATGGTAAAATGCTTGTGAATAAGGAATATATAATAAGTTAAAAGGTAAGAAACAAATGTATTAGAATTGGCGATGATTAGTTGTTGAGAAGAAAAAATAATGGTGTGTATATGGGAGCATTTTCAGTCATGTCTTATCAATTGAAATTTATAAAAAAAAATTTAAGACATGTAAATATTTTAAACACTTCAAAATATATTATCAAATCGTTTAAAATATCTGATAATCTATTTGGTAGTTCCGTTATAGGGGCTGAATTACAATATCAAATATCTAATTTTGTTTTCAATTTTTGTTTCAAATCAGGACATTCCATTTCTGATAAATGAGAGTTTAACCCATGTAAACGCAGAAGCATAATAGAAAGACATAGATATAGCAAACAATGTTGAGACGATCATTCAGAATAAGGGGGAAAAAAAAAAAAGTACCTAAAATGAGTAAACCTACGTTGAAAACAGCTTCAACGGGTTGAATTGGCAGAAGAATCTGTAAGAAACTTTGAAACGGGAAGGTACTTTGCTTTGGCAACCTTCAAGGTGCAGATAGGTATTGACGTGTATTGACGTTTTCCTCTTTTTGGTGACTGAAGTCGGAAAGCGGAATGCATGGCATCTTCAACGGGACATCTAGAGTGTGGGTGATCCATCATTCGGACATCCCTGCACAATCTTCTTCAAGCATAGAGTGTGGGTGACATCATTTGCAATAATATATATAACTATATTAGGTATTATCAGAAAACTATTAAAGATTAATCTAGAGGACACAAGAAGATAAATTCATATATTATGCTCAATCTTTGGGACTCCACTTGTGTCTTCAATTGGTAGCTAGAGTTTCTCCAATTTACATGATCTTCTCCTCACCGGCTCCATCACTTCAAAAGATATATAGAAATAATTTTGTCCAAGTCTCAGGTTGTGACAAATTCAAATAATATTATACATCGGGCAAGAATTTCTGTTTTTCTTCTCGTAATTAGAAAAAGTTTGTACAAGGATTTTCGTAATTTCTTATTCTTATCTTCTTATATGATAGATTACCTAAGGTTTGATTGATCAAATAGGAAACGACAGGATTACCTAAGGTTTGATTGATCAAATAGGAAACGACAGGATGTAGAAGGAAGTTTTCTGGATATTCTTTTAGAGAAATTATACGTAGTTAAAGAATTCTTTTCTCATAATTAGAGAAAAATTTAGATGAAAACTTTAAAAAAATTATTATGATCTTATCTTCTTGTGTAATAGGTTACCTAAGATTCGACATGCTTATGATTTCATTCGTTAATAATTCATAGTATGAAGCAACAATATGTACATGGAAGGAATTTCAGCCAAACTCAGAACTTTAAACAAATTTAAAGATATTTATGCATCGTGGAGGAATTTCTTTTCTTTTCTCGTAATTAGAGAAAAGTTTATAGAGAAACTTTTGAAATTTCTTATTCTTCACTTCTTGCATAAGAGGTTGCCTTGATAGGTCTATCATTTCATTTATTAATAATTCATTGTAGGAAACAACAATATGTACATAGAAGGAACTTTGGCCAGGCTCAGACTTTGACTTTATACAAATTTAACGATATTATACATCTCGAAGGAATTTCTTTTCTTTTCCTCTACTTAGAGAAATACTATGTCAATAACAGATTTTCTACATCATAAAATCAACGAAATCTTAAAAATTTATGATTAATACAATGTCACGTAAGAAAATAGTCAATCGATGTCATAATCCTGGATTTCATAGCATTCAAGTAAAGTTAAAACGTGTTATTCGAATATAATAATTCATGTGATAAAACATGCCTATATAAAAAAAATCCATAATGCAAAGCATTTTAGAAATAACATGTATTTTGTAAACTAAAACTTTTAAAACTGTTTTATAAGGGACTCACCTAAGTGTGATCGTGCCATAAAGATATGTCATAAGAATATTTTTAGTCTATGCTCCAAATAAGAGATAAGATAAGCATGCACTTAAATCTCAGTCATTATTGTGGACTTAAAATCCTACTAAATTTGTACACATAGTTATAGATTTAGGTTACGAATTACAGACTCGAGTAAATAACACATACACACACAATATATATATATATATCCAAGTACTAAAATAGGATAATTTGGCAAAGCTACCTGAAAAATAATTTTATACTGTCAGGGTTCAAGAAGTAGGCATATCTTAGTTTCTAGACATCTAAACTTGTGAAATCAGTGCCCCAAAATTCCTAAAATTCAAGGCTTTCTAGACATGTCAAGATATTGGCATGATGATATTTTGGTAACTGACAAACAATTACAGAAAAATGCTTATAAACAAGTTCTGGGAAGAGTTTCCCTATAAAGCTTACTAGAAAATAATCCTAAGATTCGAATGCATCTATCAAGGCAACCCACTTTATCTAAAATTGCACAAGTACTTCCCATATTCCGCTAGAATAACAGGGTAAGGTACAAACTGGCACAAACTGGTAGAGTGCAAAGATAAGGTTATATTCGGAGTTGTAGGGTGATTCTCTTAGCAAGACCAACGAGATTGAGGGGATTCTACCAAACATCAATTCAATAAGGAGTCTTTCTAAGAATAGGTCTATAAAAAACGCGATTCGTAACATAACAAGTGGTATTTATGGCTTCAGCCTAAAAATGCTTTGGTAAATTATTTTCACAAACTATAGATATAGCCATTTGTTATAATGTACGATATTTCTTGTTCGACTACCTTATTTTGTTGAAGAGTTTTAGCGATGAAAAGTTGTGAGTAATACCACATTCATCACATAAGTTTGTCAAACTTTTATTTGAAAATTCCCTACCATTATCACTTCTAATAGTTATAAATTTGCAATAAAGGAAGTTCTGTAATTTTCTAAAATGATTTTGATTTCCTTGAAAGCTTCATCTTTTTGTGCAAGATATATAACACATGTAAATCTAAAAATTATCAACAAAAATAAAAGCATATCTCTTCCCTCCGAGACTAGTGGTTCTCATTGGTCCAAATAAATCCATATGTACTAGTTCTAGTGGTTTAGTAATAGAATCCATTTTCTTAGGTTTGAAAGAACTTTTGATTTGCTTTCCATATTGACATGCATCACATAGATGACTCTTCTCAAATTTGATTTTTGGTATGCCTCTCACCAAATTATGTTTGGATAAATCATTCAAAAGGTTCATACTCACATGTCCTAGCTGGTTTTCTATGCCATAGATAATCTTCATCTTCATTCACAACAACACGTTTCACATTTTGGCAAACAAGATCATCAAAGTACATCACATAATCATTTCCTACTCTTTTATCAACAAAGATAACATTATTACTCCAATTTATCAAGATTAGAGCACATTTCYTTTTCAAATGTCACAAAACAACCATTATCACAGAGTCGGCTAATACTAAGCAAGTTATATTTTAAACTATCAATAAGAAGAACTTGTTTGATAAGTGGAAAGGGCTTTTTACCAACATTTCCTACTCTTAGTATTCTTCATTTCTTCTTATCACCAAAGGTCACAAGTCCTTTATTCACCTGCGGTATGTGCGCACAACAAGTGAAGCATCTCCCATCATGTGTTTTGAGCATCCACTATCAAGGAACCATTTAGTTCCTTTATGGTTTGACTTCTTGCAAACCTACAACAAAGGTTGACATAAGAACTTGCTATCCACATTTTTTGGGTCATTTAGGGTTACCAAGATTTCTTTAATTCTCCAAATGAATTTCACTCAATTCAATTTTTCCTTTCACAAAGTATTTTCTAGCTTTATGTCCACTTTTTCTATAATAAATACAATAGACATTAGGCATATAAAAAGTTGAAGCTCTTACAAAGAATTTTGGTTTATGCTTGCGAGTGTGTGTGTAACCTATGCCCTTTCTATCATAAGGAGAACATTGAGAACCAAGCAATTTGTTCAAGTTGTTTTGACCATTTGTGAACTTTAGGAAACATGCATTTAGCTCATCCGCTTTCATTTTCAAATTCTCATGTTCAAAATAGTATGAAGACTTTTGATTTTCTCATGCAGTTTTCCAAAGATAATTCATCAATTTTGTCTATTTGCATTTATTTTTGTCACGTTTCATTCTATACAAGGAAATAATCAAGTCACTATTTTCTTTTTCCAAAGTAGAATTGTCATTTATCAATTGTTCTACTTTCAATTTCATGTCTTTGTTTCTCCTAGACATCTTTTTCAGTTCATCATACATTTTAATAAGCAATTCATTAGAATCATCATCAATATTAAGTTCATCAAATAAGTTCAAGGAGGATGTTGAAGGGGTTACCACATCTCCAACAGTCATAAAACAAATGTTTGCTTTTTCATCATTTGAGTTGTCATCTTCATCTTAACTTTCTTAATCCCATGCACCAATAAAGCGCTTGCCTTTCTTGAATTTTGCATATTTCTTTGGCTTCTTTGCTTGATTTCCTTCCTTTATCTTTGGACAATCCACCACAATATGATCCCCTTGCATTCATAACACAATCTTGGAAAAAATTAGTATAAAGATTCTTCTTAAACTTGTTCTTTGTAAAATTCCCTTTCCTAAAGTTTTCATAAATTTCCTCAAAATCATGACCATTTCCTCATCATCATCACTTTCTTCCTCACTAGTAGAATCTTTGTTATCCTTCTCATTAATCTTAAGGGCTACACCTCTAATCTTTCTCTCATCCTCTGCTTGATCATTAAATCTCATCAAGTTCATCTCATGTACGAGTTCTTCAACAGGTAAGCTTTTTAGATCCTTAGCTTCTTTAATCACTAAAACCTTAGGTTCATGATCTATGTCGAGCATAGAGAATCTTGTTGTTTTGTGCCTTAAGAGTGTAAGTTCTATCACAAGCCTTAAGTCCATTTATGATATTGGTGAATCTAGTGAACATGTCAGAAATGGTCTCATTTGGATTTATCTTAAAGCGTTCATAATCTCTCGCTAACATTTCCATCTTAGATTCTTTGACATTGTTAATACTTTATGAGTCACCTCTAACAATCTCCATCATTTGGTGAGTGAAATCATAACCACAAACTCTATTGTACTTGTCAGCATCTAGAGCACAACTTAGGATATTCATAGTTTAAAAGTTTCAGGTCATTTTTCTATTTTCACCCTCATTGAATTATTCCAAGGTCTTAGGAGCTCTATTTCCATTGACTTTCTTAGTGGGAACATAGGGTCCAGTAATCACTATACTCCACAACTCAAAATTCACTGAAGAAATATAGATTTTTATCTTAGTCTTCCAAAATTTGTAGTTAGTTCCATTGAACAAAGGTGGCCTATTGGTGGAGGAACCTTCCATGTAGGACAGGGAGGATTGAATTTCTATATATATTTAACTTCTAGGTGATCAAACCTCTAAATGAAGTACTAGCTCTATATGTTTCAGTATCTCCATGAGAAATAAGTGTCGAACCTAACAAATTGGTTGACCATGATTATTTATTCCAACAATAGATACAAAATGTATTTTGTATCTATTTATAAGATAGGTAGAATCAACATTGAGAACTCTTCATATGCTGCTCTGCTATGAGGATGCACCCAAAATACATTATCAAGCATTCCTTCTTCATTCTTGTGAATCATATGAAAAAAAAAATCACTATTTTTTTGCTACATTTTCAAGAACATGCGGTTAATACATTTCGCATCCCTATCACCAAGTTTCAACTTCCTAACTTTCTGAATATAGTTCTGACAATCCCTTGGTAAATATTCTAATTTATCAGGACCTCCAGCTTGAACTTCTAACATTCTTATACTTTTACTTAGCCTCATTCCTACTATACATTTGCTTCAAGTTTCCTTTTGGTATTTGAACTTAAGCACCTATACTTAAGCATGAATCCAGACATAGAAAGTTCTGATTCATGGTTATGACTATAGTTGATTTCTGTGACTTGCCACTCTCTGAATCCAGTCAATTTCACATTTAATTTTTGCAGGACAATTAATTTGCTTTGTTAATTTTGTTATTGTTGATCTCCTACCTCTATCACATGATATAGTCTGATATTTCCTCAAAGTACTTTTTCCCTTTGAAGCAGATCTTTTGCCAACACGATAACCTTTTCTTCAAACAAGTGCAAGATAAGACTAAAAAATCTCATTCAAGCTATTATATTGCATACCAACTGTAGGTGCCCTATCGCTTTCTTCATCAACTTCAGCTACTTTATGGTTGTCATCATTGGGCTCGATAATTTCAGTAACACCTATAATCTGCATAATATCCTCATTTTCCACTTCATCTTCATCAACACATCATCCTCAATGGTCACAATTTCTACTTCATCTTCCTCACCTTTGCATCGAGCTGATAAGTTGGCTTCATAAATTCTTCCATTTCCATCATCCATTTTGTGTTCTTGGACTAAGAGAATGAACTTGAAACTAAGCTTGCGAAAATTTCTCAAGGCTAAAGAGTTTTCAGAGAAAATAGTAAGAGTAATAAACAAAGGCAAAGACGGAGATGGGTGAGGGTGAGGCGAAAAAAAGGAAAGGAAAAGAAAGGCTCTTTCTTTCTTTGACTTTGAAAAAAAGAGCTCTATTTTACTAGCCTTGCCATTTTTCATACTTTTATTAATTTTTTATTAATATAAACAAATGTAACTTTAATTAGTAGTATAAATTCGTATTTTAACTATAATTAGGAACTTGAATTTTACTAATTAGTTTAATAGTTTTTAGATATATAAAATTAAGCCATTAACTATGGTTAGTAGATTAAATTAAGTTCATTAACAATATTATTATAAGCTAGGTTTAAATGCCATAGTAAATCGTAGTAATCCAACTTTAGTTAACTCCAACTTTAATTTAACATATATTGAGATCTAAGTTGAATATAATAAACTACATTATTTCAACTTTAGGTAAAATCAATCATATGATTTTAACTTCTTATAACTACATTAATTAAGTAATCTAATTAACTAACTTAATTACGTAAATTTACTTTTAATTTAGTAACTAGATTACATAACAATCTTCTAATTAACTTGATTATGTACTTGATCTAGACTAAGTAACTATGTCATTTCAACTTAGTTATTTAAGTAATACATACTTTTTTTTTCTTTTTTGAGGAAAAAAATTGTATTAAGAATCTGCTAGAAGAGCAGGAAGCAAGCTAGGGGGACCGATTCAGTCCAATACATAGGTTTCACAAGAGCCAAACCTAATTGAGCAAGTTCATGAGTTGAAACATTAGCCTGTTACTTAACATGGGTAACTTCAACTACAGCAAAAGGAACTACACAAGCATTAATATCAGCAATAACATGACCAATAAGAAAGCCATCAGGATCAAGGACTTAAAGTCGGGATACAATCTCCATAGCGTCACTCTTCAATATGAGGGAGGAGTTCACATATTCACTGGCGAACTTCAAGCCCTCTAGCATAGCCCAGGCTTCAGCATGCAAGTTGGATTCTTCATGGCCATGGATGAGATAACTTCACCCCTGAAACCTGAGAATGGTCCCCAACCTCATACCAGTTACACTCCATGTGGCATCAACATTTAGCTTGTATCGCATGGCCCCCGGAGGCCGCCATTTAGCCGGAATAGTTGACCGCTTGGAACAATTCCAATCCCTATTTGCTATTGTATATTCATCCCATAAAATGTGAATATGTTGCACAATATCCATAGGATCTGTGTCCTTTGGAGAGAGAACCATGGAGTTCCATCGGAGCCAGATACACCATACTACGAAATTGAGCAGTCTACAATTCTCATCTGCTTCGTCCTCCCGCAAATCAGACAGGAATTCGTCAAAGTTCCTCACCTTATGATGAAGCCATTTATAGAGCGAAGGGAAAAGGATCAAAACCTCCTCTCGGAGTATGGGCAATCAAACAAGTTATAACTTGGTAATTATAACAGTTAGTTAATAAATCAATCATTGCTAGTAAATTATGTGTGTTTAAGGAAAGTCAATTAAACTAAGAGAAAAAACATTGATATGATGTGTTCGAAATGAGAAAACCAAGAAAGGGATGACGTGTACGAGAGGGATGACATGTCAAAGAGGAAAAGAGGGAGGGAAAGAAGGGATGGAAAAGAGGGAAAGAAGGGAGGTGGGAATGGATGTTTCCCTTGAGGTCAGAGTTGTCCTTTCGCAAATCCGCCCTTGTTGATCCCCTTTGATCAACTCTCATTATTGATCCAATTATCATTTCCGCTTTAAAAGACATACAAAATGATAAATTTAAATCAATCTCAAAAATCTACTCATAACTATAAAACATTCCCTTCAAGATAGATGCTATTTGAATTGAGCAAGAGAGAAGTGATGAAGCATTTGATCATTTATTATGAATCGACAATGAAGGCTGATGTCGAAGGTGAGCAAGCATAGACGAGCTTTTCCTCAATATTTGTTGAATTTCTTCCTAATAATTTTCTTATTTTATTTTCCTCAACTATTAATGAAGAGAAGGCGTTTCTTGAATAAATACTTTACCTTTTCCAAATGAAATCCTTAAACCAAACAGGGCTGTACAAAATAAATATAGAAACACCAAAAGACAAGATCATTCACACTGATTCGTTTATTTTTTCAATTTTATTTTCCTCCTCCTTATTAGTTATTTTTGAAGAGAAAAAGAGAAGGAAAAGAATAATCATTTTAGGATCCACTTAGTGATGATCAAGTCAACAAGGAATTCTGTTTCTGTTTGGGCCTCCATTTTTGACTAAAAGTTCATACCATGCTGAATGCAACTCAAAATAATCTACTTTCGTCACACTTTTGTTGGTATTTGACCAGGAAAAAGTAACATTGGTGGTTCTGATCCACACAAACGACCACCATAGTAGGCCAGTATGACTATAAAATGGAACCACACCTAAACTGGCAAGGGGTAATGGTTCAGATTTGGCAAAGAAAACAAAGTAGACCTATACCTAATCACTTTGCACCATCTCCGTAAACGAAACTTTCTACAAGAAATATAAAATGCTTTCAACAAATTCCATTCCTCCATACAACCTTCACTCCCATATATATGACTTCAATATAAGGATCTTATTACTCATATATTCTTGTGTTTTTCTCTTATTCCTCTTATTATTGGATATCTATTCATTTTATTTGTATCCACAATAAAGTATTCTCTCCTTTTTTTAAAACTTGTCATATTAGATTAAGTATTTATCCTTATCTTGAAAATAAGGAGAATGAGGTTAAATCTACCTAACCTCCATTCTAAATACACATTTTATTTATAAATATGTCACGTTTAGATAAAAATAACATACATTCACTTCTTCCAAACTCTTGCATTTAAATCGAGCAAAGATATGAGTCATTTTGGTCTAGATGATATACATTTTATCAATTAGCATACAAATTTAGGATGGAGAGGGATGAATTAGCCTCTTCGAAAAAGAAGATAAAATGGTTAAAAAAATGACTTTGTAAATTAAATATTGCTCTTTTGAAATTTAAATAAAGCTAAAAATGATAAAAATCATTTAATTATTTTCTTGATATATAAGACGCTTTTAATAATTACACAAAGAATAAATATTTTAATATTACACGCTTTAAAATATGGTGATAGTAATGAATAAAGGAAAATGGAATTATTGCATGATAAAATAGAGAAAGAAATATGGAAAACCAATACTGGTAAAATACTCCTAAGAAATTGACTACAGTAAAAGGAGCAAAGGAGAAAGAGACCGTAAGATTCCTCCGACACCAGCTCTTTTGGCTCTTACCATTCCCAAAACCGATCCTCCACTAGGAAACCACACCCAGATTCTCTCTCATCTTGTCTCTTCTTTTCCTTTTTTTCTCTCTACATTCGAGAGGAAAAACAGCTAAGCAATCGAAACCCTAGAATTTTGATAATCTAGTTTGGTTAGCTATCTCGAGGAGATGGTGGTGTTGAACCGCTTATTTGTTTCCTTAACAATTAGTGTTGCATTAATCGCATCATGGAGTTCAATCAGCGCGAGGGCAAATTTGGAGGGGGACGCGCTTTACGCGCTCCGCCGCAGTCTAAATGACCCTGAGAATGTGCTGCAGAGCTGGGATCCCAATTTGGTGAATCCTTGTACTTGGTTTCACATCACCTGTAACCAGGATAACCGTGTCACACGCCTGTATGTTTCTCACCTATTTTCATGTTTTCTGTGATTTATTACGCGTTTCTTTTTCTTGGAGGTCAATAATCTAATTGCAGGTACTGATTTTGATGTTGGTGCTTTGTTTAATTTGATAGAGTAATTGATGTATCTTTATTTTTCAATTCAAGAAGCGCTTATTGATATTAAATATTTTTAAGGGATATACGCAATTTAATTTAAAATAGAAGTCTGAAATTATTGATGATGCTAAACTTTAGCTTGAATACAGTTTTATTGAGTGATTGGCGGCTTATAAAAGTTGGGTTTTTTTCTAGAATTAAAATCAATGTTTCTTCATGCAGTACTCTTCCTTTGTGCATATTTCTGAAACAATCTGTTGGTTTGCCTTATAGTTTGATGTATTAAATTCAAGTATTAATTTTCTTTCAAAATTTCCTGAATCTTGTGCTGACGGTCCTGTGGACTTGGGTTGGCCCCTTTTTAAGAATTCTTAAATATGATTGGTGGGTGCAATGATTATTAGTGATCAATCAAAGGCTGAATCAATTGTTTTTGCCCTCATGTGCAGCTCTTTTTCCTCTTATTATTCAAGTATGATTTGTGTTTACATGTGCATGTATGCATATATCAGTAGGACGTTCTGAGCATTTGTGGTAGTATTTTGTCCTCTGTTTCTCTTTTACCTGGATGTATCAGTAGAAATTAATTCTTTTATTGACTGTTTGATAGTTTTTGAAATAGTTGAAATGCTGAGTGATTATGAAGGAAGAATTGACTGAAACCTAGGGCTTGATGAATATTGGAAGAATTCTGTTTGAAAACTCTTAACAATCATACATCTTCGGAAAGCGATTATTACATAGTTCTTCAAATGCGGGACCAGACTTTTTTTTTTTTAAAAAAAAAAATTAGTTAGTCTTCTTTCTAATGGTCATATGAACAGGGTCAACAGTGAACTGCTCTCTAGCATTGGGATACAGGGAAATTAGATCTGGAAGATGTGAGACTTTGTCTCTTAGAAACTTCTGAGTCCATAAGATATTTCAAGACGAGGAGATTTCAATTGGCTTTTAAATCAAAACTCAGATTGATATTTTGTTTCCACTTAAATATTTCTGCGATGCAAAAAGCATATGATAGCCCACAATCAAAATTACTTATGCTAGGCGTAAGAAACCCCTATCTAGTCCTATCTAGTCAGTACTAGTCTCCAACTGATTTTGACATCAGTTGTTGAGTTAGTTAGGCAGGTTTCTATAAGTAAAGAAGAGAGAAGGTCGGAGGGGCATGAGATTTCTTAGTGACTGAGCTAGGCTCCAGGGAGGTTATTCTTTGGTAATTCCTGTGCTTTCTTCATGCATTCTGCAGTTTTTTTCCTTCATTCAGTAAAAGTTAGCTATTCAAAATCTTATCAAGTGGCATCAGAGCCGCCTATCACCACGGGGTTGGAATCTCTCCGTTCTGAATTTCAGTAACCACCTTGGCAACTATTCAGAAATTGGATGGCCTACTTGTCAATCGAAGCCCTACACCAGAGTCACCTCTACCTATCTCTGCTCCGGCGGATTCCACCAAAGACATGGGGGATTTAGCAATAGATCGTCGACCTCAACAGTTGGATTTTCCCCTATTCGATGGTAGCAATCCAGACGGCTGGATCGGTCAAGCAGAACGCTATCTCTCTCTTGTTTGGTTGTCTGATGTGGAGAAGCGAGATAGCGATTGTTGGTTTGGAAGGTACAGCTCTATCTTTGTTCTGCTGGATCAACAATCGGTCTCCGATTACTAGTTGGGATGAGTTGACGAAATTATTCTTGAAGCGTTTTTCTCTGGTATTGGACGGTTCTCTGTATGAAAGCTTTGCTGGCCTCCGCTAGACAACCACCATAGCAGCCTACGTCGAGCAGTTTGAGCTATTATCTGCGCTGTTAGAACGCCTCTTAGATCAGTTGTTGGAAGGGAATTTCTTAAATGCGCTTAGGGCTAAGACCGGGGCTGGAGTAAGGAGAATGCGACCTATTAAGCTCAATGATTTAATGGAAGCGGCCCAAATTGTGGAAGGAACAATAGGAGTGCTTTCTAAACTCCGTGAGGCCTTACCCATTACCTCTGTTAATCAGCCAGGTCCTCCATGGATGTCATATCCCATACCTCCAAAAATTTCTATGACTTTGGCGTTACCACCACCCCTGATGAAAACCAATTCTACCCCATTGAAAAAGCTGACTGATTCTGAGAGCAACTCTGGCGAGCAAAGGGGCTATGCTATCGGTGTGATGAGAAGTATTCAGCTGGCAATATATGCCATGACAAAGAATTAAGGGTGCCTTTGGTGGCTGATGAGGAAGGCGAGCACACCAAATCACCATGCATCAAAGAAGCCATGATGATTGAATTAGAGGGAGCTCCTGCATCAACACCCGTTACAGGTATTGCTGAAATCTCATTGAATTCAGTTGTGGGGTTGACTGATTTAAGTACAATGCATATGAAGGGGATGATCCACAAGTTTCTCAGAAATAAAATCGTGTCGCCCACATACAATTAAGATTACAACCTCTGGACCAGCAATTAAGGGGATTTTGGAGTAATTTTGGACACAAGAAAAGAGGTGAAGGGAATTGGCTTGTGTAAGGGAGTTTTACTATCTGTTCAGGGCTTGGATATAATAGAAGGTTTTGCTTCCATTGGAATTGGATAGTACTGGAGTTATTTTCGGGATGACTTGGTTGAGAACCTTGGAAATGTCCATTAACTGGAGGGGACTCTCATGGAAGTTTCAGGTGGGTGGCAAGACCGTCGCACTACAAGGGGACCCTTCCCTTTGTCACTCTCTTGTTTCCCTTAAGGCTATGATCCGAAATTTGCAGCATAAAGGGATGGGTTTCTGGTTGGAATTTCGCAACCAGGAAGTCTCAAATTCAGTTGTATAGCCCCACACCTTGCAGTTCGAGAATGGCTTATTCCTATTATAGCAAAGTTTGCATCAGTTTTTGACATGCCAAATGGTCTATCACCTTCTCGTAGCCATGACCATGTGATTGTGTTGAAGGAAGGGATTTCTCCCACCAGTACGCCCTTATCGATACTCACACGTTCAAAGGAATGAAATTGTCATTAGTTAGGGAGATGCTGGATGCTGGAATTATACAACCGAGTAGCAGCCCATTTTCTAGACCTGTGTTGTTAGTCAAGAAAAAAAGACGGTGGATGGTGATTCTGTGTTGACTATGGTGCACTGAATAAGGAGACAATTCCACATAAGTTCCCAATTCCAGTGATAGAGAAGCTTTTTGATAAACTTCATGGGGCAAAGGGTGTTCTCCAAATTAGATCTTAAATTTGGTTACTACCTTATTAGAGTGCAGCCTACAGACATTCCAAAACAGCTTTTCATACCCATGATGGACATAACGGATTCTTAGTCATGCCATTCCGGTTGATGAATGCATCCACAACTTTTCAGTCATTGATGAATGAAGTCTTTCACCCTTTCTTACAGAAGTTTGCTTGGTCTTCTTTTATGATATCCTTGTATATAGCCCGGATGTGGACACCCATTCACATCATTTGGAGGTTGACTTGTAGGTTCTTGAGAAACAGCTATATGCTAATCTTAGGAAGTGTTGTTTTGGACAAGAAAAGGTGGAATACTTGGGCCAAATAATCTCTATCAGAAGGGGTTGCTGTTGATCCTTCCAAGATAGAGGCAATGGTTAGATGGCCAAGTCCTACTTCTGATAAAGACCTGCTAGGGTTCTTGGGCCTTACGGGCTGTAATAGGAATTTGTCTATGGTTATAGCTCTATTACCTGGCCCTTGATTGACCAGTTGAAGAAGGATGAGTTTTGTTGGAATGAGGTAGCTGGGAAAGCTTTTGAAGAGTTAAGAACATCTATGACTACAGAATCTGCGCTAGCTCTCCCTGATTTCTCCTTGCCCTTTACTATTGAAACTGATGCTTCCGGGTTGGGATTAGGCGCAGTCCTTATGCAACGTGGACAGCCTCTTGCATTCTACAGTCAAACACTCAGTTAGCGAGCACAACACACCTTGGTGCATGAGAGGGAATCGGTGGCCATTGTCTTGGCTGTCCAGAAGTGGTGGTCATATCTTCTTGGCCAACAGTTTGTGGTACGCGCAGATCAGAAGTCCCTTAATATCTCCTGGAACAGAGGAGTGTTAGTCTCGAATATCAGAAGGGGATTGCCAAGCTTTTAGGCTATGATTTTGTTATCCACTACAGAGCAGGACTTGAGAATAAAGCAGCAGATGTGCAACTAGCCAAATTGACTTTTCTTCATGTTCTTGGGTGGAAGAGATTCAATCTCAGGTGGATCAGGATGAGTTCCTTTCCAAGATAAAAAAGCTTTACAGCAAAGCCAACAGACAAGTTTGGGATTTTCTCTGATTTAGATCAATTGGTATATAAGAATCGGCTCGTCCTTAGTAAATCTTCTCCTTTCATTCCTTTACTATTGGCTGAATATCACTCTTTACCCTTGGGTGGTCATTCTGGAATTCAACGACATTATTCAATTTATTGAAGCTTGTGAAGTTTGCCAACAGAATAAGCATCTCGCACAGCCACTGGCTGGACTTCTAAAACCTATTCAATTGCCAGACAAGTATTGGGAAGAAATCACAATGGACTTCATTGAAGGTTTGCCCCGTTCTAATGGGTTTGACACTGTTTTGGTCATTATTGACCAGCTGAGTAAATATGCACACTTTCTTCCCCTTCTCACCCTTTTAGAGTACAATCTGTCGCCTTGGAATTCACCAAAGGAGTTGTCCGTTTACATGGAATCCCAGCCTCTATCATTTCTGACCGCGATAGGATTTTTCTCAGTTCGTTTTGGAAGGAACTTCTCAGGTTACAGGGAACTCAGTTGAAGCGGAGCATTGCCTATCATCCTCAAACTGACGGCCAGAGTGAGGTTGTAAATCGCTGCCTTGAAACATATCTTCGTTGTTTCGCATTTGGCAGGCCAAGTAAATGGGCAGATTGGTTGCATTGGGGAGAATACTGGTACAACACTAATTATCACTTTTCTCTCAAAACCACACCATTCTTTGCCCTCTACAACAGGGATCCTCCTCCCTTACCTCGGCATGAGTCTGGTTCTTCTGTGGTGGCTGCTGTGGATACTCTTCTTGGGGAAAGAGAATGCAATGCTTGATGAGCTCAAGATGAATTTACTACGTGCCCAACAGAAAATGTAACATACAGCCGACATTCATCGTCAAGAAGTCGAGTTTCAAGTTGATGATCAGGTTTACATGAAGCTCTGACCGACAACGTTGCTTGGCCACCTGCACTTCTGAAAAGTTATCCCCTTGCTACTACACAGCCCCTATATGGTGGTAGCTCGAGTTGGCAAGGTTGTGTATCGCCTTGAGCTTCCCTTTCACTGTTCAGAGTATCCAGTATTTCAAATTTCCCAGCTTCGCCGGCTATTGTGTCCAATTTCCATCCGGCTTCTTTACCAGCTCAATTATCTTCTGATCTGGAATTAATTGTGGAACCAGCAGCTGTGTTAGGCGTTAGTCACTGGACTGCGAATTCCCAAGATGTACTCGAGGTCTTGATTAAGTGGAAACATCAACCCCTTTTTGAGGCCACTTGTGAGAATTTCACCCACCTTTCTAACCAATTCCCTGACTTTCACCTTGAGGACAAGGTGAAACTTTGTGCGGGAAGCCATGATAGACCATCAATCAAAATCACTTATGCTAGGCATAAGAAACACCTATCTAGTCAGCACTAGTCTCCAACTGATTCTGACTTGTTGAGTTAGTTTGGCAGGTTTTTATAAATAAAGAAGAGAGAAGGTAGGAGGGCATGAGATTTCCGAGTAGTGAATGAGCTAGGCTCAAGGGAGGTCATTCTCTGGGGATTCCTCTGCTTTATTCATGCATTCTGCAGTTTTTTTCTTCATTGAATAAAAGTTACTGACTCAATCTTATCAGCATATGCGACAAGCCATCTAGGATGCATGATTATGAACTCAAAATGACTCTAGTGGTTTTCCATATTGAGGATTTCGTTTAACGCCTTAGAAAGGTGCACTTCAGTCATCAACTCTATGGGCATTGCTAAATCTCCTTAGAGATCTCTTAATTAGGGGTCTTGCATGAAAGTTAACTGCCTCTTGCCTAATTTGCTACTAGTTAGTTGATTTTGCAAGTTGGGATTTGAATTTCTACTAGTTGTACGAAGATACACACTATGAGCCAACTTTGCTCCAAGAGATGTGCTCAGTTCCCCAACCTGTCTAGGGAGTATAATGATCTTGACATAGTCCCATTATCTGATATACAACAAGCCCTGAGCTCTTATCACACTCTTTCTGTAAGAGTTTGTATAGAAGGTAAGAATGCATAGTCTAGTATGTCTATTGGAAGGAAATCATATTTTCATAAGCCCTAATTTTCTTGCAAATTTTCTGTGAATTGGACTTGCTAGATTGTGCATATTCACCATAACCTGAAGTTCCTGGATCATGCATATTCATGAATTAACATCAATTTTCCTTCATTAGATACATTTTCCTTCATTAGATACTCTCTTCCTTTGTACTTAGTCATGAAATTATTTGTTCTACAATTTTATCAGACTTTATGATGATGGGTATTGTGTTCTTTTTTCCTTCCAATATGCCCGCTAGTAACGGATAAAATAGTAGTGAGTACTTGGACTCAGCATCCTTTCTTATTCATTTAACTTTCTGATCATACTTCTTTCTAGAACTTCATAATCTGCTCAGTACTAGTTAACTGGATATATTAGTTGAAAACTTATGTCTCAGTGTTTTTTATTTTTCAAGTAAGTTAGATTGTTTGAAATTGGGATGCAAATGAGACTATGATTTCCTTTTACATAAAAGAAGAAATTTTATTAATGAAAAGAAGAAATTAGAAAAAGCGGATGAGAAATCCTCAAAAAATAAATAAACTATATCAGCATGGAAAATAAGTACTGAATGATGTCCTTGAAAACTTCAAATTGAAGGAACCAAAATGAAACCAATTCTTGCAGTAGTCCTTGAAAAACCAGATCTATGGGTTGTTTTGAATCAAATCTTGGGTCCTTTTATTCATTATCTTGCATGAAATTAAACTGTCTCTGGATATTTGAAGCAATTGAGAATTCAATTTATAGGAACAACAGAACATAGTGGAGAATGAAGCAAGCCAGCCTCCCTCTATGTCTCAAGAATGAAATGATCTTCAATTAGTCCCATTAGCTCAGTTTTATTCTTTGATACCTATTTAACAACTATCTAAGCTGCATATGACCGGATTGTATACTGGTTTACAATATGTGTAGTCTGCAGAGGGATATGCTTTTTCACAAAACATAAACATAAGATTTATTTCTATGAATTGAATTTACTATATTATGCATGAAGTATGACTTATCAAGGACATCCATGGATGGCACTGAGCATTAGTTTGAAGATCAATAGCCTGACTCATAGTTCAAACTTTTTCCTTTTTCGTTAAATATATAGTTTGCAGTTTCTAGTTTCCTAAATCTAGTGTTTATTCCTGGTCCCCCACTGAAGGATAAAAATGGAAATATAAAGAAAGAGGACATCATTGAATATGGAAACTGCACTGTATGTGAATTGAATATGGGATGACAAGAAATATTGAGCAAAAGTTATTAAGGATCATTGGTCGGTAACTAAAAGGTGACACTGAAGAAAACTTATTCAAAGTAAAAAGGAAACCAAAAGGTAGTATAGGAGAAAAAATAACCCCTTCTTGTTATTAGTTAAGTTACAATGGCTGTGATAGTTGGACCTGGGAGTATGTAAAATTGAGTAAATTATGTGTTGTAGGAAGAATCTATATGAATCGTTTCAACATATCTTGACCTCTATGATTGACCAAAAGATGCTCTTTTAGTATCTTTTTTGGTTAAATTTTCTGTGAAATTGAGATTAGTACAAAATAGATTTCATGACTCTTGAAGTGATTAATTACTTACCTGTTTGTTTCATATGTTGGAAGGTCATCATATAGAAAAGTGACAGCTGCCTGTGAATAATTTCAATGGTCAGAGATGCTAATAATTCCAGCAGAAAGGGATTTGAGTTTTCTAATGAATTCTAGGGGTGGGGTCCCGTCATTTGGTTGAACAGTATGTGCCCTCCCGGGGCATTTGACACCTTGGTACTATATTAGAGAATAGATACGGCACATTGGTGTCAGCATTGCATTTAACCTTTTTCTATTCCATATGGATTTTGGAATGTTTTAACTAAAAATATAAGAATATTTCACTAGATGGATTTGAGATCATGAAAGATGTCTTGCATCTTTATGCTGATGAAGGGCCAGACTATCAATTTGAACTTGATTTGAGAAGCTATATTCAGACTATAATTTTCATGATTCTCCTGCATCTGTCTCTAATCTTCTCTGCTTATATCCTTCTTGCTTTCTGATGATGTGTGAATCTTAACTGAACTATGTATTTTCTGTCAGGGACCTGGGTAATTCCAATTTGTCTGGACATCTTGTGCCTGAACTGGGAAAACTTGAGCATCTGCAGTATCTGTAATGATTTTATAGCTCTTCTTTTCTTGTCTTTCTGATAGAATACTTCCTAGTTGGTAATATGCTCTTATTTCAAATATTTAATGTGTTATGCATTTTTTAAATTGGCTTGGATCATTTAATAATTGTCAAAAGCAAGACCGAAGTTTTCTTTTATTTTCAGTATTGATTTTTGTCTTTTCCCATAGAGAGCTATACAAAAATAACATTCAAGGGTCAATTCCTGAGGAGCTTGGTAACTTGAAGAGCCTGATTAGTTTGGACCTTTACAACAACAATCTAACAGGGGTGATTCCTCCTTCATTGGGGAAGTTGAAATCTCTTGTTTTCTTGTAAGTGTGGCCGTGTTATCAAATAATAATACATACATTCTCTTTCTTTGAACTGAGATTTCACTCTAGTTTGCTTTCCAGAATATTATAGTTCAAATACATTACCAACATTTTCTGTTATTCTAAAATCATGACTTCCTTGCTTACTTTTGGCAGGCGGCTAAATGATAATCATTTGAATGGTCCAATTCCAAGGCAACTTGCTGGCATCTCTAGCCTGAAAGTTGTGTAAGTGCTAAGTCACTAGTTTTCTTGAATCCTCTGCTATTTATGAATGTAAACTTATGAAACTATTTTCCTTTTACAGGGATGTCTCGAATAATAATCTCTGCGGAACTATTCCTACTAGTGGTCCATTTGAGCACATACCATTAAACAAGTAAGTTTGTCAAGTTATATACTTTGAGAATAAGTAAGTTTTGCAAGTTTTATGTGCTAAGGATTTCCTTCCTCTCTTAAATTCCAGATGTTAATGCTCCAATTCTGCTTGATATTTTTCCTTTGCCTTTAGCATTCAATATTTAACCAAAATTAATGAAGGAGAGCAAAGATCAAAAAACTAAATACAGCCCTGGGTTAGTCAATAAGACGAGCTTTATTTTTGTAATTGGATAGCTTCGATTTATAAATGTAAGTGATTTGCTACTGGTCATGATTTGCTCATGGTCATGAGTGAGTAAACAATGATTTAACTGGGTAATGGGGGTTGTGGTGGACAGAGGATTACACTGAATAAAGCAGTCCTTGCATATATAACAGAAATTAAAGAAGCATACTCAATTAGCTAGGCATAGTCCATGGACCCAAGGTCTGATTCAGATCATGCATAACGATGGGTTATAAAATTGTCAAACAACTAATGTAGTATATTGCACTTGATACAAACGCCAGGAATCATAGGTTCGTAGGTCTATGCTAGCTGATTTAGCCTGGCTTCAATATTTTGTTGTATCTGCAATACTTTCATTCTTGTGTCTCAATCTCCCGCCCACCATCAGATCCCCATCAACCTACTTCAGAAAAGTAATTTGGTTAAACTTCCATTTACATTTCCTTTATGGCCCTCTTCCTAATTGCTTAAAAAAGCTGCTTTCAGCCTTTTTTGTTTTTGAGTCAAAAAAGTTGTTTTGAACTTTTTTTGTTGCCTTTTCACTTTTAATTCTAGCTTAATTCATAATTGGCTGCTGCTTCGCTGGGGTTCATTCTATTTCTTCTATCTACTTGTATATACTCTTTCAACTACTTTAGTGCTTGTTTCTATTCCTGATTGCTTAATTTCCCCTGATATATATTGGATGTAATTGTTTTTCCTATTGCGCAACTTTGCAGCTTTGAGAACAACCCTCGTCTTGAAGGTCCAGAACTGCTAGGTCTTGCGAGTTACGACACAAACTGTTCGTAGGATAATCGTATTGGGTGTTGACGTTTGTGCATTGTAGTCATTTCTGGGAAATGGTATGTTGTGTGTGATGATGAAAAACATGGTGATCAAATTTGGAGGTTATCATAGTTAATGAGAAAGTTGTAAAATCATTGTACTTGTTAACTGTAATAGTATGGTGTGCTTATGTAAGTGTAGTTATATGGATTTGTGTGCCTTGCCTTGCCCAAAATGCTTAAATATGTATCTTTCTTTCTTTTTTGGAGTTCATCCCTCCTTAATTGGCAATGTACATTTTCACTACAATGTATGTAATAATCAGATCTCAGGGTCTTTATCAAACAAGCTATAAATAACGGCAAATAGGTGACATGCTTTCTTCGACTATGAAGGTGAAAGGGAAAAGGAATGCTCATTCATGTTAATATGTTTTACGGATTTGAAATCACAATTGGGGCCAGCCAGTTTTTGTTCAAAATTGACAGATGAATGATACAAATCAGACCATGACTGACAAATCTAATAAGCCATATTTAAAATTTGCAAACTCAGAAAGAGGAAATATTTGTTCACTACTTAAATTGCATCTTTAGTAGATAAATAAAAGATCGATGCAGACAATTGAATCCAAAATATAAATCCATAACTCATGAAGATACGTGAGAGGAACGGTCCAGAGACAGGCAAAGGAGAGAAGCATTTTGAGATGACATTATCGCATCATATTACACGTATTAAATTTAATTTCTTTCTTATTAAGATAAATACAGTTTGATAAGAAAGAATAAATCCCTTCAAAAGCCTTTATGCGCTTAATTTTATAAAATACTACATACTTGGATTCTTAAAAAGATGTGCATATATATATAAGGAAAAAATACTTAAAATGTCATTGAGCTATTTACAAATATTCATTTGTATTTTAACACTTTTTTTCATCTTATCTTTATTACTCAACTATTTTTAAGTGTTTACTTTCATGTTGTCATCACTTTCCTTGGTGGTTTTCGACTAAATTAGGCATGTGCTCCTCATATAACTATTAGTTGAGGGATAAAATCTTCCATTCAAATCATTTTCCCATTAAAAAAGAAAAAAAAAACAATTTCCCTATACTAAATGTCATTCCCATCTTCATCTTCTACAATTTTCAGATTTAAAAGAAAACTCATCTTCATGTCCGGAAGGAAATCAAGATAATGAAACAATTTCCTTTCCCAGTATAATGTCGTAAAATTCAAATCAATCCTTCGTGTCTTCTGCACATATAATCTTTCGAAAGAGACCCTCATCCTCACCCTTTAGCCATTTTCGTTGGAACTGGAGATTTCATTAAGGTATAAAACTTTACAACATCACTGTAGTGTTGTTTTGCTTTTGCTGTCCGGATGGCTTGGGCCACATACATCACAGTACTCTGTTGGATATGAATGAGGAAAGGAATGTAGTCATCCTTGAAGAGCAAAAGGTTCCACCAACGCCACGTTTAGTTGCTGCTACTTGGTAGATTTCGGCCCAAGACAGAGAGGAATGCCTTTCAAGTGCCTTTTGCGCAATGATGTGCTTGGGACTTTTGAACTCCCTTTACAAGGATAAAGTCTCACATAGAAAGTCAGATATTTAGTACCGCACTTCCAAACTTATCTAAGACTTGAATAATATTTATAAGGGATTAGATTCTTTTTAGTATTTAAAGCTATATTAATTGTTATTAAGAAAATCTAATTTATACAGGGAAAAAAATAAAATGTATACAAAAATGCCTCCCGCTACTATAGCACAACAGGTGCTAAAGTTATCATCCTATGACCTCCCAACAAGTACCACAAAACTCTGAACATCTACCCCCCCCCCCCCCCCCCCCCCGGGTCGATGCCCCGACACTGGAAACAATACCCCTACTGAATCTTTTCAGTGACCTAAGTCAACTCCAAACAGTTACAAGGCATCTTACAATGGCAAAAACAGAGCCAACTAGGCAATCTTCATAGCAACAACAGCAAGATCAGCAAACTCTTCGAGTAAGGACATCCCAATTCCCTGGTCACCTTGCGCGGGACACTACACCTGAACCCCCACACCCAGTGGACTAGGCCCGCGACGTTCTCCCCTGGGATAACCTGACGACCATATCCCCAGTCTGCCAAATGGTGAGGATCCTTTAAGGCCTTAAGGCCCTCAAGTCAATCCTGCAGGAGTAGACAACCCTCAAGCCCAGTACACGAGTATAACCCTCGACCACTAGCACCAAATGCTAAAAGATAAGGTTCGAGCCATGCTTGCTGACCTACCAGCCCCAACTTCACAATAGAACATCATTCAAAACAACCGACTCAAAGAAGACTACCAATCGGTTCCCCTCTCAACTTGGTTTAAAATGCCTAAACTCACTCGATATGATAGAACCACATACCTGCTTTCTCATTTGAACAACTTCATGATGCTCATGCTAATGACGTCTACAACAGATATCATACTTTGTAAAACTTTTCCCTCCACATTGTCAGGTCAAGCCATCAATTAGCTCTCCAACCTACCCTCGAAGAGCATACACACTTTCTAGCAAATGGGAGATTCACTTTTAGGCATTTCAAACAATAGGTCACCTACTAAACATCAAGCAGAAAAGAGATGAGATGATAAAGTAGTAGCTCACACGCTTCAACAAAGAAGTCGTAGAGGTTCCCGATCGCACAGATATACTCTATATCCAAGCTTTTTGCCATGACCTAAAATCAGGTCATCTCTCTCATAAACTCTCTACCTCTGAATCTAACACAGTCCAAAGTCTTCTCCACAAGGTATGCAAATATATAACGAAGGAGCAAAAATGAGAAAGCAAAAAGAGAGCTAGATAGGGAGGACAAACAAATCCCCCCATTCAACAATGGCAAGAACTGAAGGCCACAAGCTCTAGGTCGCCTGCGTCTTCACGTCCAAGATAAACTTCCTTTCCGACCCCCAGAGAAATACAATCGAACATGCCACGTTTTCACCAATAGCTATCTTTCAGACCACAACACAAAAACCATGACTTCACCATCCCCCTCAACATTCCCAGATCCCAAATTCTCCAACAGATTGAAAGCTTTGGCATCCTTCGTCAAACAAAGAAATTGCTAGCCTCCAACTAAGAGCCAACCAAGTTTTGTCAATTCCATAAAGACCATAGACATGACACTAAATTCTATTATGACCTCAAAAACGAAACTCAAGAAGTTATTCAAAAGGGTCATCTGAAAGAATTCGTTCAAGCATGTGTCTAAAGAAGAACACTAGGCCATTGCATTGCCAACAACCCGCCCAGAATAGAAAAAAGAGCCGACCATAGACACACAGCCAATGACAACCAACCCCTACAGTTGCTACCACCAAATCCGAACCCTAGGGTCATCCATATGATCTCTGCTTCCCCAGGGTCTTTCAAGAAAAGCAAACCAAAATCCGATCAATCTGGCCTTTTAGAACTCTTGGTAATCACACTAAATATTCTGATAACCTCGTCAAACGAATCCTAGTAGATACGGGAAGTTCTGTCAATATCATTTTTTACCGAGCTTTCCAACAAATGGGTATCGATCCTCAATATATCCTACCCGATGACATTCTCCTTATAGGTTCATTGGAGACACAATTTGCTCTACAGGCAGAGTACACCTTCCAGTCCTCATCCTTGATCAAGTAGTCCTGAACTACTTATGTGCACAAATCACTATGCACAACAACTGTATAACTTTTCCCAATGGCATAACATGTATCATCCTTAGCGATGACTAAGCTTCGAGTAAGGAATGTTACTCCGCGTCTAGAATGCCCGAACACACAGTCTTAGCCAAAAATAGAGTTGAATCGAGTTCCAAAATTGATACAATCCAAATTGACCCCTCCTCCCTAGACCATGTGGTGAAGATTGGTCAAGCATTGCCCTGCCATAAAAAGTGCCCTTTTGAATTTACTAAACAATTTCAAGAACATATTCGCCTAGCCTCCCTCCGATCTCTGAACCATACCACGGAGCCTAGTTGAACACAAATTCGGAATACCTGATAATACCAAACCCATGAAACAAAAGAAATGACAATTTGCTACTAAAAGGGCTGCTATAATCAAGGCTGAAATAGATGACCTCCTCAGAGCTGGGATAGTTCGATTCGTCCAGTACCAAACTTAGCTAGCAAACCCAATGATCCTGAAGAAACCAAATGGTGGATGGAGAATGTGCATCGATTTCACAAGCTTGAATCGATCATACTAGAAAAGCCTTACCGTCTATTGATAGACTAGTCGACACAATAGCATAACACAGTGTCTAATGCTTCCTTGATGCATACAAAGGCTACCATCAACTCCAAATGGCTCCTGAAGATGAAGAAAAAAAGAGCCTTTGTTACTGATCATGGCATCTTCTATTATCAACGAATGCCTTTTGATTAAAAAATGTCGGTGTAGATTTCCAAGAAATGATCAACAAAGCATTTAAGCACCAGCTCGGTAGAAACATCAAAGTCTATGTAGATGACATACTCATCAAATCTAAGATCATAGACATAGTTGAAGTAGACATTGAAGAAACATTCCACATAATGCGAGGAATTGCAATGAAGCTCAACCCTAAAAAATGCTCTTTTGGAGTTGAAGCAGGTATGTTTTTGGGCTACATGGTGTCAAAGCAAGGAATAGAAGCCAACCTAGCAAAAAACAAGGCAGTCCTTCAAATGCAAGCTCCAAGAATAATGAAGGAAGTCCAAAAATTTACTGGCTGTTTATCCGCTCTAAACAAATTTATTTCTTGAATAGGGGAAAAAACACTCCCATTATATAGATTGTTCCGAAATCTAACTAGTTTCTCTTAGACTGATGAACGCCAAAGAGCATTTGACGCTCAAGAAATCATTAACCAAGCCATCTCAGCTTACTGTGCTTGTAGATAATGAAATGTTTTTCTTGTACATGATCATCCTTTGTTCCCACCAAAACAACTCCATAAGAGCGGTGTTTTATACCTATCATATCCTCAGGGGACCAGAGGAAAGATATTCATTGTTAGAAAAACATCTAATGGCATTAATCATCACCGTTACGAAAACTATGACCATACTTCCAAGGACACCCCATCACAATACTCACAAATTCACAGCTTAGATAATTCTCAAACTCATGAAATGGGCAATGGTGCTCAGTGAATATCACACCAATTATAAACCTAGGACCACACTCCAAACCTAAAACATTAATTGACTTCTTAGTCGCATGCACTTTAGGCGAAACAACACAAGCCAAGCTAACTTCACACACCCCGCCCTTGACCAGTGTTGGTCTGCCTACATTAGATGGTTCAGTAGGAGAGAGCACCAAGGGAGCTAATTCATCTTGTTCAGTCCCAATGACGCAAAGTTCGCATATGCTCTCAAGTACAATTTTCTAATTAGTAACAATGAGTCAGAATACGAAACAACACTTGCCACAATGAGAACCGTCAAATCGTTGCATATCACAAATCTCGTACTCAAGAGCGATTCTCACTCCATAGTTGGGAAGATTAATGAACAATTTGAAGCAAAAGTGATGAACATGAAAAAAAAAAAAAAAATACCTTTCTCAGGTTCGAAATCAAGCACAACAATTCGACTACTTCAAAGCTGAAAAAATCCCACACAACCAAAATGAAACAGCAAACATCCTATCCAAACTCAAATGAGGAGAAAAACTTGATGGCACTTAGGTCGAGCCACTATCCAAAAGAAGTAATAGAACCAACTACAATCTACTGTGTAGCAACACCTTGTTATTGGATGCAGGAACTCACAAATTACATAGCCAACCAGAAGATACTTGACGACACTAGTATAGTAAAGTGACTTTAAGCAATCAGTCCATAATATGTTTTGATTAACAACCAGTTGTTCAAAAGATCATATACCTGGCTATTGCTGAAATGTATCGCACCCGAAGAGTTTGAATATGTATTTCTTGACGTACATGAAGGAATATATGGCACACACATTAGAGCCCACAGCCTTGCCCGAAAGATCATGAGAACAAGTTACTATCGCGCCACAATGGAAACAGACACAAAAGAACTTGTTCAAAGGTGTGAAAAATGCTAAATATATTCCAAGATCAACCATTTGACATTAGTCGAATATCAAAGCCACAACAATCCCATACAATTCACTCAATAAGGTATGGACCTGGTCAGTCCGTTCCTCAAAGTAGCAGTCAATTACTTTACCAAAATAGAAGCAGAGCATTGAGCACCATAACCCTCAAGAAAATCAAAGACTCTTTTAGAGATGAAATAATTTGTCGATATGGCATCCCAAGGATCCTAATCACGGATAATGTAAGAAATTCAAAGGAAGACAATTTTAACTTTTCTATGAAGAATTGCATATTGACCATCCATTCACCTCGGTAGTGTACCGACAAACCAATGGTCTAGCTAAAGTAACAAATTGGGCCATTGTCTTCAGGATAAGAAAAAGGTTGGATGATCGCAAAGGCCGATGGATGAATTCCTAGATGTCCCTTGGCCCCATTAAACCACACCAAATACCCAAACAAAAGAAACATCTTTTCCATTATGTTTTGGAATTGACGCGGTCTGACTTGTAGAGATTTGGCACTCTAAGTTTGCGAGTCAAACTCTACCATCCTGATGACAACAACTAACATAAAATTTAGTGTTGCTTCAAAAATTGAGAGGAGATACCTCAGCAAAGCAAATTGCATATAAAAAGCATTTGCCAAACAGTACAACAAAAGAGTGAACCTAACCACCCTCATAGAGGGAAATTTATTACTTAGAAAGAATGAAGTTAGGAGAAGCAAAGGAACGAAAAAACTTGACCAATAGTGGGAAGGACCACATATCATTGCCAAAAACCATGAAAATGATAGTTTCAAATTACAGGATCTTGCGACAACATTATAGCCTGAACAATAGAACACTCCAATTTTAAAAAGGTTTTACCCCTAGGAATACCCTGAATATAGAGTAATCACATTACATGCTTTGTTGATAAATACATCTCTTCTCCAATCATATTTTGATGCCTGACCATTAATTATTTGACATAAGCAAATATCTTGCAGATCTATGATCATAATTAAAGCATGCTTACATATCTCCTTTAACCACATAGAATATTATAAGAATGTGAAGCATGAAGTTCATTTTCTACTCAAAGTTGCTTTGTGATATAAGATACCGTAAGCTAACAAACGACCAGGGGGAGACATATTAAAGTCAAAATTCTTCCAACAAATGCATTATGCGTAAACAAAAGTAAAATAGCAAGCAAGTCGAGTACTTTTTTCCATTGAAATATCAAAATAACAAAATTACAAGTACGAACTTATAAAAATAAAAAACACTCAAACAAATACTAGGCCCACTTTCAGTGAGCATCATTCACTGGCTGAGCATACTCTACGGAATTATTCGAACAAACACTCTTCTCTTCATCTGCCCACCCTCGCAAGTGCTCTAAGTCAACCTTGATCTACATTCTCCGTGCCTCAACTTGAGCATGCTGCTCTTCATAAGTAGTGTCCCTCTCCTCCAACCTAGCCTCACAACTTCCTAGGTACCTTCCTCCAGTCAACATTCCTAAGAGCCCAATAGACTATTAATACCACATCTTTGCTTACCCTCAGTCCCAAGCCTTCGTTAGTCCCACCTCCTTCCTCTAACAACCATATGCCTAGCTGCGAATCCATAAGTTACTCATTGCAACGGCGAAAGAACTATCGCCGCATATATGGCTCCCTTTATTAGCAGTGTCATATTCCTTACCAAGATCAACTAAATGCCAACTATACGTCAGCATATGTGTGGGCAATGCGGAAAGTTGTGCATACACACTTCAGAAGAGCTCTCCCAATTAGCTATGTTGTTTTCTTCTCATAGAGACAAGACTAGCAAATGAATATTTCAAATCAAAACAACAATTTATATATCCTAAACCCAAGGTAGACAAAGCAACATACCAGAGGTATGCCAAAAGCCCCCTCGTGCATCACACTTGATGCAATCCCTCAAACAAAGTAACAAAACTTTTGAATTTTCAAATTATGCACGGGCTCAACCAAGCTCACCAACATAAGCACAATCTTGTCCCAAATTATAATACATATACAAAATATAACAATAATGATATTGGAAAATAAATTCCCCATTCACATATCCATCCATAAGAAACAATTTGAGTACATAAATTCAATAAACATAATTGTTCATCAGCCTGACAAACCCAGGACATAGTCCAATAACAATATAAAGAAAACAAAACACAGGTGAGTAGAGCATAAAGAGATAGAATATCTAACTTCTTCTCCTAAAAGTTCCAGCAGCCTTGGAACCATCCTGTCCTGACACTGAAACCCTATTATCCTCGAGACCTAGGCTACTACCTCATCGCTCGGACCACTACCAACACCAACATCCATAGCTGTTCCTTGATCGTTGACATCAACGCCTGCCCTAACGTTGCCCTCGACTGGTTCTTTCCCCATACAACCACTTAGCTCAATAGGACACTATAATACATAGTCAGGATCCTAAGGCATTAACAATGTCCTCGGGTAATCTATATATAATCACTCCTCCCTTTCAGAAATCACAAAGTCAAGCTTTGACTCACATATGTTTCATCGTTGTCGTATATTCTGATCCACAAGTAGGGCCCATCTAGCCAATAATCATCTTTTTCATCATATTACCCCTCACAAACCCTTCAATAATTTTACGCCTAAAGGCTCCCCCTCCATTTTAGCTCACTAGCTACCAGTCTCTCTTCGCCATAAATCCTAATCACCTTGAAGTGCATCCCGTTTCACCTGCAACTGGTCCACTTTAAATTATGCCTTGATCAACTCCGCTTTGACTCTTGTAATCTCCCTATTCTTATTTGCAACCCACAGACTAAACTATTTGTTCTTCTCCATATCCTCAACCCATGCTTTATATCTCTCATCTAGGGCAGCCTTAATTCTTTGCCCAACCTCATGCTTCACTTTTGACTTCATTGCAACTTACATTTCAAAAATTCTTGCAACATAGCAATATTTTGCGCACCTAACACACAACACTGAGCTTCTACTACCTCATCACTCAGCAAGGTAATAATACAAAGCACCCCGTTGAGGCACACCAAATTCCACAAAATTCTTCACTCGACTAGGTCACACAATCCGATCATCTATCTGCAAATTCCAATCCGAGAAAAATTTACTTCCCACATACTTCACTTTCCTCCCCTAAGGCCTAACTTGGGAATAACACACCTACCAAACCCCCCCCCCCCCCCAAAATCATCACTACAAGTAAGGGACTCAACTCCTCTACTAGGAGGAGGAACCTTTTGATCATAAGATGCTTTAATGTGACGAATCTTTTACCTAGTCATATATTTTCTATAAATACTATTCCTCGGGTCTTTTCACCCTCTTCTCTCTACTCTTCCCCCCCAAAAAAGTTCAACATACACCTCTTCCCTCACTGCTCAACATCTTTAGGAGGAGTCTTAACATCCTCTTTCTCCTAAGCACTTGCAGACTCCACTTTTTCTTTGCTAGCCTATTTCATCTTCTCCTAAACATTCTAGCACTGCTCCAAGATATTCATTCTTGGCACAACAAAGAAAGAAGCATTTTAAGCACTAGATTCAAACACACTACAACTACAGACTAACACATTCTTGACAATGAGACAAGAATACAATTATATACTTAGTTGTTTCAAATGAGGAGCACCAATGGCTAATCCTGCACTCTCCAGCAACCCAAGATGCCAACCCTCCCTAATCAACAAACCATATGCTAGGTATTAGATACCTTCACATCTCTCAAAGTGAAACATTTCTTTGGGGCATTATTGTTGAACTCCAATGACTCGTTCCAAGCATGCTACAAACATAGGCCCTCCATATCTGGATGACTAACAAACATATAACTACTCCTCCACCAGCAAATATTGGATGGTAATTGCCTAACCAGTTCTACAAAACCAAACTTCCACACACAATGCACCCATCCCGACTTATTACTAGAATATCTTATATCAAAATAATACCTAAATAATTACATAAAGGAGTAACATTGCATGACAAACAAATCAACAAGAACCAAATTGTGTTCCTAATAAAGTTTGGAGAAATTTGAGATATACTCAAATTCCAATTTTGCAATATATCGACAAACAAACCATAAAATTTAAATCTCAAACCACTTTCAATTGGGCAATAAAAATGCCAACGGTCAGGCAGTGGATTACACACACGATCCTCAGGTCCCGGACACACTAAGCAATAGCCTCAGGAATACTTCTAGTTGGTTTGGCCTCACAGTACTTCAAATATCCAAGAACCTCCATCTTTTCCTATCCAACCGTTGAATCCCCCTAGTAGAACTTGATCCCTTTTTCCTACTGGCCTTAGATGTACGAGCAGCATGCTTTGCCACGAGAGGTTCTTAATACAAAGATACAAGATAGAGGTCATTTTCATTTACATCAGGAAAATCAATGGAATAACTATTAATAAAATAACGCACTTAATATTTCAGACATATAAGGAATTAGGTAACATCACTCGATATTTATGTCTATCCAACTGTGGATATCTCAATATTTCTCAAGTCCATACAGTTGGCATGCCTAAATTCAGTTTCTAATAGCAGAAGTTGAAAATATAAAAGATGAAATTTGCAGAAGTTGGAAATATAGAAGATGATATTGGTAAAGAATGATCCGTCTAGTTTTCTGCCAATGTTGCAGAAGCCGAATATGGGTGGGGTTTAAGGAGAGGGAAATATTTTTAAATAGAAAATTTACTTGAATGAACGGTTTTACCCCTAAACTAATTGTCATGTGACAGGCACATAAGTAGTTTAGCCGAAAACCACCTCGGAGAGTGGCAGCAGGGCAGGAATAGAAATTAGAAAATAACTGAGTGATAGAAAAAAAATTTAGGGATAAAAATCAATAATTGTAAATAGTTAAATGACATTTTGAGTCTTTTCCCCTATAAATAATAAATAAATAATAATTTGGCAATATATACTAAAAAATTGATAAATAGATAAAATGGAAATAAGCGAGACAATTAATTTATGAGAAAGATATCACATATTTAAATAATTAATATTAGTCCAATGAACGAATATAGTTCATGTTTAAAAGATAAAAAGCAACCGAATTAGTTTTACTATATGAGAGCATTTTAATAAATTTAATTACGTAATAAATTTGAATATAAGATTTTCGATTTGATTTATCATGATCTGATCCACGGCATATTTGGCTTCAAAAGATTTCACTCGATCCAAACGAACTTTTAGCATTAATCTAAAACAATTAAAAATCTTGGTAAATTTAAAACATTTAGAAGCGTTTCTTAAATAAATAGTTAAATTAGGAAACAGCTTTACTAGTTTCTGTACATCCAACAAACTGTAAAGTGAAAGAGGCGCTCGAATCCTGCCGTTCCAACGTACTAAACCATTAATCCAAGAAAGTGATGATTTCGCTCATTCATACAGACAATCAGTTCCACTAAATGAAAAGAATTATTAATAAATCATCTAGAGTCATCCTCATCCCATCTGGGCTGTTCCTTCAATGTCAGCTTTCTGCCACCCAGATCATCACCTTAATTCTTTACAGCAAAAATGTCATCGACGGTGTAATCTAATGGATTAGAGTTTTCTTGCACGTAATTGTTGTAGATGAGCATTTACCAGATCAAAGTAAAATGAAGATCCAAAGGGAAAATAAAAGAAAAAGAATGTGCAGAGATTAATAAAGTGCTTCTTTTAGAAAAACAGTAGAAGAAAGTTCACAGAGCAAAAGCAAAAGCCGACTTCTTTTTTAATATTTGCTTTCTTCTTCTACTGGTCCCAAATCGCCATTCTCCACAGCCCTCCAAGAACCCTGTTGCTTCTCACTTCAGACAATTGTATTACTACCTGAAATACATATACATTAGCTCAGCATTTTCCTTTTCGTTCCTGAGAAAGCTTTGGATTTTATTCTGCCGTTGAATTTTCATTCTTGGATTTTTATGGAAAGTTGATCTCCGTTTCAAGCTGGTATAGTGGATTTATTCCGGTTCTGTGCCAATAATTATGTACGTCTCAATGAATAAAAATCTTATCTTGCTCTGTTTTGGGTCTTTCAGGTAGTGATTGCAGCATTGACTGATTCTTGAATTTTGTTTCCACGATATTGTGTGATTTTTTTGGTGAGTTTTTCTGTTAGGGAAATTCCAAATTATTGTTTTCCCGTTTTTGTTTTCTGGTTTTGATTTGACTTGATCTAACGGGAATGGATTGTTTCTCAATTCGTCTTATGCAGATATAGAAAGAGGAAGGGCATTTCGGAGAGTGGTAGTAATGGGTGGTGAAATGTTGGAGATGGGAGTAAAAGCTAGGAAAGTCATTATTTTCACAATTAGAAGATGTTATAGATCAGTCCGGAATCATCCATTCCTTGTGGTTATGCTGTGTTTGTTAGTATTATTGTATAGATCATCTCCTTTTATATTTTCTTTATTGGTGTCTGCTTCCCCTGTTCTTGTTTGTACTGCTGTTTTGCTTGGCACTCTATTAAGTTTTGGGCAACCAAATATACCAGAAATTGAAAGAGAGGAAATGATAAATCATGAAATTGCATCTTTGAGAACTGGGGTATCGAGAGATGCTATTGTTGTTGAACAGAATGATAGCTATTCTATAGAGAGGGTTTCTCATGAAAAAAGGGAAGCAGTAGAGCAGTTGAATGAAGACCTTAACTCAGTAACAAATAGGACTAGTGAGCTTCATAGGGGTGATAGTTCAGATTCCATTGCTCCATTGATTGAGGAAAGATCCAGGGAAATGAAATTTGAAAATGAGGTAATTGAGGGAGGATTCAAAGAGTTAGATGAATTGGAAAACAAACACAAGAATATAATGCATAATGAGAGACTTGGTAGGGAGGAAGCTAAGACAGATGATGAGGATCTTGAATTGGAAAATGATAAATCACCTGCAGAATCCTTTGATTCTGAAAGGGTGAATGTAGACTCTCTAGATTCTCCGCCTGGCTCACCTTGGAAACATGTGGAGGAAGGGGAGGAACAAGAGGAGGAAGAAGATGATGCTGATGATTCTGGCTCTGATCGAGCTGAGAGTTCCTCTCCAGATGCTTCAATGGCTGACATTATCCCAATGCTTGATGAGCTTCATCCACTTTTGGATGAGGACAGCCCTCAACCTGCTCCATTGTCACATGATGGATCTGATGCTGCTTCGGAACGTTCTGCCAAATCCAGTGACAGCACTAGCGAGTCAGATGATAATATTGGAAAGCATGATGAGTTGGAAGTTGCAGATGAGGATAATGAAGATGCTGATGATGACGATGAAGCACAAGAAAGTAAAGAAGGTCAACCAAAGTCTGCTATTACATGGACCGAAGAGGACCAAAAGAATCTGATGGACTTAGGAAGTTCTGAGCTGGAAAGGAATCAGAGGTTGGAAAGTCTTATAGCAAGACGAAGAGCAAGGAAAACTATGAGCATGATGTCAGAAAGGAACTTGATTGACTTAGAAAGTGTTGATCTGGCCTTCAATATTGCACCCATTTCAACTGCAAGAAACAATCCATTTGACCTACCTCATGATTCCTATGATAACATGGGACTGCCTCCAATACCCGGCTCTGCTCCATCTATTTTATCACAGAGGCAAAACCCTTTTGATCTTCCTTATGACTCGAGTGAAGAAAAACCTGATCTTATGGGAGACAGTTTCCAACAAGAGTTCAAAGCATTTCAACCAAAAGAACCCTTCTTTCGGAGGCATGAAAGCTTCAATGTAGGACCGTCGTTCTTTGGGCCAGGCAGGCATGATAGGCAAGAAAGCAGATTTAAACCATACTTTATTCCGGAAAGGACAGATTCAGAGGGAACAAGCTATTCTCCTTCCTTTCAAAGACAATTTAGTGGACTTAGTGACTCTAAGACAAGTTCTGTTCCTGAAACTGATTCAGTGGTTTCAGCTGGGGATATAGAAGACAAAAACCTCATGGAAGAAGACGTTTCTCACCCAGCAGAACTGCTAAATTCAGTTCCTGAAATGGAATTGAGGGGTCCGGTTGGGGAACTAGAAGATAATAACCTTTCAGGAGAGGATCTTTCTGAGGAAGCAGACCTCATTTTGCAGAAAGAAGATAGGAATCTTACTGAGGATGACATTTCGCATGGAACAGTGCTGATCTCCAAGATAGAGCATGTTTCAGAGCATGTTGGTCATGGAAGCCAATCTTCTGAAGAAGTAGACTACTTGGAATTGGGTGAAGTTGAGACGAGAGACATTGGGGCTCAGTCAGAAAATCATCATGAAGTAGAAGAGATGGTGTTGGAAGAAGGAGATCTTGACAACCACGTGGAACACGATCAGAATGAGACTCATTTAAAAGGAGATCTGATTAAACAGGGTTATAGAACTGCTTCAAGCTCATCTTCTTTGTCAGAAGTCAGTGAAAGGATATTTTCTGAGAGAGATGGTGTAGGTTTATCAGGTTCGGAGCAAAGAAGAAATGATATTGTGGAAGATGCTGGAGTTTCAAGACAATATCAAATTGAGGGGTCAGATTTTTGTAGTACAAGTGTATTGGTAGGTGAAACCCCACAGAAGGAGCCAGTCTATGACACAAGCCCTACTGCAGGTAGGAAGAACCTCTCGTCATCATCCTCCGTGTCATCTGATGTGCATGTAGAATCTGAAATGGATTTGCCTCCTGTATTGATTAAGAGAACTGCTTTTTTAGCTGAAAAAGAATCTGAATCCAGTAGTCATGACATGGAGAAGAAAATTTATGATAAGGAGAGATCAGCTTACTCATCTTTGCTTCATCCTTTGGATGAAAACCAATCCGAATCAACAGAAGCAGAGATCATCGACCATCATATTCTAAAACTTGATTTGTCGCTGGCTGATCAAGTTCCGAACACCACAAGTGCACCTGTAGTACCTGAATCTGCTGTCAGTCATGCTTCTTTTGATTCCAGACCATTACTAGACACTTCTGTTCAGGGAGATGTTATCTACAGCCATGATTCTCTGGAGACTCGGATCTTAAATTCAGTCAACATTGATGCACATCTTGTCAATGGAATTAAGCATCACAGTGTTTCTTCTAAAGATCAAGATTTGGCCCAATCAGCAGAAGAACTGCATACAGCATCTGCGGAGCAAGTTTTGCATCGTAATGTTCCTTCTACTGAAGATATATCTACAGGTGAACATTTAGTTGACAAGGAAGTTGCTTTTCAGCTTGAACAAGGCCAAACCCTTATGTTCAATTCTGGTACAGATTTTGAGGTTGGACATTCTGTTGAACCAGAGGAGAAGCAAATTTCAGCTCATAATCAAGATGCTTCTGAAGGAAAATATGGTTCTGGATTTGATGAAGAATTGGTTTTCTTAGACAAATCTATAGATGAAACATCTTCCAGCAGTAACAGTGAGGTGCCGGTAAGTCAAATTTGATGGTGTGTTTACTGCCCTGGCATTACTCAAAATTTAATATGGATAAATTTCTTGTTCTTCTTTTCTATGCCTAATTTTATTTGCTCATTGTTCCTTCATACTGAAATTACTTTGTTAGTTTCATGCACTAGAGGATGTTATATGTTATATTTCATTTGGGTACTCCTCAAACTTAAGTATTGCACATGGAGCTTGTTGCTGGACTAGTAAAATCCTTTCATTTCCATGTGGAAAATGGAAGAAGATGTTTAATGTATTTCCACAGTTAAAAGGCTATTTCCGGAAAAGAATTATCTGCAACCCAGATATTTTGTCGGAAAACAGATATTAAGTTACTGGCATCTAATAACACTGCAAATCTCTGTTCACATAAATATGTTGCAATATTGGAACTGCCTAGACCTTCAAAAAGAAGAGTTGCTCACAATAAGATCTGATTTATTTCTACCTATAATTTTAAATTTTCCAAGGATATCAAGTAAAAACCATTTCTTCATGTGTGTCTCTCTAGTCTTTAGTAATTTAATTGAGCTAGGTAGATAATTCCTGTGTGAATTGTGCACGACATGCGCTTTGGCATTTTATTTTTTTCTAGTCCTGTAATAATAGAATAAATACAAACAATATGACTGTCCTTGAGCATGTACATTCTTCGGAGAGATGGAAACTAATTTGTGGAATTAGTATCCTTGTATTTTGCCTAGCAGAGAGTACGAGGATGTTGTTAGTTACTGACAGTAGTTAAGAGACTAATGTGGAGGCAACGAGATCATTCGAAGGTTCAAATATGTTTTGATTGTATTACAAATCTTGATTCCTTGTATACTAGCATCTTCTTTAGTATGTACGAGTTCTCCTCTTATCTATGTCAATTATCCTTCCCCACTGTATTTGTTTGCATTCTTTTGATAACTCCTAAACACCATCCACATGTCTTTTACAGTACACATATTGATTTGGAACATGTTCAATTGATTTAATCAGTGATGTTATGTGTATGTATATGTTTAAGGCATTCTCATCATGACTGTCATGCTACTTTCTTTTCACAAATATAAAACGGAATGGCTTTGGCATGTGTAATGACTCTCGGCCTTTTGTGAAGGCATTGGCTACAGTGGTTCACCAAGAAATTATATCTTTAAATTGGCGAGCAAGATGGTATCCCTGTTCTTTGATCTTGACAAAATATGCAACACTCAACTCTTTGTTGGTGGCATTTGTTATCTTCCTTCATTTACTCTATTTATTTTCCTTTGTTAATTTCGAAGCTTGTGCCAGAATTATTTCAATGTAGCTTTTAAAAGTTCTAAATTCAAAAGACTTTGATGTTGACTAAGCTGAGAGATGAGGCTGAGAAGTAAAGAACCTGGCATATAAGTATAGGACTGTATGAGAACCTAACAAATTCTGTACGGTTTCAGAAATTTGGGTAAAGTGAAATTGCATTTTATTTCCTATAATCATTTAGTTAAACAGAAATCTTAAAGCTCAGTTTGTAACTGTTGAAAGAATGAAGGAGTGCAAAAAGGAAAAAACAATCCATGCAGCAACACTTCAGTTTCTAACATGGCCACTTGCATTGTTAATAACATAGTCATAAATGGCTTCCTGTTGAATCATTCGAATTCCATGCAACCCAAAAGGGTAAACAAGACTCATAATTCTGCTGAGACATGAGCCATGTTCTTTATTTGTAAAATAACTGTTGTAAAATTCTGATATTAAGCTGAACAACTTTACTGGAGACCTTATGCTCTGCCCAAACATGTGATAATTTAAAAATTTTGGTTTTTTTTTTTTTTCCATATTACGAGTAAATTATTCTGGCTGACTGCTGCTCAGTGCAAAAGTGAAGTTTACCATTCATCTATTGTGATTAATGTGTCTGCTTGCTTTAGAAAAAAAACATGTTTCACTTTCAAATTCTCATCTGCTAGAAATATGAATAAAATCAAATAGCCTCTATAGCACTAACCCTAAGTTCTTTGGTAAACAACAGGAGCCGTCAGTTATCCAGGAGGGCATAGTTGAGGAAGTAAGCGCTAGAGACACCAGAAATGTCTCAGGAGTTGAAGAGCTTGAGCACAACGTCTCCCCGAATGCCTATTCTCCAACAAGTCCCGAGTCTATATCTGTTCCATCTGAGACTTGTGAAAGCAACATTGTCGATGAATTTGACAATACTAGCCAACTTCAGCCCGTAGAGGGCAGAAACTTTTCAGCAGAAGCATTTAATTCTCAGGTTGATGTGCAAAACACATATGACATTCAAGATGAGATTAAAGAAATTGATGAAGTGTTTTTATCAGAATTAGATACTGTTGGTGATTTTAGTGTCAAAGAATGTGGTTCAGGATTTGATGCATTTGAAAAGCACAAGACTTTTGGTGGAGAGAGCTCATCTGCTCCACATATCATGAAACCTATTGATAGTTTAATTGATGATAACCCCATCAAATTACATGAAAGACAAACCATAACATACGCAGAGAACCGGGCATCCCAGTTGGTGGATATTGATACAGAAGGAGAACAGGTGAAGATTGTTTCTGGACCTCAAACACCTGGAACAATTTCTATTCAGCATACTGATATATCTAGTGGGGATTTTATTCGAGGGAAAATCCAGAGCACTGATGATTTCAAACCATCCAAAGTGTTGCCAAGTGAAAATGAAATTGAGCTTGAAAATTCCATAGTAGTTCAAGACTCAAATCCAGACATCAATTTGGGAATGCCTGTGGTTGAAGCACGATCAATAGAAGACATCGAATCCATGTTCAGAAAAGCTGAATCATCATTAGTGGAAACAGAAACTATTCATGATGGATCTAAGATGCACCCTGAGGATCAAATCAGTAAAGAAACTGGTTCTGGAATGCCTGTCATTGAAGCCCGAAGTCTTGAAGACATTGATTCAGCTTTGAAGCAAACGAATGAGAAAGAAACCGAGAAACCAAATGTCACTGGGACACTCCAGGGTCGATGGGTACTTGAAGAACCTAATGAAGAGCATCAAGATTCAAGCCTTGCAGAGCCCAAAATGGAGCTACCAATTGTTGAACCAAGACCAGTGGAAGATGATGATTTCGATCTTAACCAACCGTATGAAGAAGGCAATACACATATGGTGCCTGGTTCAGTTGAGAACAGTTTGAATGCGGTGATACAATTGCCTTCAGAATTGCCTGGCCTAGAATCAAGATGTCTTGAAGATGTTAATGTGGCTTCAGAAAGTCATACAGAGGAAGTGCTGCAGCCAAATTCCTCACTCAGATCAAGAGAAGTTGAAACGATTGCTGAAGGCAACTCAATGCATATGCAATTGGGTGCAAAAGAATTGCATGCTCAGGAAATGAGCCAAAGTGATGAAAGTCCGAACGCTGAAGTTGAAAAGCCTGTTGTGCAATTGAGTACAAAAGAATCACATGCTCAGGAAATAAGTGATAAAAATATGGATGCTGAGATTGAAAGGCCTCAAGTACAAGTTACTAGAAAGGAATCACATGCTGAGGAAATAAGCAGAAGTCATGAAAATCTGGACGTGGAGGTTGAAAAGCATGACGTAGATTTGAGTGCAAAAGAATTGCATACTGAGCAAATAAGAAAAAGTGACAAAAATCTGGTTGCTGAGGTTGGAAAGCCTGAAACTTCAACCTCTAATGTTGGCAAGGGGAGAAAATCTCATGAGTCAAGCTCAACTTCAAGTTCCAGCTCGGAGTCCAGCTTGAGTGACTCTGATAAAGAATGAGAATGATGGAATTTGGGAGAAGAAGGAAGTGATTTTCAATTTTGTTTTTGAGTAATTTTGGTTCATGTTATTATGGTAGGATATGTTTGCTTTGTCTGGTTGTAGTTTGGGTTGGTTGTGTTGCTTTGATTGACTTGAGAGAATATCATTTGGTTCTTCAGGAAAGAGTTTTGTTTTAGATTCTTGAAGCAGGTTATTTTTTGGCAATTTTTCTTTAAGCAGTTTTTGACCCTTCACACTGTATACTGGGTTTTGGATGTAAAAGTGTCCCATGAGGGGTAATTCTGGAATTGACTTCTATGGTTGTACATTTTATTGCTAGTGTCAACAGGCATCAGTAATGTCGGCTGAAAGTGGTATGCTTCTGCTCTGCTTAGAAAATATTTTGTTTGGTTAAGGCCACTTCATGAATTCATTAGTATTTAGAAACCATTTTGACAAAGCAGAAACCGTGGTAATTTCTTATAGGGTTTTTGGATAAATCGTCATCAATTGATTTTTGGGCAATGATCATTTTGGCTTTACCCATTTTACGTTAATGCAGCAGACCCATCTTAATTCTCCTCCTTTTCTCTTCTTTCCATTTACTTTTCGATTTATTTTTTTGGTTCTTTTCTTTTTGCCTCTGTCTCCATTTATGTGTTTTCTTTCCTTTATGTTAGTTAAATTCTGTCCTTCGCCTTCTTTACTAAACCTTTTATAACTTCCCTCTATCACTAAACTAAATTTGATAAAGAAATGAACATTGGTATTTTCAGAAAAGATTTATGAATGGTACTTTTAAGTTGTTTGAGAAACCAATGTTCAATCCCTCCCATCTATTTTCCCTTTCAAAATAAGATAACTTTGAGTTTGATGTTCCTGATCACAAAATGAAGAATAAGTTAGATTTGCTAGTTTGTGAACTTATTCTTTCAGATATTAGAACCTTGTATATGCGCACCTTTTTTGATTATTGATTATTTATGGCTATAATAAATCGGAGGTCACTTTGGATGACAAGATTTTATTTTGTATAGGGAATATATTTGATATTTAATTTATCAATGGTTTTTAAAAATCTGTGTTGTATTTTTCTGGAAAAATTGGCTAGCAAGTTATATATATATATATATATATATATTCTAATAATTCTATGAAATTCAAAAATTTAAAGTCTTCTTGAAGAGATACCTTTGTCTTATGGCAAACTATTTAATCTTCCGGCATAATCCATTAGAGCCATTTTTGACCTGAAATCGTATAGCAAACCTTTATTGCTTTCTAGAAGTTAAGGAAGGAAGGAGAAGAAGTCAGAAAAGGGGACCTGAGAGTTGAGCCTTTTCTAGGGAATAATCTCTACAAATAAAGGTAAGTCTTGTAATTAGTTTCGTCGTTTGTTAATTTGTACCCTATTGCAAACCCAATTATCTCCTATTAGAATTCTAATATTTTTCATGAAAACTTTGGGATAGATTTGTTCAAGGAAGATGTTCTTCCCAATGTTGTTGTGATTGGCATGTGGTTAATTGTTTTTGGGTATTGATTAGATAGGTTGAGCTTTTGCAATATACATATCTTATTCCTCCTGTGTTTATGTTGATGTTTATCGTTATTTTTAAGTTATAGTGCTTGCAAGGACGCATGCATGGATAAAATATATTGTCCGTGGCTTCACTCATAGCTGTTTTTGATCTCTTTGGATGCATGCACAGAGGGAACATATCATTCGTGCTATACTTCGTGAGTACGAATAATGCTAAGGACATTTCGTTCATTCGTGGTTACCGTTTGTAGTAATCCAGTTTTAAATGAAAATTTATCTTTTGAAGTGTTATTTAGAATTCAACTAAGGCCAATTATTAAACATGATTTAAGACTTGTTGGGATGGGAATGACTCGTAAGGAGTTTTAAAAAAGAGTCGCTGAGCTTTATAAACTAGAAGTACCTTTATTAATATTCTCTTCATAATGAATTAGTAATTTAGCACATAACATCGTGGGCAGCCATAGGATTACACTTGCTATTCAAATAGAAACTAAATCCTTAAGAATTGCAGGTAAGTAAACTCCTACATTCTCATCAAATGTGAAGTTTTTTTCATGAGTCTTAATGTAAATGTGTTTATAGTTAAACTTTATGTGGATTGCTGCTTTTTTTCATGTTAAAAATATATGCACTCTTTAGTTACATGGTCAACAATCATGAATACATATGGATCATTTTTATTATTTTGCATGTTTATGAATCCAATCAAGGTAAATATTTCAAAGAAAGTTTGAAAATACAATTTTCATATGTATATATCTCAAGTTTTAAAAAAGAAAAAGGTCCTAAACCATGACAAGTGTGAGTGAAAAATAGGGTGTGACCGATCGGCGCATCCGGCCTAGCCCTCTTTGAGGGTGAAAATATAAATGTAATGTTGCCTCATTGCGGGTGAAAATGCATGTAGTGTTAACCGCCTTTGGTGCTATTGGTAGAATATGACTTGATTCCAAATAATAATTGCCCATTTTAGAGCTTAATGACTAGGCAATACACCAAGTAACTCACAAGAGTAATGGGCAATTAAATTTGAAAAGTTGAAGTAGAGAGGATAAAGTTTTTCAAAAGATTTCACAAACAATGCACATCATAAGCATTCATGTAAGGAATTCGCTTACGAGCTTTAGCTTGCCTCTTTTCCTAATTCAAATTTCAGGGAGGACATCTTGGTGATTCAAGGAGATCGTTTTGGGACAAACTTGGACTCAGATAGTGCTCATTTTTAGTGATTTAGTTTATAAAATGCTAATGTTTAGTGAACATTCGATTCAAATGGTTGTCCTTTACTCAATTATAAATTTTGGTTATTTCAAAACTATTTAAATTTTTGATAAATGATATTGGTGAATGATTCATATTGAGATTTTTACATCTTTTGAGTTTATATATTTGGAAATAAATATTTTTTATTAAATTTAAAATTATTTCTTTACCTCTGCATTTATGAAGAGTGAATGTCAACATCTTTAGGTCAGGGTATTCTTAACTTGGGGGTATAACGGTGACACTGGTGTTCCTTTCTCTTTTGTGGTCATTCACCTTGCATTTTTACGGCCCATGGAGTATTTACATAGTCGTATGGAGTGTGGTACATGCCATAGGGGCCGAAGATGTAGGAGATAACATGTTCTTGATCCTGATCTTGAGCAGCAGGTGCTACTGGTATTCCTTTTTTAGCAGCTTGTGAAGTACCACAAGTCGATGGGTCATTTTACAATATTTTATGTCATATAGAGTACAATATTAGTTAGGGACTTCATGGAATAAATAATAGTCAGAGAGAATCTTAATCAATTATATTAGAGGTTCTATAAAAAAGAACAATAAGGAATGATGATACGGGAATTCCTTAGCAAGTGTACTAGGTTCTATCATGTAATAAAAAAAGATATCAATCCCACATAGAATTAAATCATAATTATCATTCACTTATAGTCCTAAAATTTATCTAGCCAACCAATTAATTGATACGAGAATTAACTAACTAAGAGAACTCTAATTAACCTGAGATTATCACACAAAACTATTCAGGAAGAAAATCAATAGATAAAATATTTAAGATAGATGAGTTCAGCTATTCTTCAACTATGTTCTCGAGTAGACGTTTCCAAATCAATATGTCAAGTATTGACCAACCAAACACATAAATATCGAATATACTTTCTCAAGACATAGAAAACCTATTTCTCTAAGAACAATAACAAGGCTTCAATAAATAGAGATATAGCAAATATGAAAAATGTCTAACTCAATAATATAACATTCAAAAAGGTTACATCATGATCTGAGAAAACAAATACTTGGTTCATATTGATTCAAATAAAAGCAAATACAAATTTGAAGATCTCTTACAGTCTTATTTTCATTCCAAAAGCCCCCTTATTTCCGATGTGTTTTTCAACGTCCAATAATAAAGAGTTATATTTTTGGGAGTCATGGGGATGTTTTATAGCATCTAGAGTCCTTCATTGGGTAAAAAACATGTGAAACTCCTACTGATCCGAAATTTTCTCGAATTGGTGGGATACTATCAATGTTTTATCCAAGACTTCTAAAATTGCCAACCCATTGACCAAACTAACCAAGAAGAGCGTGCTATTTAAATGGAATGAGAAGTGCGAACAGAGTTATCGGAGTTGAAGAAGAGGTTGACAACTGCAGCTATATGAACTCTACCTAAAGCAGGAAAGAAGTTCTCACTCTATACAGATGCCTCTGAAGATGAACTAGGTGTTGTGTTGATGCAAGATGGCCACATGGTACCCTATGACTCCTGGAAACTCAAATCTCTTGAGTTGAATTATCCCACTCATGACTTAGAGGTAGCTGCCCATGTTTGCCCTGAAGAAATGGAGACATTACTTGTACGAAGCATAATATGAAACCTTCGCAGATCATAAAGTCTCAAGTATTTTTCTCTCAGAAAGACTTAAATATGAGACAAAGGCGTGGATTGAATTCCATGAGGAGTACAAATGTCCAATCAACTACCACCCGGGCCAATGTTGTAGCAGACGCTCTTAGCAGGATGGCGAAACTAGTAATGATACGAATACAAGAGGTGGAAGATTTCGAGTAGATCATATCCTTTTGAGGCAGAAATGACAAAGGAAAGGATCTTGATGATAAATATTTCTGTCACCTCCAGCCTAAAGCAAAAGATCAAAGAAGTGCAAGAACTGGACGAGGAAACCTAAAAATTGAAGTAGAAGATAAAGTCCAAGAAATTATAAGACTTCAGCATTGATCGTGAAGGGATAATCTACTATAAAAACATGATCTGTGGATCCAACAACAACAAATTGAAAGCAACTATCCTGAATGAAGCTCATAGATGTCGTTATACAATCCACCCTGGAAATAACAAGATGTATCACGATCTTAAGCAACACTTTTGGTAGAACAACATGAAGAAAGAGATTGCACAGTATGTGTCTACTTGTCTGACATGCCAAAAGATAAAAACAAAATGCCAATGACCAGGAGAATTGCTTTAACCTCTACTATTGCCAGAATGGAAATGGGAGTGTATAACCATCGATTTTTTGATGAGTCTGGCCAATACCCGAGGGAATAAGAACGTTGTTTGGACAGTGGTCAATCCATTAACCAAGTCAGCCCATTTCATTTCCATCAACATAAAGTACTCTCTGAAGAAACTAGCATAGCTGTATATGTAGAAAATCATGAGGCTTCATGGCTTACATATAAACATCATCTTAGATCGAGACCCAAGATTTACTTCTCAATTTTGTTCAAGTTCTAGAAGGCTACGAGCACTACCTATGCTTTAGCACTATCGCACATCCTTAAACAAAATGGGAAATTAGAAAGGACCATTCAAATTTTAGAGCACATGTTGCGAGCACGTGTGATGGATCTTGAGCTCAAATGGGCAGATAATCTCACATTGGCAAAATTTGCTTACAACAGCAGCTACCAATCATCAATTGGGATGTCACCTTATGAAGCACTCTAGGGAAGGAGATGTCAGGCCCTAATTGCCCGAGAAGAAACATGAGTATGGCACATCTGGAATGATAATCAATTACCAGACATGGAAGAAATATGTCAAGAAGTGAAAATAATCATAAATTGGTTATTTGTAGCCCAGAGTCGAAAGAAAAATTATACTGATAATAAAAATTGAGAGCTGAAATTTCAGAAGGGTGATCAAGTATTTTTGAAATTGAGACCTCATAGAGGATTGGTCAAACACCAAAGAGGCGAAAAATTGAGTCCTAAATATATCAGACCATTCGAGGTTTTGGAAAGGATTAGAGCAATTGCATATAGAATCGAATTGCTGATTGAGTTAACTGGAATCCATGATGTATTCCATGTGTCATAACTCAAGAAATACAACCCATCACCGAATCACGTGATAAATGAGGCAGAGCTCGAGTTACATCCCAACTTATCGTACGAGGAAAAGCCAATATGGGTATTGGAATCTAGCATTAAGAAACTACAAAATAAGGAGATTCAACTAGTCAAGGTTCATTGGGAATATCACAGGACTATAGAAGCAACAAGGGAATTCGAGGATCATATAAGATAAAAATATCCTAACCTATTCCAGGTAAGTATAAATTTCGAGGATGAAATTTTTTGAAGAGGGGGAGGATGTAACGACCTAAATATTTTGAAGAAATGAAAACCAACATGGGTTATAATAGCACAAGTAGATTTAGTTTAACACTTAGAATCTTTAATATTATTAGCTTAGAATTTGGATAGGATTATTATTGTTAGAATAAACCCAAAATATAATTTCGGCTTAGTCGAATTTCGAAAACTCTTTTTTCAAAAATTTTCGGCTTTGATTTAGTTTTAAACCCTGCTCTATTTACAAAAAAGAAAATCAATTTCCTTAAACTTTATTTTTCAAACACTATGTTCTAAACTGATCTTTCCTTAAATTCATTTTTTGAAAACTCTGTTTTCTACAAAACGATTTTTCTTAACTTTATTTTTGGAAAGTCTATATTACTTTCCTAAAAAACTACACTCTTTCCTTCTTAATATAATTTGGTACTTTATTAAGCTTCTAGTATAGGACAAGTATTAGCTTTTAACCCTTCTTAAACCCCATGAATCTTATCATGACCTTGTTTTTCTTTTTCCTAGCCGAATTATTTTACTACAAACCAAAACTGTTTGATCATCTATTTCTAAATTCAATCCTAGCCCTTGACCACCCACCAATGCACGAAGGAGATTTGGCATGAAATTTGCATGAATTAGCATGCGTAGGTGTTGGGTTTTAGAGAGTTTTGGCCAAGAAAGAATCCCAACCGTTTGTGCTTGGTGTGTTGTCGGTTTTTGGAGGTGTTTAGCCTGAATTATCCAGCTGTTTTGCATGAACGTGTTGTCCATTGGAGGTGGTATGTTCAGCTGAGAGAATGACACATAAACATAGTGTGTTTTCAAGCTTAAAAGGTAGAGAGTTAGGAGAATGACAGCTGCCCTTCTGAGGTGTATTGTGTGTTAGAATAGTATGCCCTAAAAATAATGTATTTCTATAAATTGCAATAAAAGAGTAATTCCATGTATTCAATTTTTGTATAATACATTGCATTGGTATAAGTCCAAGCAATTAAGTAAATGGTTTATGTAATGGATTGTTCTTCACAGTTTGGCATAAAACCATGACTACTTAATTAGCAAGATAAATAGCTCTTGATCTTTTGATAATTGGGCATACTCTCATGATAAGATCATTGCGCAATATATTCTAATGATGAATGACTTACCTTAGTCAGTGGGCAGCCCATTCACTACAATTTCATGAGTGTATTTGATATAAGTAAAATAAGACATGTGATATTGGTTTATGTTAAAGTGCTATCCCTATAGAAACCTAAATATCACTACCACTGCATGGATCAATATCCTAGTACTTAAGTGCTAGTTAGTGGCCTGGTAAGTCTAGAGCTGTGTTCTTTGATATACTATTGGTAATATCTTTTTGTAGATCAATAACCTTGTAGAATCTAATTAACTAAGACAAACTGGTACAAGATAGTTTCTATGCTTCGTGAAGAATTAATCACCCCTTTGTGATTGTCTAAAGGATAATCAAATGATCCTAGGCCTTTGGAATATGACTTTCCAATGTTTACTTCTAGATAGTCCAGTGATGAGTAAGGACATTCACAGTTATCATAGATTACCATACTAGAAATTTAAGGATGGTAGATGTCATTGAGAAGGTGTTAGTACATTATTCCTCTCTCTTTGATGGGTGTTACACAGAAGGGTATATTCATCATTTTACCTGTACTTCGAAGACTACGATCATGTAATATTGTTCATGGGGTCAACAAATCCATAGCGTGATAAATGGAACACTTAAAATGATGAGATAAAGCTACTAGGTATTTCATATCTTTTTCTTTTGATGACTTCTCTTAAAAACACTATATTCCGCACACCGGCAGCATAAGAATACTGGTCTATTCCTCATCATTCAATTTCTCAGGGAAAACCCAATCACGTGGAGCCACTCCCTTCTCCATAAATCACATGACTTTGTTAGGATAAACTTTCCTATCATCCAAGTCAAAGCCCCACTCAGGACAACACTCAAACTGTTGTTGTTTCACTAAACAACTCCTAGAAACTACAGCAGGCACCCTATACTTCCTAATCAAATAAGAGCTTCATCTTCAAAACTTGTCCTCATCATGCTATCATTCTCGACCTCTGGCACTTTCCTCCCTATTAAATTCTCTAAAACATGCACCTGTTTCCCAAGCAACAACAACCTCCTTTCCCCAACTACTCTCATTTTGTTTATTGCCTCTTGTACTTCTGCTTGTATCCTTCACAGAGACCCCCGCTATCACCAACTGCCAATTCCGTATGTTTCTTGCCCTACCAAATGCTTTGTCAGTCTTCACTCTAGAATCAACAAGCTGAGATAGATAATCCATGCCTAGGTAAGACCAAACATCGCATTAAGCAACAAAAATAAATTCATTTCGAAAACTCTATAAAGCATATACATTAAAAAATGAAGACCATACATAGCCAACTTATATGGAAAACACCCGAATGTGTTATACCTAAACTCTCCAACATGCCATCACACTAATTCTCAACAATGGCCACAACAAATGTAAACACATCGAACTTTCATTTATCCTCCATTTTATATTCGTCTGGAAAAGAATTATCTCACAAGAGGCAACATTCCAATTACACCTCATCCTAAGAAATATCATACAAGGATGGCTCACATAGACGAATTTATCTTTCCAATCATGAATACTGAATGGCAATTTGATACTCACAAGAGGGGTCTTTATCATCTTTGTTGAATGAACCCATCCCGACGTTTCAAATAAGTTTTGAACCTCGAAATAACTCCAAAAGAGATCAAGCTAAGGTTTAACCCCACAAGAATAACAGATAACTAGAAAACCCCACCAAAGATTTAATGCAGTTGGGAGATAAGTGAGATAAACTCAAATCCCAATACAATAGTATATCCATATATAACCCATGAGTAGGAAATCGAAAGCCCGCGTTCAACTGTATAATGTAGATGGAAATATGGTCCTCGGGAGGATGAGATGCCATTTGACCGAAATAAGAACAAACTAGGCCGTAGCCTTCAAGAATTTCCTACGCCCCCCTTATGTCCTCTAGGTCTCCAGAACAATAGCACTTTCTATTTCCCTAGCAGTCCTCCTATCCGCTTCAGGCATGTTCTCTTGAGCCCTATCTCAAGCTTCTGAGTTCTCCATTGCGATGCCCCTATAAGCGTTCGTGCATTTTGAATAGAAGGGGCTTTATAACGAGAAATAGAAGACATGCCATTCTCATCCAAGTAAGGGAAATCAAACACCCGAGAGCCACATGAATACCTCGTATAACGCCATTATCCCCCTCACTTCAAAATTACCCTCTCGAACAACCTTATACTTAGTACCCCAACCAATATTACTTGGCTCACCAACACCTCCACATGAACCACTTGAACCTACCGATGAAGTAGCTTGGCTGCCCTCTAGCCACGACCCATCAACCAAATCATCCATTGATTCTAAAAACATGGAAAAATCTAAATGGTTACCATACCTTAGAAATATGCTCACAAAAGAAAACCCTTTCTCATCTCACTACAACAAACTTTGTTCTCCTCTCTCTCTCTCTCTCTCTCTCTCTCTCTCTCTCTCTCTCTATATATATATATATATATATATATATATATATAACGCAAACAAACAAGTATGTGCAAAATGAGACATTTTCTAAGTCCGAAGGACTATTCAAACTCCATATCTCGAAATCCACAAACTCGGCTCTGCCACCCCTAGCCAATAACCCAATACATTATTGCTATTCGCTTTTTTGCCTCTTCAAATGAGTTGTTGGTCATTTTTCAGAAAGGGCAGAATGGTCATATTCATTCTCAATCCCATTTAAAAAGTCACCCTTAATATTTTCTATTCATTTTTAAGAAGGGCACATGATGTATCCATCCCTTGGTTACCCAGAACCCAACCAAGGAATTCCACATTGAAAGTCACACTTCATTTACAAGACAAGTTATCTTACTTTCCTCTTCTTTTCTTTTCCTTTCTATCCTAAAGTCCCAAACTACACTCTTAGAATTAAAAAGTCAGTAGAAATCTCGAAGAGGGTACAACACTAATGCTATGTCCCCGTTGATTTAGTACACTCATTTTTTGCTTCGTAAGCTGAAAGTAGGACAATAATTTCGACAAAAATGGAAAGAGAATACTTCACTTCTACAACATACTTGAGTTCCACTTAGACAAGGCAAACTATAACTACAACTACAACATTAGAAGAGAGACCAAGCTAGTTTGAATAGAGAATAGTTAAAAGCATTACAGTATACATAACTCATTAGTTCTTGCTTTTCCTGGCAGGAAAGAAGAAAATACTAACAAAAAATTCAGCTATGGAGGAATATAATCAGACAATACTTTTCTTAATTTTGGAATCATGAACAGACATGATTGCAGAATTCTAATTACTCTCTCACTGAACATTCATGTAATGGTATATAAAACAAAGTAAATGTAATCAGAAAAGTTGATATAAAGTAATCTTCTACCATGGATTGGACCAGGGCATTAATTTGTGACGTAAGATTCCAGTCATCTGGATCTGCAATAATTTATGCTGACCTCCTAGTTGTAGGCACTGAGGATGTTTTTGGATTGATGGAGCAGAAGGAGTGGAAAGCTAGAAATTTGTACTGTATACTCACTATGATTCTTTTGCAGTACTCTTATTCATCTCAGTATTATCTTTGCAGTACTCAAGTGATTCAATCTCATCATCTTCAACGTGTGGATTGGCTTCTTCTTCAGATGCTTCTGAAGAGGTTTCTGAAACTGATGATTCTGATTGGTTTGATTCAGGAGCAACTGCCTGATCAGATGGCAAGGGGCATCCAGACTTAATGAACTCATCCATCTTCCTATCTTCCTCTATCATATGCTTTGCATAAGAATCATAGTTGAATTCTATAGTGGTTTTTCCACCAAAACAAGATTCTAGCATCTCCATGTCAAATAGATGTTCCATAAATCTCTTGCTTTCTTGCTTGTTGGAATAAACAAATTTCACCTTTCTGTAAGTCTTTTTCTCAAGAAATGGTTTCACCATCTGCAAGATACATTCATGAACATCATCTACCTACCCAAAAAAAAAAAAAAAAAAATTGAGAGAAACATATAAAATGGAGCATGTTGATTAAGTCCCTTTCACCGATATACCGATGGCTAAATTTATCATGGGATGTTCCAATTGATTCTTGAAAGCCTACATTTTCTGGATCTAACAGTTTGTCAACATCACTAAATAAACTGTAATCGCATATTTACTCCTATATTATCCCAAGAAACCAGAATGCTTCTCCAGTGTAATAACATAACACTTGTCTCTAATCTTATAGTTCTTACTGGAACTACCTAAGGAAAAACATTCATCATTATCTCTGCATCAAATTACAGTTTAATTCAAAGATTGTAGTTGCAACCAAACTTCACAAAAGGATTCTATATCATGACAAAGATTTAGTACATCTTAGTAATGGCAGGATTTGCATGTACTATTCTTGATGCAAATTGGAAATGAAAAACTCTTGTACTTCATAAGGAATTCAGAAAAATATACAAATAGAAATCACGAGCTATGACAGAAAACATTAGAAAACTTAGAATTAGTTTGCGATTCTATCTTCTAATCAGGATACCAACCTGATACAAGAGATTAATAGATTAACCACAAAGTTGAAGAAATTTAGAATTATTTGCTCCAAAGGCCAGGATACAAAGTTGAATTATCGATTGGATATTGGCTATATCTGCTTATGAGAAATAATAAAAGCAATATAGAAAACCATATTTTTCCAAGTCTTAGAAGCAACAATAATTAGTCTAGGTGATGTATATGCAAGTCATAATAATCATTTTAATGCCCTGATAAATAGGACTGCTATGAGTGTAAGCTGGATAACGGGATTACATAACTAGTATGTAAAAAGTATAACTGAAAGGATTATTGTAGTTCATGAACTGTAAAACACTCAGAAGCAACCAGAAACTGAAGCAGAGGACAGAAAATTGAATATAAAGAGAAGATCACAACCTACCAACCAAAAGGATTCGAAGACCTTCGGTGGGTTGTAGAGAATTGCAAACGCTAACCTCTCTGGGTAACAATGCTGTAATATATGAGCTGTTTCCCGGGTTACCTTTACTGATGTGCTTGACATGTTCCAGCTTTGGAAGTCAATTAACCACACCATCTGCTCCTGGCCTGGCTTTAGACCCAAAAGAGCATTCTCCAAGCAGTAGACCAAGTATTTAATTTGCAAATCTGGTGAGCTTGTAATCTAAATCCACAGAAAACATAATGAAATAGAAAACACATGATACTTATCCTAGACTCTGCATTTAAAAAGCAGAGATACAATTCATCTACCTGGACTCCAGGTCTCATTATGAGTACTGTCCTTCCATGCTTATCATAGAAGTTAGCTCGATAAAGCTTTCCAGTCACTGCTTCACAAGCAACATCATCCTGCTCATCAGAAAATAAGAAGAAAAGAATCAATTCATAGGAAGTATCAACAGGTAGCCTCGCTTGATGAGCAGATAAGAAAAAATGGCCACGACGTGTGCCCTTTCCTATAATAAATAGTACAGTAACATGTTTCACCCAGAGAAGACATTCTTTTTCTTTGAAGAAAATGGAGATATTATAAATGACACTGCAGATGGATTCATCAGTGAACTTTTCCTTTTGCAATGTCAAGCAATAACTGGAGCAAGACAAGCATAGCAAAACTTCGCAGCATTGTATTTTGTTATCCAAGTAAAACAATACATGCATTATCTTCAACAGGAAAAACATGGGGAAACCCCACTAGAAAATCAACTGGCATCACATTTCCATGAAAATTTTTTGAATTTTTACTGATTATAATGCCATTTTTTTCCCCAGAGCAGTTCAACGACACAAGTTAGAAGGAAGAGAGGAAAAGCGGAACAAGAAAATAATGAGCACATACCCATCTAATCATCTCTGGCTTGTACTGCTGTCTCCATTTCATTGCTTCTTTAAGCATCCTACCAGCTTTATTTGTATTCCAGTTCCTTGCTCTAAGGAACCGTAGTATTGAGGCATCTGAGCAGAGTGTTGGAAACTTGTCCAGAGCAGGACCTATCATCTTCTTGATCTCACTGATCTGGATTGCAGAAATGAAAATCCACTTCTCTCAAAACATTACTTGGAATTTTGCTTTTTGAGTTTTGTTTGGAAAATGAGGAATCAAGTTTGAAATTACTATGACCTCAAACAGTGAAATGATTACTTCAATTTGTTGCCAGATAAAAGAGTTCATTTCTTCCGCAGGATATTTACTACTGTAGGAGAAAAGGAAAAAAAGAGCTTCTCCTACTTTGGGCTGTCCTGGAACTATGATGACATTTAGAAACCAAGACATAGCACCTTAACCATCCTCAACAAGCTATTTGTATCCAATAGCTGCTAGTCTTTTGGACGTTCTTAAATATTCTTATTAAAATTGCTGTTCCAGAATTTTCATCTAAATTGGCATAACTGATAAAAAGCAGCATCGTAGTTACCACAAATGTTAAACTATTGGCTTAGTAAACTTAAAAATTAACTGGTCTCAGTGTTTCAGATTAAAATGGATAGAGAAATTGGAAAATCTGGCAACTGCAACTTGTCTGCATCAGTGTAAGATGTGGAAAATAGAAGAGGAAATATTAGCATTAGCATATAGTATACACATGACATCCAAGGAATAGCTAAGGAAGTTTGAGTTTGTCTTTTACTTCAGATATGCCTTATCTGTTTTCTCTAGTTTAATGCATTGGTGGAACCATAGAACTCGCATATGAGTAATAAAGTATTTTGTTGCCCCACAAGGTCATAGAGTTATAGCTATTGCTTTGCGTAGGTAATGTGCTAAACCTAGTTCCACTGGGAACTCCTGTTCATAGTCCATTACTTAAAAAGATAGTGGTTCGGGTTATTGATTTCTTATGGCGTAAAAATGTCCAACATTTTCCTTTTCTTTTTGGGGAATTCACGATAGTGAAATCTATCTCTGGTTCTTCAAGAATATGAAAACAGTTCTCCTGTAGGACTTTTGCTGGTTTCAAGAGTTCAGAGATGATGAATCATGTGGAGAAATCTTGAAGTTTGCCAATTACATACCTAAATCAGGTGCGAAACAAAAAACATTTTTGGCGGTTTGTAGATGCACATCACATTAAATATAGAATCTAAGGTTCAAAACTTCAAAATTTAGTGTCAGTTGATGGAAGTTTAGTCTTCGGGACTTCAAGAAGCCTTCTAAGAAGCATGCAGGATCAAAAGAAATTAGAAGTATTCATACCAAATGACATTTCTCGTTTAGTGGCACTTAATTGTAGCTTCTTACCTAACCAGCTACGCAACACAAATGAGTAAATGAGGTTTTTTGATATGCTAAACAGGTTGCAGACAAACAAGTTGGTCACGTGTGATGTTAGTTTAAGAGTTTGTATCTCCAAAAAACCTAGTTAATTTCTACTCTGTAGAACAGAAAGTACATGTAATGAATGTTATAATCTCTTTAAAAAGCCCTCTACTTCACACCTTTGCGAAGAAACAAAAGCAAAAGAAAAAAGGGAATTATGTAAATAAACATACAAATATGCAGGTGTAAACAATCATGTCAAACCTTGGCTTGCTGCTCAGCAGTTGGCAAAGACTTCTCTTTCCCAATTCCTCCCATCTTTGTGGATGACATTTTGTTCAAATTTCTGTTATATCTAGAATCAACATGAAATGTCATCAAGAGGAAACTGCATGATTTTGCACAGTTAAGGCTTATGAGCAGAGTAAATTGATTCCTGTTACCACTCTCTATGCAATACAATATTCAAAGCTTAAAGGAAAAACCACTTTCCAATAGAAGGAAGTTCAAAAAAACTTAAATAAGTATTTTAAGAACTCAATCAAAATAAAAATGATCCTTCTATAAAAAACTTCAATAGGCTATAAGCCAATGTAGAATTACCATCATCTCGTATTGTCATTGACAAGTGACGGTAATTTATTTTCTAGAAAAAAGTGCGGTACAAAAAAAAAAAATGGAAAACTCTATGAGGGTGCATTTAAATATACATTCTACAGAGAATAACTAAGTTTTGATCTCAGTTTCTAACTGATTAGTAAAGGAAATATTCTATCTGACTCTTAGTACATAATGTACATAATGGGTTGGGCTTGTGCAAATAATTCGGCATCCATATACAAATTGCATTTTGGTTTCAGAAAGCAAATAATTCTCAGGAAAGAGGGAATCAGTTGAAGAACTTCTTACGAGATAACTAGAACTTTTCATAGATAGACCACTGTTTGACCATTCTAGACTAGATTAACATCAATAACAAGAATCTAAGTTAAACTTCTTCACTAGCATTTGGTGTCACTCCTCAAATGATAGAAGCCCTTTCAAGAAAGTTATATATATTTGATAAGAAAATGCAAATCAACTATTGAAAGAATGTGTATCTCCTAAAAGTTCATCAAAGAAAGTATTGAGAATACCTTCATTAAATACATTAATCATTGAATTCTTCCGACTATACTTCTATTAATGCTCTAGACCTGCTTTCTCAGGCTCATTCTATTAAACAGAAAACAAAGAAGTTTGGTTATGATATTTTCAATCCAACATCCTTTATTGGACAGGAGAGGTTCAGATTGCAAAGAACTTCACTGGAATGAAAATATTTCTGCTGAGATAGGGATAAAGACACTCTTATTACAAGACTAATCAACGCATTTAAAATTTTACTACAAATTATATAGATAGGCTTGTATCCCTGACATCAAAATCCTAACTAGAGCAGCAGTCAATGAAAACAATTAAACTTGTAACTGACAATAAACATACCCAAACCCAAAAAGAGAAAACGAAAAGGGCAATTTTCCTCTTTATCTTGAATACTAATCCTGCAACAAGATATGCTAGACTTCCAATTGTGTGACTTTACAATGTACATATAAAACCAGATGAGATGGAAGAGGCAGGACGTTTATCCCTCTCCATGCAGAATAAGCTAGATTAAATGACATCCATAAAATAAGACATTTAAGATTCAACTGCAATGACCTTTCTGTTTCTGAAGACAAAAGGTTATTTGGTCCCTAGATGACACTTCTGTATTCAACCATTAAACAACTTGGAACTCTTTCCCTTCATTCCCCTCTTCTTTTCCAGAAATGCATTAGTTTGTTGCAGTAAGACACTTTTGAAAAAGGATCACCTGATGGTCATTGAATATCTGTAACATATTGAGCTAACAAAGAAGCATATAGGTTTTAACCTGAGAAAGCTATAAATGTGAATAATAGTTTAGAACTTGACTTGCTTTACCTGCTATAACATCATCAAATTTGTGAAAAGGGTTAAAAAATTTCTGGTCTCTCAACCTAAATTTGTGCATTGTCCATGTGTGTCACTTTAATAAAACAGCTGCCTCCGTCATGGTATCCACTAGCAGAGTTGATTAATGGAACCAAACTGATATGTAAAGTTCTACTCCAAGTGTTACATTGTGATTTCTAATTTTCCTAAGTTGTTAATAATAGCTACTTTTCCTATCCTTCAGTCCAACTAAAGCATCAACAATCATTATTCTTGTCAATCAGTACCACCAAGTTCCGGATGGATCGGTGTGGTTCCTCTATACCTAAGACACCAGCATATCAAACCATGCATGAAGAAAGGCATGAGAGAAAAGCATGTTGGCTAGTAATTATGAGAATCCAATTCTTGACTGGAAGAACACCACTCTGCCCTTCGATCCAAGGAAGGGCAGGAATTTGGGTTTTTTTATTTATTTATTTATTTATTTATTTATTTTTTTGGTTAATGTTATCAAAGAGTTGAACAATGTTTTTCATGTTGTCAAAGATTTGACCAATGAAAATAGATGGCAGGTGCCTAATCAACCGGTTCACCCCAGCATATTGCAAAGTGGGATTCGGTTCAGCATTATCACTTTTTTCTTACTGTGATTAGCACTGCTACCCCCCATCCACAGCTAAGAAAGAGGTTATAGTTAATTCTGAAGACTATAGAGCACCGAATTGAGCCCTACATATTATGCCCTAGTAATATTTTGATGAGTACTGAATAAGCATCTCATCAAGGTCAAAGCTCCAAAATATTTGGGGTCAAATATTCTTGGAATATTTACCTTATAAACAAGTCTCCGAGTAGAGTTCAAGCTCCATCCTTGTTATCTTTGTAGCTTCAGGATTGACTAAGTTAGGTTCCTTGAAAATTTCAACTTATAAACAAGCCTGCCACAACTTCATTGAGTCATAATTATGCTGCTTAGTTCCTGTTTGTGAAACAGTATAGGTTCTCCAACTAGCATCTTCCTTAAACAACTTAAGCTAGTTTTTAACACTTCAGTCCAGTTGACTAGATACATTCAGATTAAAGTTCTGTATAATACCACGGAAAGGCAAAAAGCATAATAACAATCCTTGCAAGTACTTAGTGAATACTGTGACATTTGAAGATAGAACAAGACAATAAACAACAACAAAATATAGGATTAAGTTAATTCAACAATCTTCACACTATCCGTTCATCAATTTTCACAAGAAAATCTCACTAACTCAGGAAAAACTCTTGAACCCCCTCAGGCCCATATATTTGGAGACAAGTAATTGATTTCATTCTTTAGGAACAAAACAAGGGGCCCTTTCATTTAAAGGGGAAAAAGCAAAGGAAAAGAAAGAAATAGAAAGCTTATGTTTACAAAATTGACATCGTTTTGGAGAAACTTTGAATTATAGAGATTACTCCATGCATCCGAATTTTTCATTTTTCGTTTTTTTCTTTAAACACTGAAGGTACATAATTGACTATGTACTGCAAAATTACTGATTCATGAGCTTGATAACATGATTCCTGTTCAAGAGGGCAAAAACAATCAAAAACAGAACCCTTTTACTCGACCTTGATAGATTTGCAAATATTCAATCACTCAATTGTATTTCTTTCAGTTCTTCTCTATAGGACCGAAAACTAAAAGATTTTGGCTATTCATCCAGACACTTTTGCAACAGAAAATTTCATTTCAAGCTTTTGTAAACTAAAAGCAAATCAAAAGGAGAGAAAAAAGAAGGAGAAAGAGAGAGAGATAATAATGCATACCAAATGTCTGGAGACACAAATAGGCAAGAACCAAATGAGAATGGGTATACAAATGTAAGATTAAATTTAAAGATTCACTCAAGAATAGGCAAAAAAAAGAATGATGAAAAGAAAAAAGAAAAGGGATTTGGACGGAATGATCTTGAAGCAGACGAGGTTTTCTGCAGGGTCCATTTACATAAAGCTAGAGGATTCATTTGCCGCCGTTCTGATAGCTCTTTCCTTAACGGTTTGCTTGACCAGCGGGTAGTTAGGGAGCGACTGTTAGCTCTTTGCTTACCTGTCCTTTTTTCTTTTTTATTGTTATTTTATTCTTTTTCATAGATTGGATTCGCTGTCGTGAAAATCTAATATCATGTTCTGCTTGAGTTTCTATTTTCTATTTTCAATTTTAAATTTATTTTGAGTTTTACATTTTGAATGTCAATTATTCTTTTGTCAATTTGAAAAACGATTTCCGAAAATAAACAACTCCAAAACTTGGTGCATTTGGACAGATTATGGCAATGGCGGAACCGAGCACTTTTTTATGACTCTCGCACTTTACCTCCTCTGGAAACCAGAGTTTTCTATATAAAGCAAAGCACGTCTTGCTCAAGCTTGCCCCTCTATGTAATACTTTTTGTTCTCTTCCATTTACAGAAAAAAAAAGGAAAAAAAATGAAATCATATTAATCATTTAATAGGTTTTCAATCTTTCACATCGACCTTCTTTTTTTTTTTTTTTTTTCCAAAAACAAGTATTCTCTTCTTTGCTTAATTAATGGAGTATGAGTAATTTCTAAGATCAAATTATAATTATAGACTTTTTTTAAAATGACATTCTTACTAAATTATAAGGAATTCTAAGCAAAGTCAAATAAAAGATAAAAATATTATTTTATCATAATTCTAACAAATTTATTCCCTTCCTTGTATGCGTATGTCATCTTAAATGTGACAAATTGTCAATGATAAGGGAGTATAAAGCTAGTCTTCATATAGTATTCCCTTCTTTTGAAAATAAGTATATTTCCATTTGAGCATCTTTTCTTAATTTAGATTACACTGATTAAGAAATATATGTAATTTAGTCAAAACAATTATTTTTATATTTTATTTTCTTCCCATACCCCTTATAAACAGTAAATGAGTTAATAAATGTCATCTAATTATTTGATGTAAGTTACCAAATTGATTTGGAAACTTAACACTATATTTAATTTGTGCCAATAATTAATACATCAAAAAGCTTATTTTTAATTTTTCGACCATTTCTTCAAGATGAGTATTCATTACAATAGGTATGTTTATTAATTAACAAAATTGTTTCTATGATAAGGATGCATCATAATTGAGGGCATATTAGGAAATTAAAATTTAACTACTCTTTAAAAATAGAAACAAACATATAATTTGGGATAGAGGAAAGATGAAAGTAAGTTTATCTTTATGGGAAGGAGGGAGTAGTATTCCTTTTAAGAAATGAAGAATATATTAAATGTCTTCTTTCCTATTTTATCCTTCATCCATTATTCTATTCATACTTATTCAATTTAAAAACATTATTTTCAATGCATTGAAAAACACATTGGTCAAAGATAGGATTGTCATTATATTTAGAATTTTATAAGAATTGACAATTTCCTAATGCGCATAACTCTGCCTAAATGGATAGTTATTTTGAGACTGAGGGAGTAGTACACTTCAATAATTACTATTTTGACATAGATTTGATATTTTGACATGCACTTGAATATGTTCGAATATCGAATGGAATACGATTACATGTTTATATTATAATGGCATACATAAATTTAATTTATATGGGGAGAAAAGGGGGCTAAGGCTAGAGAGAATTAAGACAAAATGTGTTTTCCCTATTTTGCTTCGTTTTCCATGATTTCCTTGATAACATTCATTACAATTTTTTAAAAAAAACTTTTTCTGATTTTTTGAAATGTATTTTACAAAATGAATAAGTAAACACACTTTTGGTGTTTTTGAAAACTGAAAATAGAAAATGATCATCAAAGAAAACAGGACCATTCATTTATTTGTTATATTTCATAACAATATTATATATTATATATATATATATATATATATATATTATATATATATATATATTATAGTATAATATATATTCCTTTCAGAAAGCTGATTACTCTTCTGAAATTTCAAAACAATTTACTCTAAATCTCCTACTGGTAGTGAACCTACTAGTCCGTCATTTTCGTGCTAAAAAATTAAATGAACTTCATTTAGATTCTGAAGCTTTTGAAAAAATTTGCAAATTCCTTGATAACATTCATACATTTTTTAAAAAAACTTTTTTTCTGATTTTTGAAATGTATTTTTACAAAATGAATAAGTAAACACCACTTTTGGTGTTTTTTGAAAACTGAAAATAGAAATGATCATCAAGAAAAGCAGGACCTTCATTTATTGTGTTCATATCATATACATAAACAAAATTAATATATATATATATATATATATATATAATTCCTTTCAGAAAGCTGATTACTCTTCTGAAATTCCAAAACCAATTTACTCTAAATCTCCTACTGGTAGTGAACCTACTAGTCCGTCATTTTTTGTGCTAAAAAATTAAATGAACTTCATTTAGATTCTGAAGCTTTTGAAAAAATTGCAAATCTCCTTTTAGATTCTGATTCAGATTCTAAATCATATACATATTCCTCTAAAGAAGCTCTACAGATTGATGAGATTCATACCTCGTCATCACGAACCCTTAGAGCTTCCAGGTCAGATAGAAAATATTACTTCTCAGAAGTATCTCATTAAGATTACTCAGATCTATCCAGATCCACCAAGATCTTAATAGTCTCTACAGAAAATCAACATCATCATGTGGCTCTGATACATCACCAGCTATTGACTTAGACGAAGCCAATCTATTGCAGTAGAAGACTTCTCCAGCAAATTTCATGTATAAATATCGTAGAAAACTGTAGATCTGTACAGTCAGTAAAAATTATGTAAAATACTGTAACTCACTGTAGCAGCTACTGTACACTGTAGCGCTTACCGTTTTTAATTGTAGCGCTGTTAGATTTACTGTAGATTCCCTCCTACTTCTATATATAGAAGTCAGGTGTTCATTCTTAGGCAGTTGTACTTTCAAATAAAATTATATTTTATTTTTTGATTGGTTTGAATTATATTATATTAATAAAATTAAATATCCTTTTTCTTTGATTCAGCCAATTACGACTCCTTCGAAGAAAATTCCTGAGTGGCAGTCCTTATCGAGCTCTCACAAAATTCAAGCGAATCATCCACCTCTCCTAGGTATCAAATTAGATCATCTAGGTAAGGCAGTGGATGCCATTCCTTTGAAAACCCCTTCTGATGATATTTTACAAAATACTAAAAATACTATTGTACAAAATAATTTTACAAGTACTCATCTACATACTATAGGAAAATAGATGGATAGGATTGAAAAATCCATTCCGATGATGTCTGAAAAGTCAATTATTTCTGATTCTATTTCTTCAAAAGAAGAAAAAAGAAAAATTAAAAATCCTGTTTTTAAACCTTTTTCAATTTAGACCCTCTTTGGTAAGAGGTTTGATACCAATCTGGACAAGAGCTATGTGAAGGTACTTGTAATTCCTAAATCTGTGTTTTTCTAAGGATTTAGTAGACAGAAGATGAAGAGATTCAAAAGGTTTAGACAATTGAATATCTTCTTCTGTTTTTATAATATAATCTGATTTAAACAAATTAAATACAGATTTATAAATATGATCTTTAGAAATTTTTGGAATAGTCCAATTAGCAATAGATTTTTCAAAATCTTCAATAATTAATTCTTCTGAATTTATCAACATTTTTGGATCTTCAGAAGTAGATCTGGAAATAGAACTACTTGATGAGGTAGATCTCTTGAAGAGATTCTCCATTTCAAGGTTTTTTAAAGATAGATCGTCACCAGATTTGGCTACCAACTTCCTACCGCACCGGCGGGTCTCGTGCCTTTCCTCGACTTACCCTTTGTTATCAGAGCTAAATGATAATGTTGATTTTCTGTAGAGACTATTCAGATCTTGGTGGATCTGGATAGATCTGACCTTGTCTGGTGATCCGTCGTCAGATCTATCATCGTTGTCTCTATAGGAGCGATCGGACCTGTGCGACACAGTCGCCAGATCCGCCATCATTAGCTTTTTCCTTCTCTATAGGAGCGATCGATTTGTGCGACACCGTCGCCAGATTTGCTATCATCGTCTCTGTGGGAGCGACCGGACCTGTGCAACACCATCGCCAAATCCACTATCGTTGCCTTTTTTCCTCCCTCTGCTCAATGGGTTTTCCCCTCAAACTTAAGCTAAAACCCATGCAGTTGGCCGTCGATTTGGCCCTCTGTTTTTTCTGCTCGCGTCACCGGTTGTCTCTCACCGTCAAATAGTCGCCGGAAGTCGATAAAAACAGTGTTGGTCAACTGAGGCATTTTTGGCGAAGACGAGCGGACAGCAGCAGGACTAGCACTCAGCAGTGCCAGTTCAGCCCAGTGCCCAGCAAGCATAGGCGCCCAGCGCACACGCCCAGTGCCCGACACCCAGGCGCATTGATGCCCATACACTCGGGGCCATTGTACGCGCTGCTTGAATGCACGTTCGGGAATCTATTACCGGTCTTGCGACATTTGGATATTGTGAATTTTAAGGTGAAAATACTAACACTTAATATTGAAATTATATGACTTGTAAATTAATATGCCCTGAAGTGAATTTATGAGAGAATATAGTTACGTTTATACCCGAGCTAAGGAGTCGAATTGTGCCTTTAGAACGTAATAATATGATAACTAAATTTAGATTTATAAATTTATAAAGGACATTTTTGGATTAAATGCATAATACTTAAGTTGAGACAATCGAACTAAGTAAACCCTCCTTCTATAATCAACTAGGTCATTTCGAGGCCTTACGTTGAGATCGATTGAAGGAGTCCACTTCGCAACTTAAACAAGAACTCGTTTACGTAAAGGACTCCGGGTAAGTAATCCTCCCATCTCATTAACATTATAAATGAATGAAATTGAACGCTTTTAATTGCTTTAATATGTTATGTATGAAATTTTATGTTGATGTGTGTAATTGTGAAGAATGTTAATGTGTTCGTATCTAGTAGCACTTTTATGTTAAAAAATATGTTATGATGTTTCATATCTAGTACTATTTGTTGAACGTTATATTACATAAGGTTGTATGTGTTTCATGTCATGAGCATTTAGTTAGAATTTTACATCACATTTGGCATGAGACTTTCACACACTTAGAAGGTGAAGGGTTAGAAAATGGAATTTTAAAGGAAACGGTTAAAGTTTTGAAAATGTTAAAGTTTTCGGAAAGGAGTGTAAACCTAGCCACAAAAGATGTGAGTGGGAAATGGGGCATAGGGGACCGGTGCACCCGACCCTACCCTCTTGAAGGGTAGGTAAGAATGTAATGTTCACCTCCTTGGAAGTGAAAATATGGAAGTTAAAAGAATGAAATTTAACCGCTTGCGGTTCTACCGGTAGAAATGGAATCGGGTTCCAAAAAAGATGGCCCACTGCAGAGCTTAGTGGCTAGATGTTACACTCTAGTGAGCTCACGAATGAAAGGAAATGGAATGTTTTTACAGTAAGTAAATTTTGAAGGAATGTTTGTAAAGAAATTTTGAAGAGGGAATGTTTGGAAAGTTTTTCATTTAAGAGGCGAAAACTTAAAGTTTCATGACATGTAGGACATGTTCATGCATTCATGCATGAGGTTACTTATTGGGCTTTTTAACTCATTTCTTTTCCTTACGTTTCATTGTCGATGATATGCAATAAGATGGGGTGAGGAGGTCGCTTGTGGGCGAGCTATGATACCCAGGAACTGGTTTTCAACTTATTTTATGTAATAAGATTAATATTTCTGAATCCTTTAAATTCTTGATGTTTTTGTGATTTTTGTTTTTGAATGGTTTAAAAAGGCTTCCACTATCTTCATTTTTGAATAAATGTTGTGTTTTAAATAGATAGTTGTTTATTTTCGAGTGGAATGACGTAACATTCTCAGTTTAGGATGGTTCCTAATCTGGGAGGGTTATAGTTTGGTATCAGAGCTTAGAGTTTTAAAAACGATTCTATAGACATCATAAGAAGATGATTTATGAACTTTTGAGAAGTATATGGGTATCGAGCCATGCCACAAGCTTCCCTCTTTGGACCATTTAGTAAGTTCATATTTTGATTTAAATTTTTGAATGAATTAAATGTTAAGTTGTATTTTGATTTAATTTCTCGAATGAGTTGAATATTAAGTGTTGAGTTTTTATTTTGATTTAGATTCTCGAATGAGTTGTATGTTAAGCGTTAAATCTGTATTTTGACTTAAATTTTTTGAATGAGTTAAATATTAAGTGTTGTGGTATATTTTGATTCTGCTTTGAATTTGGGGTAAAGTGAAATGTTTGATTTTGTGATCATGTGCTACGTCTGTGTATAAGTTCTTACACGATAAATATTTTTTTCGATTCAGTAATGGTTCGTACTATGCTTTCTCAAGCCCAAGAAGGGGCGGTTCAGCCCCAGGACGATGGGGCAGGTAGTACCCGTGCCTCACAAGGGACTCCAATGACCATGGAGGCCTTTATGCAGGCAATGACTGCCTTCGAACAAGCTAGTTAGTTGAGGAGGAGCGAAACACGAGAGTACAGGAAGATCTCGGAGTTTAAGAGGCTCACCCCACCGCCATTCTCGGGTACCACTGATCCAGTGGAAGAGGAGAATTGGCTAACCGAAATACAGAAAACCTTCTCCGTCATGCGATGCTCAAGTGAAGAGAAGGTCGACTTCGCCGCGTACATGCTCCAAGGAGAGGCGTATGACTGGTGGCTGATGGTGTAGCACCAACATGAGAGGGATACTAGTCCCTTCACTTGGGAAATGTTTATCGAGGCCTGCAACGATAAATACTTTCCCAAGACCATACAGCAGCAGAAAGAGTGCAAATTTGTGAGACTAGAGCAGGGAAGCCGATCTGTTGGCCAGTATAAAGCTGAGTTCGCGCGATTAGCCAAATTTGCTCCTGATTTGGTTGCTACGGAGGAAAGAAAAGCGAGAAGATTTGAAGAGGGGCTAAAGCCTCAGATTAAGTTGGCAGTAATCCCATTTGAGCTTTCTTCGTATCAAGAGGTTATTAATAAATCCTTCTTGGTAGAGAGGGCTCAAGTGTCGAGCAAGGAGGAGTTTAGGAGCCCATCCACGAATCAGAGATTTAGAGGTGGAAATCCTAAAAGTGGTCAGAAAAGGAGGTACGGACAGGGGAGTAGGCAGGGAAATTAGCAAGGCAAATAACAGAAGAAAGCTTACCCCAAATGTGGCAAGGAGCATTGGGGTGAGTGCCTCTTCGGCAAGGAGGTCTGCTACAAGTGTGGGAAGACAGCGTATTTTGTTAGCGAATGTCTTGGTGGAAGTGGTGTAGTGTGCTTCAATTGTGGAAAGCCTGGACAGCTGGCCAAGGACTGTAGAGTGGCGAAGCCCATTGCTCCGGCACGCGTCTTCACCATGACGAGGAAGGAGGCCGATGAAGCACCGACCGTAGTGTCAGGTACCTATAGCTTTAAAATTTCGTTAATTGAATTAATATGAACGATTGCATGAATTTAAGATTACCTGTTATGTAGGCACTTTATCTGGTATAATACACCTGCCAATATATTGTTTAATTCGAGTGCTACCCACTTTTTTGTCCATCCTACTTTCGCTGAGAGACTTCAAATCTTGTGTACACATATGGAACACCACTTGGTGTGTCCATATCTTCTGGGGAAGTTATGAATTCGGAATACGTGTTGAAGAATTGTACAATAGCTCTGGATGGGGACGAGCTGATGGCAGAGCTTGTAGTGTTGGACATTCAGGAGTTCGATGTCATTTTATGCATGGATTGGCTGTCAAAGCATCATGCTACAATTGACTGCCGCGAGAAGAAGGTTATGTTCGGTCCGCCTGGCGAGCTACAGTTCTGCTTTGTCGGGTCAAGGGTGAAATAGTCCATCCTGATAATATCTGCTATGAAGGCCTGCCGAATGATGAAAAAAGTTTGCACTGGCTACCTAGCTTCATTAGGGAAGATTTCTGAAACAGAGCTCTCGATCGAACAAATTTCGGTTGTTCAAGAATTTATGGACGTGTTTCCGGACAACCTTRTAGGTTTACTACCGATAAGAGAAATCAACTTTGCCATTAATTTGGCGCCTGGAAAGGCATCGATCTCTAGGGCACCCTATCGAATGGCTCCTGTAGAACTTAAGGGGTTGAAGGCGAAACTGCAAGACCTCATGGATAAGGGTTTCATCCGACCTAATTTCTCACCATGGGGTGCACCTGTACTGTTTGTGAAGAAGAAGGATGGATCGATGAGATTATGCATAGACTATAGAGAGTTAAACAAGGTGATGATAAGGAATAAATATCCGTTGCCAAGGATCGATGATCTATTTGATCAACTCCAAGGGGCGAAATATTTCTCCAAGATTGACCTGAGGTCTGGCTACCATCAGTTGAGGGTTCAAAATGAGGACATTCCTAAGACCGCATTTTGAACTCGGAATGGGCACTATGAATTTCTGGTGATGCCATTCGGGTTTGACCAATGCATCTGCTGCATTTATGGATTTGATAAATCGAATCTTCAAGAAGTATTTGGACCAATTCATCATAGTTTTCATCGATGATATATTGGTGTACTCAAGATCTAAGGAAGAGCATGAGGAGCATTTGAGGAAAGTACTCCAGGTTCTTAGAGTCGAGAAACTCTTTGCGAAGTTTAAGAAGTGTGAATTCTGGCTTGATAGCATGCCATTTCTAGGACATATTGTGTCAAAGGAAGGCATTACGGTGGACCCAAGTATGACTGAAGCGGTTCGACGATGGCCGGCACTCACCAATGTTGGGGAGGTTCGTAGTTTCCTTGGGTTAGCTGTTTACTACCAAAGATTTGTGGAAGGATTTTCCAAAATTGCTTCTCCTATGACCTAGTTGACCAAGAAGAACACAAAATTTCTGTTGAATGCGGATTGTTAGCGCAGTTTTGAAAAGTTGAAGAGACGACTGACATCTGCTCCAGTCTTAACAATTCCACAATGTTGTGAAGGGTTCGTGATTTATAGTGATGCCTCAATGAAGGGTTTGGGCAATGTTTTGATGCAACATAGAAAGGTGATTGCTTATGCCTTAAGGCAATTGAAGAAGTATGAGAAGAACTACCTAACGCATGATCTAGAGTTAGCTGCCGTTATGTTTGCATTGAAGATCTGGAGGCATTATCTGTATGGGACAAGGTGCGAGATTTTCACCGACCATAAGAGTCTCAAATACTTCTTCACCCAAAAGGAGTTGAATATGAGGCAACGACGATGGTTGGAACTCGTAAAGGACTATGATTGCGTGATAAATTACTACCCGGGTAAGGCTAATGTAGTGGCTGATGTGCCTAGCAGGATGAATCATGGAGCTACAGCCACTTTGCAAGTCCGTCAAAAATCGTTGATGGTGAAGATTCGGAAGCTCGACTTGGAAATGGTGTCGCAGGACTTATTAGGCTACTTTACAAATATGACTCTTACACCCACTCTCCTTGAGAAGATAAGGGATGTATAGATGGATGACCCCCTGTTGTTGAAATGGCGAACAGAAGTTGTGGACGGGAAACATTTGGACTTCATAATCATGGTTGATGGAGCTCTATGGTATGGCGACAGACTGTGGTTCCGAACGATAAGGGTTTGAAGGAGGAAATCTTGAGAGAAGCTCATAGTACACCCTATTCGGTTCACCAGGAAGTACGAAGATGTATCGAGATCTGAGAAAATATTTCTGGTGGGTTAGCATGAGCCGTAATGTAGAGGAGTTTGTTCAACATTGTCTTACCTGCCAACAGGTAAAGGCTGAACATCAATGACCCTCTGGTCTCCTGCAACACCTTAGGATTCCAGAATGGAAATAAGAAAGCATTGGTGTGGATTTCATAGTTGGGCTGCCTAGGACAAAGAAGGGATATAATGTTATCTGGGTAATTATGGATCATCTTACGAAGTCGGCACACTTTCTGCCAGTTAAGATTACATATATCATGGAGAAATACGTGGAGTTGTACGAGGCTGAGATCTCAGGTTGCACGGTGTCCCACTGACCATTGTGTCTGATCGTGACCCAAGGTTTACTTCTGCATTCTGAAAAAGCTTGTATAAGGCTATGAGTACATGATTAAATTTTAGTACCGCTTTTCACCCACAAACAGACGAACAGATCGAGAGGACAAATCAGATCCTGGAGGATATCCTGAGGGCTTGTGTAATTGATTTCCTAGGAACTTGGGATGAATTCCTCCCGTTAGTGGAATTTTCATGCAACAATAGCTATCAGGCTACCATCGGTATGGCCCTTTATGAAGCACTTTACGGAAGGAAGTGTCGGTCATCAGTTCATTGGGATGAAGTGGGTGAGAGGAAGTTGTTGAGGCTTGAGATAGTGCAATACACTGCAGAGGCAGTTGAAAGGATTCGTCAATGGATGAGAACTACTCAAAGTAGATAGAAGAGTTATACGAATAGGAGGAGGAAGCAGTTGGAATTCAATGTAGGGGACAAGGTCTTCCTAAAGGTGGAGACTATGAATGGAATTATGAGATTTTGGAAGAAAGGAAAGTTGAGCCCTCGTTTCGTTAGACCTTTTGAGATCCTCGAAAGGGTGGGTGACTCAGCCTATCGGGTTGCTTTTCCACTGACCTTATCAGGTGTAAATGATGTATTTCATATTTCCATGCTAAGGAAATATGTTCCGGATCCCTCCCACATTCTCAATTATGAAGCATTGGATCTTCGCAAGGACCTGTCTTATGAAGAGATGCTTGTGGAAATACTAGAAAGGGAGGAAAAAGTATCAAGGAGGAAGGCAATACCGTTAGTGAAAGTTCTCTGGACGAATCATGCAGTTGAGGATGCTACTTGGGAACAAGAAGAGGAAATGTGTGATAAGTACCCACACTTGTTCGTTGAGTCCTAAATTTTCAGGACGAAATTTGTTTTATGGGGTGGGGTATTGGAACACCCCAAATTTTTCCTTCATTAAATTTGTTTGATTTTACGTGAGCCAACTAGGGTTGGACATTTTATATGATTAATATTTTTGAATCGCACGTTTAATAGGTGCGAAAATATTGTCTGTGTCAAATAAGAGTTATCGTTGGCTAAAGGATCGACTTGTGGGCCTATTTATTAATTAGTCGGAAGTTGGACTTTTTTATCGAAAGGAAGCCCGTTACGTTTAATTTACGGATTTTGGTTAGATTTGGATGGGAAGGCCCGACGGGTTGAGTTGCGGCCCAAAATAAAATTATAAAAAAGAAAAGAAAATATATAAGAAAATAAAAAATAAGGAAAACAAAAGAAAAGAAAAAAAGAAAAACCTAAAGAAATTCATCTCCTTCTCCCAGGAAACCCTAAGCCGCCACCGTACCGCTTCCCCCTCTGCCTGACCCGACGCTGCTCGTCGCAGCTCTTTCCTAGCTTCTCTTTCTCTCTTCTCTTCGTTCCTCTGTTGACGCCACAACCGATCACAGTCTGATCGGTGATCGCTACCGTCGCTGCTCATTTAGAAACGTTGTCGTCTCTCGTGTAGTTGCAGTGCCAATGCGAAACAGTTGCTGTGTGTCGCTCAGCTGACTTGCGGACGTTCGGCTGGATCAACCACGTCTACTAGATCCGGTAAGTCATCTCCCTCTTTTGCTTCTCTGTACGAGCGACCGGACCTGTGTAACACCGTCGCCAGATCCGCCATCATTACCTTTTTCCTTCTCTGTAGGAGCGACCGATCTGTGCCACATCGTCGCCAGATCTGCAACCGTCGTCTCTGTAGGAGCGACTAAACCTGTGAGACACTGTCACCAGATCTGCCATCATTACCTGTTTCCTTCTCTGTAGGAGCGATCGATCTGTGTGACACCGTCGCCAGATCCACCGTCATTATCTTTTTTCCTTCTCTGTAGGAGCGACCGATCTGTGCAACACCGTCGCCAGATCTACCGCCGTCGTCTTCTTCTTTGTGGGAGTGACCAAATCTGTGCGACATCGTCGCCAAACCTGCCATCATTACCCTTTTTCCTACTCGGAGCAACCAGATCTGCTCGACGCTATCGCCAGATCTGCCACCGCTGTGTTTTTCTCCCTTTGCTCAACAGATTTTCCCCTCGAACTGAAGCTAAAAACCCTTGCAGTTGGCCATCGATTTGGCCCTCTGTTCTTGCTGCTCGCGTCACCGGTTGTCTCTCGCCGTCAACCAGTCCCCGGAAGTCGACAGAAACAGTGTTGGTCAGCTGAGGCATTTTTGGCCCAGACGAGCGGACAGCAGTAGGATTGGCACTTAGCAGTGCCAGATCCGCCAACTGCTCAGCAAGCACAAGCACCCAGCGCGCGCACCCAGCTGCCCAGAGCCCGACACCCAGGCGCACTGACACCCACACACCCAGGGCCGTTGTGCGCGCCGCTTGAAAGCATGTTCGGGAATCCATTACTGCTCCCGTGATATTTGAATATCGTGAATTTTATGGTGAAAACATTAACACTTAATATTGAAATTGTATGACTTGTAAATTAATATGCCCTGAAGTGAATTTATGAGAGAATATAGTTATGTTTATTCCCGAGCTAAGGAGTCAAATTGTGCCTTTAGAATGTAATATTCGATAATATGAGAACTAAATTTAGATTTATAAATTTATAAAGGACATTTTTGGATTAAACGCATAATACTTAAGTTGAGACGATCGAACTAAGTAAACCCTCCTTCTATAATCAACTAGGTCATTTCGAGGCCTTATGTTGAGATCGATTGAAGGAGTCCAATTCGCAACTTAAGTAAGAACCCGTTTACGTAAAGGACTCTGGATAAGTAATCTTCCCATCTCATTAACATTATAAATGAATGAAATTGAACGCTTTTAATTGCTCTAATATATTATGTATGAAATTTTATGTTGATATGTGTAATTGTGAAGAATGTTAATGTGTTCGTATCCAGTAGTACTTTTATGTTAAAGAATATGTTATTATGTTTCATATCTGGTACTATTTATTGAACATTATATTACATAAGGTGTATGTGTTTCATGTCATGAGCATTTAGTTAGAATTCTACATCACATTTGGCATGAGACTTTCACACACTTAGAAGGTAAAGGGTTAGAAAATGAAATTTTAAAGGAAATGGTTAAAGTTTTGAAAATGTTAAAGTTTTTGGAAAGGAGTGTAATCCTAGCCACAAAAGATGTGAGTGGGAAATGGGGCATAGGGGACCGGTGCACCCGACCCTACCCTCTTGGAGGTAGGTAAGAATATAATGTTCACTTCCTTGGAGGTGAAAATATGAAAGTTAAAAGTAAGAAATTTAACCGCTTTGCAGTTCTACCGGTAGGAATGGAATCAGGTTCCAAATAAGATGGCCCACTGCAAAGCTTAGTGGCTAGTTGTTACACTCTAGTGAGCTCACGAATGAAAAGAAATGGAATGTTTTTACAATAAGTAAATTTTGAAGGAATGTTTGTAAAGAAATTTTGAAAAGGGAATGTTTGGAAAGTTTTTCATTTAAGAGGTGAAAACTTAAAGTTTCATGACATGTAAGACGTGTTCATGCATTCATGCATGAGGTTACTTATTGGGCTTTTTAGCTCATTTCTTTTCCTTACGTTTCATTGCAGATGATATATAACCAGATGGGGCGAGGAGCTCACTTGTGGGCAAGCTATGATACCCGGGAATTGGTTTTCAACTTGTTTTATGTAATAAGATTAATATTTCTGAATGTTTCAAATTCTTGAAGTTTTTGTGATTTTTGTTTTTGAATGGTTTAAAAAGGCTTTCGCTGTCTTCATTTTTGAATAAATGTTGTGTTTTAAATAGATTGTTGTTTATTTTCGAGTGGAATGACATAACATTCTCCGCTTAGGACGGTTCCTAATTTGGGGATGTTACACGAGATATGATACAAAAAATTGTACTAACTAAACACTCATCACTTACCTCCCCCAAACATATTTAAAATATTATTCTCCTTTAGCAACGAAGGTCATTCATAAAAATACGCTTTAAAAATCATCAAACCTTCATTTAATCCATCGAAATTTGAATTCAAAATCTTACATTTATTGTTGAAAATAGAAGTGAAAAAGAAACACTCTTGACTTATTCCTAATCATATCTCAAATGTTTCTTAGACAGTTCATTGCAATGGTATAATGTATATTCAAACGATGAATAAGTAGAATTCTAACTATCAATTATACATTAAAAAGGTTATAGCAAAATGACATAGGAAAACTTTAAGCACAAACATAAATTTAACTACCAAAGCCTTTATTCGATCAGTCATCCAGCAAATAAGAACATCCTAAGATTATTCAATCAAAATACTGCATGAAGAAATCTTAAAACCACAAATGTTAAAAAATTCTTAAAACATAATTAAAGTAATTGTTCCAAACTTCATAACACCAAAAGAGTGTGGGGTTGATTCAAACATCCATCAACAAACACATAAAAAAAGTTCAAACAGGCACAACGAATAATAAGAGTAGAAAGGTTAGCTTCCAATCCCACTGGACCGCTCAGTCGTGTCATCATCAGCAACAGTATCTATATCTTCTGTGTTCTCATCATCTTTAGATTTTGAGTAGATCTTCAAGGAATTTGGGATTTGCACATCGATTCTTAATCTTGGTGGTGCACATTATATTAATCCAAGTTAAGTTTTTCAGGAAATAACTTAAGTCCTAAATTTAATAAGAACAGTTATTATCCTTCATCAAATTCCCTCTTCAAGATTCTCCAATCATATCACTTTTTGGTGTTTTCTTTACACATTGTAGCATTTTCATATGTAAAAATTCTGAACTCATCAAGTTCATTAAGCTACAACATTCTCTATTGTGCAAATAGATTCGTATCTAAGTTTAAGGCTTTTATTGCCCAGTCTCACTAACCAATATTTCGTATATTTTTCCAAAATTATTTTGATCAACTTTTTAGAGACTTCTACCTTTCTCTTAGTCTAGGGATGGTATGCTGTAGCAACCTTATGTTTATTTCATACTTAGCCAAAACATTCTCCATCATTCTATTGCAAAAATATATGATCCTTTATCACTGATTAGTGCCCTAGGTGTGCTAAATCTGGTGGAAATATCTTTCTGAAGGAATTTGTCCACAACTTTAGCATCATTGGTTGGCAATGCTACAACTTCAATCCACTTCGAGACATAATCTATTGCCACCAAAGTATCCATACACACTCTCCATCTAGTCACTATTCTTATCGGAATCATTTCATTCTTCTCATTCTTCACCACTCCCACTTTGACTTTCGTGGGTACACCTTGAACTAGGCTCACCTATTTGCTGTTTGAGGGATCTATTAGTTGTCTTTTAGCCCAAGACGATGATGGTGGCACAAAACGAGCTGTGTACTATCTTAGTCGATCCCTGAATCTTTATTCCATGCCTGTACAAAGCTAGAATACTACCTATTCCTAGCTAAACTTAATGTGGTGTGTAAAGTGGACCGAGTAAAGTTCCTTTTGAATTTGCCAGTATTGCAAGGATGCGTGATGACATGGGTTGAGAAATTAGCAACTTTTGCTCTAAAATATGTTACGAGTCATTAAGAGATAAGTCATTGCCTATTTTCTAATTGAACACCCATGCTTTGATGTAGCTGACCCTGGGTTGACACTTAGCAGTTTGTCAACATCAAGCCGCGGATCCTTAGCTTCGATGCTTCTAGAACAAGCTGGGGGCAGAAGTAGGCATTACAATAACTAGCCTTCTATTTTTAAAGGCAGCTTCATGTTTGAGTCAGAGAATGGCTGCTCCAACAATCAAGCCGAATAGAAAGCCTTGATCTTGGGGCTATAGTTGTTGTTGTCCATGAAAGCTCAAGCCATGCAGATTATAAGAGACTCTCAACTAGTCATATGGCAGCTATTAGGAGATTACAGATGCTCAAATGTCAACTTTCAGGAACTTTACTAGGAGCTCAGTCCTTATTGAGGTGATTCTCTAATGTGGTGATTTTGAATATGCCTAGAAAAGAGAATGGACAGGCCAATGATCTGGCTAAATATGCCTCATGATACAAGGATATTCGAGCAGCTTTTAAAGACCTAATGTCCATATGCCAACCGATTCTATATACCAATAATTAGGAAATAGCTAATTGGAGGACCGAGTTAACAGTCTATTTAAGATACCCTTCAATCAAGGTCAGTAAAAAGCTTAGACATAAAGCCTTGAACTATATTGTTGTTGGTGATGACTTGTTTAAAATGAGCCACGAAGGACTTCTAATAATATGTCTAAGCAAGGAGGAATCTGCAAGAGCTTTGGCTGAGGTCCATGAAGGACTTTGTGGTGCATATAAGGTTGGTCCAAAGCTAAGGCTGGCCTTACATTAACCGATGTATACTGGATGACTATTACAGCCAACTATCACGCTTGCTAGAAATACTACCAACTCTTGAACGTCACAGTAATGAATCTTCATCCTCTCATCAGTTGTGGCTTAGGAGATGGCCTATGGACTGGAAAAATTCACCCTCTTTCTAAAGGGCATTTGTTTATTTTGGTAGCCACGGATTATTTCACTAAATAGGTGGAGGCTCAGCCGATGGTAAAAGTAACTCAATAAGTAGCTATTACTTTCACCAAATAGCATATCGTATACCAACTTAGATTCTCGAACCCATCACAATCGATCAGGGAACTATGTTTACCGAAGATAAGGTGTTCTCATTTGTGCAGCAATTTAATATCAAACTTACATTCTATTCCTTATTATCCTCAAGCAAATGGATAGGCTAAGGCTACCAACAAGGTTCTCATCAATATGATCAAGAAATCTATAGAAGACAGTCCTATGAGATGGCATGAAATCTTACAGGAGGTCCTCTGAGCAGATAGGAAATCACCTGAAACGGCTATTGGTTTTACTCTATTTCGGCTGACTTATGGCCATGATGCCATCCTTCCTATGGAAATCAATGTAAGATTGGCAAGGATAGCTTTCCAGCATAACTTATTTTCAGTCGATTATCATCAACCATTATTCATGGAGCTTGACCAATTAGATGAAGATAGATGGCTAGCTTTTGAGCATATTCTGAGGCATAAGGAGAAGGTATCCAGAGCTTACAACCGGCACGTACGCACTAGAAAATTTTAGGAAGTGGTTATAGTATGGAAAATGATTTTGTTGATTGCACCTAACGACCCTGAATTTGAAAAATGGTTGGCTAGCTAGGAAGCCTTATCCAATTAGTAAAGTCATCCATGGTGGAGCCTATCGGCTAATAGAGCCGAAAAGTCAAACGTTGTAATAAGTTATACATGATGAACATCATAATAAATACTACCAGTAATCAGCTAGCTATTGGTTGGCTGATATTTATAGTTATAGAAGAAAACACATAATAAAAAGGGAAAGGGGGAGAGGAAAGATTTCAATTGTCTAGCTTATATGCCAGAAAGAAAATAGAACTGCGGCTACACAACCAATTTATCATCAGGAAGGATTGTTTGCAGACAGATGGCATCTATTAGTTCCAGATCTTTCGAGCTAGCCGAAGGTAAATTCATCTCCACAAGGATCTCCAGATTCACTGAGTCAGGAGATAGGCTTGCATACACACTCTTCTTAAGGTTTCCTGAGATGGTTTTATCTCTCACAGCATCCCCTGGGGGTTTTGCACAGGTGCATCACTAGCGTCCACCTCTCTCACAATATCCATCATGAAATCTTCAAGGGATTTTAGGAGGGTTTCATCCGTTGGATCAGTGTAATCCTCAAAAATATGTGTTTTATCATTTGAGTCGACCAAGGTTGTTGGGTGGTCAATAAGGACACTGGTTTCTTCACGATTTGGTGACATCATCATCATCATTTCCCTGATATCTCTATACCACTGGTGGATCTCTTGAGCAGGTTGAGACTCGCTGGTTGGTGTCACCCCTAAACTCAAAAACAACTTCGTGTGAAAGTCATTCCAGGACTTTTTGCAAGATCTAAAGCCATCCTTTGACATTTTCCTATCTATTTTGAACATAAATTGTTGAGACTCCAACACCTGCAACCTCTTGCGAACCTAGATGTTCTCCTTAAATAAGCTAAAAAGAAACTTATCCTGCTGAATGGCTTTTGTACTATCTTCAAAATTATTCATCTCACTTAATTTCACTCTCCAGAAAGTGATCTAATCAATCCGGGAAGATATCTATTTTAGGTTGGCTACTTTATACTAATTTTGGAGGTCTTCATTCTTAGCCACTAATATTTGCAATTCTTCCAATTTGAAGACAACATTATTTTTTAGCTTACCATTAAGCTTGAAAAAGTAAATAAGCTAGGACATCTCTCCACAAGCTAGAAAACATTTGGTTTTTAATGACAAAGACAGCGAGGCATCATCAGAGTTGGCAATTAGGCTCAATGCCCTCTTTATTTGGTTGTAAACCTCCTCGTCCATCGGCAATGTTCCACTCAGGTTGTCAATCAGGAAAGAAATCATGCTAGCCACCAGGATAGGAGCCGTGACAACAATCGAACTAGAAAATAGAGATCTAAAAAAGTTGTCTCTTTGTTCGACGGGACAAACAGGATTGTAGATGTAATGTCTTTAGAATCTACAAACGTTTCCCACCTTTGTTCCTTGATTGGTTGGGCTAGAGGTGTAGCCTCAGTATCACCGGATCCAGAATTAGATTCGCTTTTCTAAGAAAAAAAACATAAGAAGGAAAAAAGGCTAGAAGAGGTAGCATAAAAGGGAAATCTCTCCTCGCCAAAGCTCTCACCTTTGTTGAAGCACCAGAAGAGTCAGCAAGGGCTCACAGGCATTTTGATAGACGGGTTTGGTAATACTTGCACCCCCTTGGAGGATCAGCGGAGTCATCATCCTCGGTTACTGGCTCATTTGTAAGACCTAAAAAACATGGAGGAAATTCAAAAGAGCATATGGAAATAAGTCAGCAGGCCTAATCTAGAGTAGTTACCTAATGATCGATCGAAGCACCAAAGATCGGTGGCAACTTTTGTCAATTTCCCTTTTGCTCGAGAGGAACGGGCCGAAGATCTAGTGGCAGGAGAAGTAGTTATTGTAGGAATAAGGGAGATAGACTAAGAGAGCTGAGGATGAGATAGTGGGGTCCATCTTAGCTAGGCATTCACTCAAGGGAGTCGAGAAGAAATCATGGATGATGGAATCCCACCATGAATTAGAAGACGAGGTCGATAAGCCGGGAGCAAAGTTTTGAAAAAAGAATTTATCACGTTTTGCTTGAGCAACCAAATTGTGCTTGCTTACGTCAAGATTCTATAAATGGGTTGGTAATCAGAAGGGGCACCATGAACCAGGTCAGTAGGGATATCCTGGACAAGACTGAATTGTCGAGCAAAACAATGTGGGTTATACTGCTCGGTAGAGGTTTTTGTGTAGCATGTCGTTGGTTGGATCTCATTTAACAGCTTATGGAGAATTAGTAGATCTGCACAAAGTTTGCACACCCGTGGGTAATTTGGGCCATTTGGTTGTTCTCGTAGGCAATCAAGACCAACTTCCCATTGCGAGTATTAATATATCTCATCGACTGGGAATGGCCTAGTTTGATACAAATAAGTCAGTATCTCCTCAACAGAAGCAACATTTAGCGAAACTTCTCATAGCCGATAACCCGTCACCTCCTAGTTGGTGTATGGAGTACTGATAGGGAGTCGATCTATTCCAAATCATGGCAAATATTGGTACAGCGAGAGTTGGAGAATCAAAAAGGCACCGGCAGGTTATTGGCATCCTCTCCATGAATCAATATTTCGGATAATCTGAAGAGCCTATGATAAAGTAGAGATAAAATTAGAAAGGCTAGAGAAGTGGTTTGCCTTTCTAATAAGAAGAAAATGCAATAGGAATAATTGGCAAAACCCCAAATGTATCCTGGCATAATGTATATGTAATATATGTAAAACCAGTAGAGTAGGCAGGCCCGTGCCGTTGTTACAAATAGTAGGCGAATCTCGCTTGTTCTTTTCAATGAAGTTGCTATAGCCATCGATTTATTTATTGAATGCCATAGTGAAACGTCTGCTTTTGACGTCGTATTGAGCATGTAATTCAGCTCCTATGGGAGATAGGCCTAGAATGTTAGCAATATCTAAGAAGGTTGGAGATAGTAGACCAAAAGAGAACACAAAGTCGTTAATTGTGGTTGACCAGAAATAGGTCGTGGCCATGAGCAAAATCTCATTAAGATGGAAGTCAAAGTCGGTCACGAGGATGGCATGTTAAATGCCAAAACCTATAAGAGCTATGCTAATTCGGCCAGCATCAAAATTTCCTAGGCTAATTGACCAGGGACCATCCAAGGCCATTTAAAGGAAGCTCCAAGCCTAGAGATTTCACAAAAAAGAAAGGTTGATTAGTAAGAGGCCGAAGCAAGAACAGGCCAAGTTTAAAATTAGTCTCTTGTATGGCATCATAACAAATCAAGTTGCGCTCATCAACATGAAGAAGAATAGCCATTGGGCGTCATTTTACTAGTTAAAACCATAAGGAAAAGGCTAGATTTTCAAATGGCCAAGTGGGCATAAAATAGTAATTTCCTGGGTGAGGAGGAAAGGGCAGAAAGGATCATCTAGAGCATGAAGCTTTAATAGTCTATCATAAGTTAAAAAAGCAGGAGGACTTAGAGGCCCTTTTAAAATTTGAAAGGTATGATAGGATAGGATGGCTAAACTAGCTTTAGCAGCTGTAGAATCCTAACAGAAAGAGGCACAATTCACTATAACGAGGAATTTGAAAAGTTAGGGTATCAATCCTCGCCTTATCCAGTTGAAAAAACTCTTTCTGGCCTATAAGGCAAGGATTAGGACCAACGAGGTAGCCTCCAAAATAAGCAACTCCTCATCCACTGAAAGATGATCAGCTGAGACCCAAGGGATGTCAAGGTGGCAGACACGCAAAAGACCAATAGATTTTCAAAACTCCCGCTAATCAACACGGACAAATCGGTACGAACAACTAACAAAGTAGAAGATAAAGGGGAGCCAGCCTAAATCCTTGACCACAACCTAACAACCCGTGTGAGAAATGCAAACAGGGACCGAGAATAAGGCACATATCCAGGGAACAAGGAGGAATGGCCTCGGCTTACTTCACCTCTACACAAGCCCATTTCGGCGAAGTATAAAAAGAAGAAGAAGAAGAACTTCAAAAGCCCCCGACTCAATCCACGAAAAAATCGTATCAATTATTGCTTCAAATTATGTCTTTTTATCTTGCTTTGCAGTCTTTCTAACTTAGTTTAGATATGTATTTTGTCCAGCTTCTAGTTAATATTTACGATGCTTTCTTTCAGTTGCTTTCTTTAACATGCCTCAACATGCCTTGTTTACAACCTTTTTTTTTTTTTTTTTTTTTAACATGCTTTGTTTACAACATCCTTTTACATGCTTTATTTAAAACTTTCCTTAAAAATGCTTTATTTACATCTTTTCTTAGCTTAGTCGAGTATTGCTTTCTTTTGCTAAGTTTAGCTTACATGACAAATACTTAGTTTCCAATCTTAGCAACACGATATTTGCTTATTTTTTAGCTAGACTTTCATCCAATCCAAGCTATATTTTCAAGGTCTTTGGTAAAATGAAGAGCCAACCTTCTTGCACACTCGCTGAGAGCTTTCTTTAGCTAACTCAAAAACCCACCTTTAAAAGAAGAGGTTGCTACGGATCTAACAAGCCAACCCTATCGGTTAGCTAGTAAAAACTCAGGCCTCGTTATGTTGAAAAGCTAGGCCCGCCACGACCAGGATAGGCGATCGCATTTGCTTAACAGCTGACAACTTTCTGAGGTCAACTTACATCGGCTAGATAGTTTTTATACACCAACACTGATTAATGTAGCAGAAGCTAAATTCTTGATGAGCGACTGGAGAAGTCCGATAAAGAGACAATCTGAAAGAAGATTTGGAGTTAGTGGCAACAAAAAGGAAGCAAATATATGAAGATTCTAGAAAAGATTTTAAAGACACTCAATAATTTGAAAGAAGGCAAGAAGAATTCTTGTGAATATAATTGTAATGGGTTATGACTAATAGCATATTGTCAAGACAATTAATGCAAATACCTCAAGGAATGGTGTGGCTCAAGGGGTAATCAATGTATAAAAAATGCAAGTAAAAACAAATATTGATATGGTAGACAATACAACATGTGAGAAAATGAGGGTGCATAGACCAACCCACATGTCTTTGATCATACTATATATGCAAGACCAAATAAAGAAAAAGGTTATGCAATCAAAGGCTCATACAACTAATGTTGGGAAAACAATGGTTTAGATTAGGTGAAAAAACAACTCCAACAAAGCAAAATAAATAAATAAATAAATAATAAAAAAGAATAAAAATAAAACAACTCAAGCACTATTCCATTTTTCTTAAGCAATGGATGGCTAGATAATTTTCTTTATATTTATCACGCATGAAGAAGAAAGAAGCCATGATATACAAAATTGTATACACAATAAAGCTTCAATCATGCAAGTATACACGATCCACAAGTAATATAGAGTGAATAAGAATATTGTCTGACAAGGATTGCTGGTTCAAAAGTGATGGTTTAAATTCCTAATAAAATCAAAGTTGTTGATGGTTGTCACGAAAATAAAGTAAAATTATCTAAAATTATCTAATCAAAAGGATTCGAGAATAAATCATAGCAATAGCACACATGAGATGGTTAAGAGCTTAAAACTGAGTTAGAATTAAGAGTCCCCAATGTGCTAATATCCAAGAAGTCAAAACATCAATGTTGCAGACAGGCTGCAGTAATGACTGCTGCAGCAAAAGGCTTAGCTACAGTAGAAATACAAATCGAGACAGAAAATGACCTCACCCTTTCAGTTTGTTAGTCCTCATTCCTATTATACTAAGTCGTTCTACCTGTCTAAGTTATTTAGCTTAAGGAACACGAATAAAATTTTAAGTCTCATATGATTCTATGGGTTGAACATACATATCTCCAATATTCTGTGGCATTTTCTAAGATATTAAACCTTATCTTAAGATATCCAAACTCATATCTACTCAAGTTTTTCACTTCTTTTACTACCTTTTGGAGTTCAAGAGCTCACATAAATACTATTCATGGCCACAAAACAGTAAATATAAACAATAGATATCCTTGAGTAAAGCATTTAGCAATTGCTCAAATCATTCAAGCAAACATTGAGTGCATTAGTTCATCAACTTCTAAGAAGTTAGTTCATGATCTTAGATATAAAATTATACATAATGTGAAAGATTATCATCTCAAAATAATCATAAGAGAATGAGAAACAAAGCCTAAAGAGGTTGATGAAACCGAATAGTGAAGAACTCCTGAGTTCTTCTTCTTCTTCTAAACTTCCCTTTTTTTGCTCCCTTTTTCTCTCCTCTTTTTCAGCTTTTTCTCCTCTATGCGTCATTCTATGTAATCAATCTAATGGGTCTTCGTTCTCTTTTTTTGTAATTTGTAGCTTCCTTGAGAAGATTTGCATAAAGTTATCATAAACAATCCACTTGTCAAATTCTTAGTAGACCAAGGACCCACTTGTACTACATGACTTTTTATCTCTTACTTTATGCCTTTTCACCCAACAAAATTTCCTTAAATTAAAGCTCCTAGGACTTCTCATATTCTGACAGAATTAGCACTTTATCTTTGGTTTCTCAGTTATCGTGTGGTTCTTGTTTAGTCTTCAATGTTGCAGCATCACATTTTTATAACTTTTTCCTTCTTCATCAAGTAATCTTCTATTTCATTTATAGAATCCTTTTTTCTATGAATTAGGGCATTTTACCTTAGTAATAGCACATGAATTTTATAATTTCACAATATTGCATAAATAAAGTCACTTGATTGAATTTAAGCAATGTCAAAGCAAAATAATATAAAGTAGTACTTCATCATATTAAAAAGGGTGAAAATATGCCCATAATTATTAATAAAATCAATAGATTTTCATCCTCATCAAGCCATTATCTTAGATATATGGAAAATCCATATGAAGATAGAAAAGGAGAGAAAAAAGTCACCAAAGTGTGATAGTTTTGCCACAATCAAGAAGTTAAGGAAGCAATTTGTAAACAAGAAGATTCGTGGTAAACAAGACGAATTGGTTGAAATTTACAAAACGCAAATAAATATGTGCTACGAAATTAAATCAAGCATTAAAAAAGACAAAAGAAAAAGAAGAAGAAACCTTATCTTGAGAACCTAAGAAGTTGGGCACCACGGAAAACAAGCAAGTACAAATGATGAGCTAATTTGGAAGCTTTAATTTTTGGTGAAAAGAATAAAACAACCTAAGGCCTCCTTTTATAGATGATTGAGACACCCTCCTTAACCTACTAGGAATATGAATTCAATTTGAAAGGTAATTCGTTCCTTAACCTATAGGGAATGGGAATTCAATTTGAAAGCTAACTTTTGAGTTCTTGTAAAATCCCAAGTTGGAAACCTATATCGATTTGGAAACCAAAACTTAATTGAAGACTCATTTTGGGGTTCTAATTCAAATTCAACATGTGAGCTCTTAGCTTTTCGCTCAAACTCGACAAGACGGACTCGTCATAAGCCCTAAAGTGGAGGCATTTGTCGATATTTAAAGATTAGGATTATTACATAAATGTAGTCTTGATTATTTAATTAAGTCTATAAAGAAATCTTATTATTTTGAATCAATTGAAGCGGAGCTACTATTCGAATCCAGTCCGATATGGACCAACTTGTGTTAACCCTAGATAAATTTGTCTCATGATGGATATTATTTATTAAAGAGGTCCAAATAAATAGTTTGGTTAACTCAATATAAAAGGTCTAATAAGATGGATTGCTTAGGCAACAAGAAACCTATTCAAGATAGAAATAGTTATCCAAGGATAAGAATTCTTTCCTATAAATAGGGCAACCCCCTTGAGACATAAACATATAGACAGATGCTCTCAATAGATAGAAGCTCTCAAGAAGATGTTAGAGATACTTTGGATAATTGATGGTCAAGAAGTCCCTCTAGCTAATATACTCAAAGCTTCTACTTTTYCGGTGAATCGTTAGACATCCCTCAAAGAAGATTCAAGCTTCTATTCTTCATACATATTGAAGAAAGTATTTTTTTCATTGGTGCACATAAATATTCGACCTTTGTGATGACCAAACATATTTAGGAGAAGAATTCAAAGGCATATTCTTTTTAATTTAGAATTTTCAAATATTGTACCTCACTCCCTCAAAAATCAATAAATTACATATTTATCTAAACTTTTATTGTCTTTTAATTAGATCTAGAAATTTGTGTGTGTACATAGATATGTAATCTTATCAATGATGGGAGAGTTGTGCTAATGCAGCTAGTGGTGAATTAGTAGATAAATTATCACCACATCTCCTAAAACATCCAAAACATATAAACTTCAATGGTTGAATAATTGTGGAGTAGTTAGGTTGACTAGGTAAGTTCTTGTCCCTTTTTTTTTATTGGGAGGTGTGTGTTTGAGGTGTTCTATGATGTAATTCCTATGCTTGCTTGTTATATTCTTTTTGGGAGCCCTTGAAAGTTTGATAGGAGCATTTCACATAGTAGGTTCACTAACAAGTATTAGTTTACCATGAATAAGAGATCCTTTTACCCTTGCACCTTTAACTTCCAAGCAAATACTTGAGCATTAACTGAAAACAAAACAAACGAAAGAAAGAGAGAAACAAATTGAAAGAGAAAGAGAGAGGAAAGCAAGGGGGAAAAAGAGGGAGTGGAAAAAATTAGCGTTGTGGCAAAACAGAAAAAGTGAGATTAAAGAGAGCTTTACTTTTACAACAACTAGTTATAGTACTCATGTACAAGGAGGCTTATTTCTTTACTAATGAGTTGGTTGCCAATTTTTCGAGCAATGTTGTTTCTCTTTTGTAAGAGTTTGAGGATATTTTCCCAAGTGAAGTTTTGCATGACTTACCACCATTTAGAGGGGATTGAGCACCAAATTGATTCATACTCGGAGCAACAATTCCAAATCGACCAACATATAGGAGTAATTCTGTAACACTCCCAGATTAGGAACTGTCCTAAATCGACAATGTTACATAAATCCACTCGCAATAATCAACTATCATTTAAAACTCAACATTTATTCAAAATGAAAATAGTGGAAGCCTCAAGAATTTAAACCATTCAAAAATAATATAATTATCTTATTACATAAAATAAGTTTGAAACAAGTTCACGGGTATCGTAGCTCGACCACAAGCAATCTACTCGCCCCATCTGGTTACATATCATCTGAAATGACACATAAGAAAAGAAATGAGCTATAAAGCCCAGTAAGTAACCTCAATGCATGAATGCATCAACTTGTCCTACATATCGTGTAATTATAAAATTTCGCTTTTAAATAAAAATTACTTTCCAAACATTCCTTTTTCAAAATCTCATTACAAAACATTTCCTTCAAAATTCACTTACAGTAAAAATATTCCATTTGCTTTCGTTCGTGAACTCACTAGAGTGGAACGCCTAGCCACTGAGCTCTGCAGTGAGCCATAGTTATTTGAAACCCAATTCCATTCCTACCAGTAAAACCATAAAGCGGTTAACATTCAAAAAAAAGTTTTCTTTCCATACTTTCACCTCCAAAGAGGTGAACATTCCATTCTTACCTATCCTCCAAGAGGGTAGGATCGGGTGCGCCGGTCCACCATGCCCTATTTTCCAATCACATCTTTTGTGGCTAGGTTTACACTCCTTTCCGAAAACTTTAGCATTTTCAAACTTTACATTTTCCTTTAAAATTCCATTTCCTAAACCATTCACCTTCTAAGTGTATGAATGGCTCATGCCAAATGTGATGTAGAATTCTAACTACATGCTCATGACATGAAATGCGTACAACCTTATATAACATAACATTTGACAAATAGTACACGATAAGAAACATGATAACATTTTATTTGACAATACAGGATATGAACACATTAACATTCCACACAATTATACACACATCATCAATACAATCCTATACACAACATATTCGAGCAACCAAAATAGTTTAATTACATTCATTCATAATATAAATGAGATGTGAGGATTACTTACCTGGAGTCCTTTACATTAACAGGTTCTTACTTAAGTTGTGAAATGAACTCCTCCAACCAATCTTAATGTAAGCCCTCAAAATGACCTAGTTAATTACAAAATTTGATCGTCCCAACTTTGATATTATATGTTTAATCCAAGAATGTCCTTTATTAATTATTAATCCATTCTTAATTCCCACATTACCAATTATTATGTCTTTTTAAGGTTACAATTTAAATACCTTAGTTCGGATATAAATCTAACTATATTCTCTTATCAATTCACTTTAGGGCATAATTATGTACAAGTCATAAAATTTCAATATCATGTGTTAACGTTTTCACCTTTAAGCTCACGATATCCAAATGTCTCGAGAATGGCAATAGGTCCTCGGGCGTGCGCTCAAGCAGCTCGCGCAACAGTGTCTGGGGGCCTAGGAGTCGGTGCGCCTGGGCGTCGGGCGCCTAGGTCTTGCTGGGCGCTTGTTGGGCGCTTGGGGCTTACTGGGCACTGGGCTCCTGGGCGCAAGGCGCTGGGCGCTACGGCGCCTGGTGCTGGGCATTGGACTCCCCCTTGCACCAGCAGGTGTTTGCTATTTCTGGAAGCTAGCAATAGCCAGCAGAGTTCAATGTTCCAGCGAATGGTTGATGGTGATCGAATCTGGGCAGAGCGACGGCCGGCAAGGAGCTGGCTGGCTGTGCGGCAGAGCATCCGAGCTGCAGCAAGGGATTCTAGATCTAGTCAACAAAGAAGCAGATCCGAACGGCTTCGCTGCGTCGAGCGGCCGAGCATTGTCCGTCCTCTTTCCTGGCGACATCGTTGAGCAGAGAAGAAGAAGAAGAAGAAGAAGATGAAGGCAGCTCAGCAGAACGCTTCGTCTCGAGCGGCCATGGGGATTCGGTGGACATGGATAGCGTGCCTCTGGCGTGACGTGACTCGCTGCGGCGTGTCCAACATCGACGACAAGTAGTAGACAAGGACTTAGCTGGCAAACTGGAAACCAGCAGCTCCAGTCGCACAGATAAGCGATGAGGTGCACCGATCCAGTGCTGAGATGACAGAATCGAACAACAAGAGGGGAAGAGAGAGCTGGCGATGAACGAATCTGGCAGCAGGGAAGTTCACGGCGGTCTCTCAGCGAGCGACGGTGGTCTCGGCCTGGCCGAGTCGCATCCGCTCGTGTCGCGAGAGGTTCCGAAATCTGATGCGACAAGCAGCGGCCACTACAAATGTCGACAGTGGTGGTGGCGAGAAGAGAAGAAGAAGAGGCGGCGGGTGGGGTTTGGGCGGCGGCGGCGGGAAGAAGAAGATGAGAGTTTCTTTAGGGTTTTTCTTTTTCTTTTCTTTTCTTTTTCTTTCTTTTTATTTTCTTATATGTTTCTTTTCTTTTCTTTCTTTTTTATATTTATTTACATTTTGGGCCATAACCCAAACCCATCGGGCCTTCCCATCCAAATCTAACCCAAAATTCATAAATTAATTATAACAGGCTTCCTTTTGATAAAAAATTCAACTTCCGACTGACAAATAAATAAGCTCATGAGTCGAGCCTTTAACCAAACGATAATTCTTATTCGACACGGACAATATTTTTTCACCTATTAAACGTGCGATTTAAAAATATTAATCACATATAAAATGTCCAATCCTAATTAGCACACAATTTCACGAGATCAAATAAAAATTCATAAAAGTAAAATCACGAGTGTTACAAATTCAGAGGAGACAAAGGAGCTTTAAAGGCTAATAATTGAACTAACAAAAAAAGGGTATGTAAGGGGAAGTATGAGCCTTTGTGTTATTCAAGTTATTGTTGTGCCAATAAAGGATGGTTCTTGGAGGATGTGCATGAACTGTACAATCATTAAGAACATTGCAGTAAAGTTAGACATCTTATTCATTAGCTAGAGGATATGTTTGATGAATTTCATAGATTCTTGTGTATTTTTGAAATTTGATCTTATGAGTTATAGCATCAAATTAGAGTGAGAGAAGGAAATGAATGGAAAAAAATCGTTAAAACTAAATATGATTTGTATGAGTGGTGGGTTACTCCTTTTGAATTTAACTAATGTACCTAATACTTTCAAAAGACTTATAAACCATGTTCTGCGTGAGAAATAAAGTTGCATCGCATTTATAAGTTGTCATAAGGCCAAAATTACTATGATTAAAGTTATATTGCTTGGGTTCTTGACAGACCACTTTGTCAAAACTAGGCAAAGTTTGGAAAAACTCTTGTTACGCCGTCGCCAAATCCATGCGACGAACTGTGTCCATCGCATGAACAGCTATCCCCACTTTCACCCTCGACAGGAGGGCAATATGGTCTAAGCAGACATCTCCTTCTCGGTCAGTCTGTCGGTCGTTGAAGAATTGAAACTTACAAAATTGACAAACTCTCCCACCTCATACTCTCTCTTCCTCCATTTTCTAAGAGTTGGAAGAAAAAGACCATCTGAAAATGGCGATTACTCTGTGGACAATCCTAACGGAGGCGATAAACCAGTATACCGGACTATCTCCGACGGCTTTTTTTACTATATTGGCTTTGATGGTGGTCACGTACAGAGTAATGTGTGGAATGTTTGTGGCTGCTGAGGATTATGTTGCAGTTAAGAAGGCGAACGAGTTTACGATTCGCGAACCGGTACAGTTAGGTGAGGTGATAGAGGAAGAATTGAGGGCGTATGATGGCAAGGACCCGAATAAACCCTTGCTTATGGCCATCAAAGGACAGATCTACGACGTTTCTCGTTCCAGGTACATCAAATTCTTTTACTACTGCAAACAATTCTTATCTTTTGATTTTAGCTGCCTGTGTCAATGTTTGTTGTTTAGATAATTTAGTTGTTATTGGTATTTTGATGGGAAGAAACTTTGTAGGTGTGGAATTTGGAGGTTGGAAGTCGTAACATAGCTGTTGCAGATGTTAGGACTATTTGGTTTGAGTAACAATTCTGTTGCGTGAGGTTGAGATTTACTCGGGTATTAGTGATAAGTTGCTAATGGGAACTTGGATTCTTTATTTTGATTGCTTATTCTACAGTCATTGGTTAGGAACTTCACAAGCAAACAGTATTAGGTTATTGCGTTTTCAAAATGAAAATAACCAATTACAATCATACTTCCTAAACTGCCTCCAGATTGTGATTTTCTCATAGTCTGGCGCTCATATGAGATGAAGCTTCAGCATTAGCAGACGTGTCTGATTCACTGAAATTTTCCTTCAAACTGTCATATATGGACTTTTGATCTGTTTGATGGCCTCTTTGGTAGTTGGAGAGCAATTGGTTACTTTTTGAACTGTGCACATTCTTCTAGGTCCTTAGGTCAAATCATGAAATTGATCTGAGGAGCAGACTTGTTATTGCTGTAAGACTTAAAATTGATGGAAGATTTTGAAATAGGAAAAGGGGGAAAAAATATAAACAAAACAACTTTGCCTCCAACAACTTGAAGAAGAAAAGGATACTGGGCTAAAAAGATGTGAGGAATTCCTGAAAGTGTTTTCTTCATCTCATTTTGGTTCTTAGGATTCCCGTTTAAACACACAAAAATCATAGCATGTAGAATATGGACAATTGAGAATGATGACTATTGAAATTAATTGCATCGTTGTCTACATGAGAAATTGACAAATTCATATGAAATCCATCCATGGTTTACCTTTGACATGCTTTTGTCAATAGTCTGGATCATGTCTTGGATTTGTGTAGTTAAAAGAACTATCTGAGACATAACCAGAACTCTGGACATCAAAAATTTATTGAATTCCAGCTAATTTTCTGTCCAATTTCATTAAGAAAATAGATTCTAAATAGAAGTTTTCAGGCCTTGTGTGAATCCCATGCTCCTTATTGGCGGCTTCCCGATCACAGATATATATGAACTGGCAAGTACAACAATGACATTTTCCTCTGAAGTATATGGTTTACCAATCTTACTTGAGCAATAAATGAAAGTTCTGCAATAAAGTCATTCAGAATATAACTGTAATTGATGGAAAAGTACTAAAACTACCAAATAGACAAAGAAGAAGGTGGCCTGCATTTTAAAAGACCTATAGTGGACTTCACATTCATCCTGTATTTTTTTTGTCTTTTAAACATTTGAAAGCAAGACCTTGCATTTATTGCATCTGAGAACTTCTGTTCGTCTCATTCCTTGAATGTGAGGTTCCTTTTGTTTTCCTTCTGTAATTTTTCTTCAAATTTCAGTATTATGGTGTCATACAAGACAGTTCCTGTACTTCAATATTGCATTTTGATGGGCCAAAGGAAGCAAACAAGTTAAAAGCACACCCAGGCACTAAATTCCAGAAAAGTATCAGCTCAAGCTTGACGTTTTCTGTCCTTCTCTTCTTCACCCTCCTCCAATTGAAAGATTATAAATGAAAGGAAAAATGGAAGAGATTTAATGTTAATTCCAAACTATTTTTAAATAATTCATTATGATAAAGATTTAGTGAGGAAAATAGTTTAGTAGTGATGCTGGATAAAATAGTTAAGAAAACTTGGACATGAATAGTTACAGTAAAGATAACACACCATGAATTAATTTTACAAGATACTGTAGCGTTTAGCTACTAGGGAATTATTTTAGATAGAGCAATATGGCTATAGAGAATTCTAGTAGTCTATTGCCAATATGGTGGAATAAAGCTTTCCCCGACTGTCTATTTTTGCCAATATTATATATACTTTTTCACTCAATGTCATGGATTCATTATAACTACGATCATGTTGTACAAACTCTTTAAGGATAAGGCTTTTGCAATTGAGAAATTAAATACAAGAGCGCAGATGATAGTTTCCACTGTGAAGTGAAAAGTTTTGGCACATATAAAAGAGAAAAAGATAGCACTTGAGTTGCCACTTGCCCTAAGATTGTTAATGTGGTAGTAATGGCCTGTTTAGCACACTACTAGTTTGGCCCTCTTGGATGTGAACACTCAGTTTTGTCTTCACAGCTCCCATTCAAAGTTCATTTCTTGAAGATGTTAGATTACCTTGTGTTTCATGTGAAATTAGTGACAAATTTAACTTTACTCTCTTCCTCCCCACCTTTCCTTTTGATAAACTGACTGAAACCATTTTTCTGGGTAGTTTTTCAATTTTTATTGATCAAATCATTATGTATTAAGTCCAGTCTGGAAATACCTTCAGTTTGGTTAGAGGTCGAGGATGAGGTTGGGATGCACTTTTTGAGGTAATATATGTAGTCGAAGAGCGAGAATAGTGACTTGTAATTTTCTTAAAAGAGGAAAAAACCTATAAAGTTATTTTTTGGGTAAGTTGAATTATGATATCAGAGGAAAAAGGTTTTTCCCCCCTAAATGATGTAATTGATGCGCGCACAGGTTGATAGTCCTCAAGAATGGCTGGCACTCCAAATTTGTAGCTTGTATGAAATAAATTGACTGTGAATATAATCACGATTCTCGTTAGCTTTACCAACTAGGATTCTTTGATCATCAAAGTTTCTTCAAGGGTAGAGCAAATTCTACTTTGCAAACTAGCATTAGCGCAAGTAATGCAAATTTGAATAAGACTAAGGTACATCTCTTTGTTTCTACAGTCAAGCCCGTATCTGACACTGTTACTTGGTTATGGGTGTGTAATCTCTACCAGGTGTGTGTGGTCACACAAGTATTGAACACCTTGCACCTGAAGAGTAGGATCATAAATGAATAAATAAAGGTACAACTTGAGTGGGCAAAGAGGAAACGAAGAAGACAAATGAGAGAAACTGAGAAGAAAGAGATGGTAGGGAGGGAAGCTGAGGAGGAGGGGGGATTCAGATACTAAATCTGATTGAGACCTTTTCTATGCAAAATGTATTTGTCATAGTTTATATTTTTCATTTTGTTCTTTCCAGACTTCAAAGTATGTTTTCAGGTCTTTCCGAATTATGCTCTTGAATTCTAACTACTGAAAATGAATAATGCCTGCTGTACTTTTATACCAATTTGTCTAGTTTCTGAAAATGTCCTTGGCTTTTTGCCAACTCTGGGTGTGCAGGTGAGATTGGCAAGTGTGATGCTTCGAGAGAATATTTACCGAATATTCATACTTGTATATGAGCGTGCGGAGTGCATTCTTAACCCGAAAGAATAGGAAGTATAAAAGAGCTAGGACAAAATTTCGTAATCTGGGGAGGAAAGTTAATAAGTCCTGAATTATCTAGTGATTGAACCAAGAATCTGCCCCCGCACAGGAATTGCATATTCAGTAACAATACTATTTCTATGGGAGCAGTAAGGATTATCTTAACATAAAATAGGGTTAAATCTCAAAATGGTCCCTGAAATTGTAACAACATCTCAATTAAGGACCTCATTTTTTTCAATTTCCTCAATTGAGGATCTCAATCTGTCATTAGTCTCAACTTAGTCCTTTTGTCACCATCCTTCCATCCCACTAACGGTCAACCTTCGTAAAGTCAAATGGCCAAAGATTTATGTGGGAAATGATTAGGGATACAAATGTTAATTCACTTATCGTTCTCACCCAAAATCCCAACCATTCATGCATCAAAAGCACATTTTTATCCCCAAAGCACATTTTATTTTCCACATAAACCCTTGGCCAATTGACTTTAAGAGGATTGACTGGTAATAGGATGGAAGGAAGCTGGAAGACTAACTGAATTGAGACTTTATGGCAAATTGAGGCCTTCCATTGGAGAAAATTGAAAAATGAAGCCCTTAAATGATATGCTGTTACAAATTCTGGGGACCAGTTTGAGATTAACCATGTAAAATAATGTATATGTGTGAGGCAAGATCATAATGAAAGCAGGCTGGCAATGATCATAGAATATGTAACAACCCAAATATTTTTTCTTTCTGCCTTTCTCCCAAATTCTATGGAAACTTGTGACATACAGGACGTATATCTTACCTTTTAGATCTTTCATTCTTGTGCAATAGGTATTCAAAGTCTATATGTAAAAAGACAAGACTAAGAAGAATTATATCGTAAAACTAATTGACATTGTGAAACTTGAATGAGAGTATGGTTCGTTAGTCTAAAAGAGAATACACATAGACCACTTATTCAGTAGATTTCCACCCAGTATGAGCCTTTCTTTTCTGCTCAAGATGGATGCCCAGAACGAAATGGCTTTCTAGTTTGCTTACTCTGGACCCGTTAGCTTTTCATATAGTTGAAATTTTTGGTCGCAGTGCTACAGCAAGCTTGACCTGCACAGAAATTGAGACAGGTTGGGAAACCAAGAGTTTCCCACTCTTATGACAGTGTATATAATTGTGGGTAAGAATCCATTTTAAGATAGGTGTGTCTATTAGTTCTCAAAATCTCCACTTCGAAAATGAATAGGTGCACTTAAAGATTTAGGATGATTCTAGTCTTTGCCTACTGCATCGATTTTTCATGAAGTCTCAGTATCATATATTTATTCCTCTTCACTAAGTACTCAAGTCTGATTTGGTCTGAGTTTCTTACTTTTCTGGCTACTTTTCTGGCTTTTGAAGTTGATAATCAAGAGATCTTTTCTTCTTCTTTCTTATTTTTATTTGATCTAGTTAATTTATTTATTTTGTGGGCTGAATTCAAGGGATCTATTTGATAACTTAAACAACTTAATTGGGCTTTGGTATTTTTCTGTTTCTACTCTGGAGGGATTGACGTGTTTGGTCCAGAGGAAACCAAGAAATGGTTTGGAAATCTTGGTCATCCATTTTCCTCAACATTTTTTTCATTTCTCTATATTTCTTGGTAAATCTTTCCTGCTTAAATGCTTAAACATAAATCTGGCTTTCCAACAAATTAGTTGGGACAATGAAGCAATTTAATGGTAAACCTTTATATTCCTTAACGAACCCTTCCTGATTCCTAAATTTATTGTACTTAAGCAACTATTGTTGATTCTCTAGATGCGTGTTGTAGTTTAGGTTAGTTACATAGGTAGGGCGGTTTTTCCATATTGACCTCAGTGTTCTTCTCATGTACAGCTCTGTCTTTGGATTTGTTTATTTTTTCAATTTTTGAAAATTTCCTGCAATTTGGCTACTCGGGCAGGATGTTTTATGGTCCTGGTGGACCATATGCACTGTTTGCTGGTAGGGATGCAAGTCGGGCATTAGCTCTGATGTCCTTCGACCCAAAAGACTTGACCGGAAACCTTGAAGGTCTCAGTGATTCTGAGCTAGAAGTTCTGCAGGACTGGGAATACAAATTCATGGAGAAGTATGTTAAGGTGGGGCAGCTTGTATCAACAAAAACAACAAATTAAGGCGGAGAGGAAGTGCAGGAAGCTAAGAATGGCAAAGCGAGTTGAGCAAAATCAGTACAGGAAACAAGATTGGTAAGATTCTTCCAATCTATGGAGGATGTGATTAATTGGAGTTGCATATTGTTTGTGTAGTATGTTATATATTGTACAGCTCGAAAGATCATATAGTAAATTTGAATAATATGTTCATTTCGCAGGAAATATTGAATAGGATTTTAAAATTCTAAGAATTTCAATTTTTCCATGTTCTCTTGGAGTGCATCGAAATTCAAATATCATATAATTTATCCGTCATGTTAATTAAGTGATTTTAAGATATACTTCCTCCGAAGGTGACACTTCTACCTAGACTGCGGCTCTGCGGAGGGGATATGACGCATGGCTGGTGTAAGTCTGGACTGGGTTGCTACTTGCTAGAATCTATAAAAGGTATCAAATGGACGGCTGCACAAACCTCAGGATGTGTGAGCTTCGGCTATGCCAAAAGAGCCATGAACGAGCCAGCATATTTGCTGGCAAAACGCGGGCTCTCTGTGTGGCATTGAGATACGGATTGAAAGTGCACCAGTCGGTGAATGGAATCTCTGTTGCCTGGTAGATAATGCATATAATCTTTGTTTGGTTTGAAAAACAAAAAATTAAACAATTAAAAACTACTCCATTTGTTTTTTAGGCTCTATTTGAATTGGAATTAGGTTAAGAATTTTATTGTCCAATTTTACATGTCATTTATTTTATAGTTTTGAGCCAAAAAAATTTACTCTCAAGTAGAGAAATTTTCCTCCAGACATTACCAAAAAAATAAAAAAGTTAAGAGTAGTATTTTTTCTTCCTACGACTTTTGTAACAGTTAATTGTGAAAATTGCAACAGTGAATAGGTGCGTGTTTTTAAAAATCCGTCAAATTAAAGGGGAGTTATGATTGATTGTTTTAAGGTTTTATCATCAGCATTAACTATTCAAGCTTTTACCATCGATTGTTCATCCAATTTTACTTCTATTTTGTCAAACATTCATCTGCTTTCTTTCTGGAGAAAAGCTCACGACGAACATCTCTGAAATTGCAGAAATTGGAGAAGCTACAAGGTGACGACGAATCTTTGTGACTGTTGGACAGAGCTAGACACACTGTAAATGAAGTTAGTAGCTTTTGATGGTTGAACACCTTGATGTCTTATACATGATTAAATTTGCATATTACATGTCTTTTTGTTGTATGATCTGTTTGTTTGTTTTCTGACTGATATAATACAATAGAAAATAAGAATAGTTGATTAATATTTTGAAGGTATCGATTATCACGGAATTTTGGATAGTGATTGTTCATTTGAATAGATAAACGTCGATTATCTTTATATGGATAATCGATTAATATTATAAATGTTGTGCAGCAAAAGACATGAATAATCGACTAATGTTTGGAAGATGTCAATTATCACATAATTTTGGATAGTGATCGTTGATTGAAATAGGTAACATCTATTATTTTTGCATAGTTAAATTGATTAATATTGTAAAATTTGTAATTAATAGTGACATAAAACATGTCATTATTTACATATTTTTAACTCATTTTTACATTAAAATAGTGTCCTTTGTTTGCAATTATGTAGTCACTTGCTCCACCCGGTCTTCAAGCTCGAATGTAATGATTTTTCAGAGTTATAAAATTTATTTTGTACATGTTTATTTGACATTATTTAAATGCTTGTAATGACATTGTTGTTATTTTATCCATGTTTAATTGGTATTAGGATTGTCCTTCCGGAGCCAGATTAAACATCTATACTTCTACACCACACCTATCTAGGAAAAAGAAACTAGAGGTTTATTTACTCTTCAATCCTTGTCTTTATAAATTTGTTATTTTGTGTTATATTACATAATTATTTTGCCAACATGTTTCACCATGCACATGTCTTGGTTATTTTGCACAATTTTATTATGCGAATCACGTTTTGAGAATATTAGATGTGCAAATGGTTTTGAAGAGTTACATCAGGGTTCTAGAAATCTTTGGACAATTGAATAAGAAAATAATTTTATCCATATTTGCATGAATTACAAATCTCAAAATGGTATGTGACAAGAATATTTTGGAAGATGTTGTTGAACAAACTGGAAGGCAAATGTCTCTTAAATAATTACAAGCTAATTAGCAAAGAATGAGAGACAAGTATCACCTTATGGAGTGGTTGATTGAGCCACCCAGTCACATTAGGGCTGGTTGGATCTTAGAATTATAAACAATTAAAGCTGAACTTTGATAGTGGAAACAATGGATTAAGGTAACATTTTCTCACTTTTCCTTAACACAAACCTAGCATATACTATAGAAATTCTCTGAATTATGTTCAATAATTTTATGTCCTAATTTTGTTTTTATGTGTAAAAACGATATAAGAGAAGGATAGTGTGTTGAATTTTCAGAAGCAAGGGTTACCCAATTATGTGAACATGAAAATGTTCTTAAATGTCGATGCCACTGGTTCGAAGGCTAGGGCTTCCATTCATCCACATGTGATTAACGATGTTCGATCTCTTTTTGAGGATATGCAATAAGTTCCATTTCCCAATATAGATGTTCAACAAGTTGTTTCTGATGATGATGATGATGATTTGAATGACGTCAATGTTGTTGACGAGGTATTCCCCAATGATGTACCTTCCCTTAGAATGAAAAGGAAGAATATGAGATAGTTCACTGCAAGCGTAAAGAGAAGTAAAAGTCAATCATTAGTTAAAGTCCAAACTAATGATATACAAATTAGAGCCTTAAAAGCCATCGGGAAACCCAGAAAATGAACCAAAATGTTCTATCCCAAGCTAGTCAATAACGAAATTCAATTCAAAGTGTAGCAGATGTGTTTGTTGTCATCTAACAAGATTTCTCTCACCTAAGTGGTTCAAAAATGATGTGACTTCGACTTTTTGTGTTTGATGATAAGTGATGCGACATGTTTATGGTTTAAATCCCATGTATGGGCTGCCGCTTGTGATGAAGCACTACAGCTATCGCTATTGATGAAGCACTAACGCGCACATTACATGTGTTGTTCTTCTCTGTTAGGGTGCAAATGTTGCATTTTTCCATAGACATGTTATATTTCTATTCGGCTTGTTATGGTATCGGATATGCAAGTTATGTCTTCTTAAGTAAACTTTTATCTATTATATTAGATTGAAAATTGTGGAATATTGTTATAGTTACTACGTTATGCATATTCTGTGTATAATATTTGCAATGTATTTTCTATTTGGTATCAAACATTGTATTGTGTTTGCTATATATCTTAGTAGTTAGATTATCAATTGCATAATTAGTGTATCCTAATTCTATGTTTGTCTTATTATTTCTACTACAAATAATTGAGGATATGAAAAACATTGGTAATTAGAGCACAGTGTTAGATTATATACTTTCAAATGAGGGTAATATGGGTGATATGGATGATGTGAAATGTATAGATGATATGTCCAAAATACATAAATCAATTACTAAGCCCCCGAAACAGCCTTGTAGGAATTCCTGTTTCATTGGGAGAGATTAGGTTGATGAGTTGTCAAATGGTGACCCTATAAGAATAATGAAAAACCTTGAAATGTGGAAAATACCATTTCAACATCTATGTAATTTGTGAGTCCATAGGGGTATTTGAGAATACGAAAATCAATAGCGTGTTGAAGTTGTTGAGAGTCTTGCAACCTTTTTGCTTTGTGTGACTAAGGGAAACAAACACATTAACCTTGCTGAGAGATAACATTCAACTAAGACATGTGCCCCACATGTAAAAGTTATGTCGTGGATGTTGGTTAAGCTTGCATCGTGATACATATGCCATTGAAACATGAATGATACACATCTTGAATCCTACGATCTTATATACTTCATGTACTTTAAGGTATTGAATCGTATACATATATTTTAACAATTATTGCTCGTTCATGTATTTTGGATATCCAATTATGGTTCTAATGTATGTGATTTTATCATGCCAGGATTATGTTGGTGCAATAGATGGAACCTGTATGTCTACTTCGGCTCTTGCCGACCGAATCGAGGCCTATCGTAATAGGAAAAATCAGATTTATCAAAATGTTCTCGCGTGGTTGATCATGACGTGTAATTTTTTTTTTTTTTTTTGTATCTATACTGGATGGGAAGGAAGTGCCCATGATTATAGGGTTTGAAAAGATGCAATTAGCAAACGGTTAAATGGATTTCCCTTTGCACCGACTAGTAAAAATTGTCTTCAATCTATTAATCACTCCTAAAAGTTGTGCATGTACGAGTTACTAATAACTATATTTATAAATTTTATAAATCAATAGGTAACTATTACCTTGTCAATTCCAAATACCCAAATCAACCAGAATAGCTAGCACCATACAAGGGTATAAGTTACCACGGTAGCCACTTTTTATGGGCGAATGAATTTCTTCGGTAAAAAAGAGTTGTTCAATCATCGTCAAGAGTGGAGAGAGCATGCATGAGTTTTGAAGAAAAAATTTCAATACTTAAGGAAGCAATTCCACCTTACATAATTGAGCCACAGGGTYCCCTCATTGTGGCATGTTAAATTATACATAATTTTATAAGAGAGAATGACATTGATGATGAATTATTCCCAAACCCTCTCAATGACACTATGAGTGATTAGCCATCCATTTCGGGTATCCAATGAATATCTACCCGTTGTTGTATCTTAGCCACAGATTTAGGAATTGAATGCTTTTAGGGGTTCAATTGTGAATAATTTGTTGGCTTAATGTTTGAGGAATATGTGTTGCAACATTGGTGCAATCTTTTTTTTTTTTAAACACAAAAATATATGTAATAGATTCTCTAGTAATGACTATTTTATGACTCGAATTGTAATTGAAATGTTTGTTGTACATCAGATGGTCTACTGAATTGATGTTTCGTTGTTATTATATATTACTTGTTGTTGTCTTTTTTCTATCAATTGATATTATAAGACATAATTGCAGTGCACAGTTAAAATGAAAGTCATAGTCGCTTACACTTTCATGGTCATGGAATTGGGAATTGTTTTAATTGATGGAAATCTGTGATGACCTCGCCATCCCCTAGGTTCTACTGGGGCATAATGAGTTATCTCTTGGCTCTCTATAGTTGTTACAAGTATGTAAACCATTAAATACAGACATCTAGACTCATCAAATAATGTGATATCAATCGAAATATCTTAAAGCTTATAAAAGAGGAAAAACACACACGGATGTAAGTCCAGATAAAAATTCAACTCTCCGAGACTTTCGATTCCTCAAGCAGCTGACAATTATATACCTGTCACTAAAATATGGAATAACTTAATGAGTGAAGCTCAGTGAGTTCCTTGTGGGTGCAAAGTGAGTTCCAATATCAAGAACACATTTTTTCAAGTGAGTAAGTAATTGACAGAAATAGTTTGAATAGAAGACATGTTTTAATAAAATGATCACTTTGTAATAATTTTCAAAAAGGTAAATCATGTCGAGCGCAAACGATAATACTACTTTTGAAACTCATCAATTTCTAGTAATAGTACTCAATTCACACACTTTTAGTGCATAGTCAATGTTGTACGAGGTCTAGTAATATCGGCCTTATCACTTCGTAACTATGCATGCAGTTTACTACTTTATCACTTCATACAATAAATGATACTCACTAGCTTGGGTACAAAGGACCACCCGACCTCTGGTTAAACCTCCTAACCAAGGGTATAGATGTCCTCAATCAGACCTAGATGCCTAATGATGGAGTGTTTACCCGATTCATTCCCCGTCCACCATTGAAAATCTAGTCTTTGGCCAAGGGTTAGTTAACTTTGATACTGTCATCCGGACTAGCTCAAGAGGTACTTATACTAGGACCAGTCAATGATAGTACTTTGTCTGCAAGACTAGTTATTCAAAGATTACCAATTGAGTACTCAATTTCAATTTCGTCAATTCAATCAATCAATCAAGTAGTAATCTCAAAAGAGATACGCTTTCAGTATAATGTAGCAAAGCAGTTTTGTATCTGGAAGAGACAAGTGCCACGATTTGTATCAAATCACGCGTGCTCTACTTTTTATGCTTTTTTTTTCTTTTTTGACAAAACTGATACAAGTAAAATAGACTTTTCCTGAAATCTTGAAATCATTTACTATTTTTCAGATGTTGGACAAATATTTTCTAAAACATTCGAAATAATTGACAAACATATTTATGCAAGAAAAAGGTTTTGAGGGGACTCACCTGAGACTTGCTTATTCAAAAAAGTTCTACTGCCTGGCCTTTCGAAAATAATCTATAAGAATTTTCTTAGTAATAGTTTGCAATAATCACACCCTTCATAACCTAGAAACTTGTTTCACAACAACTCGACTTTATTGTTTAATTAGTTTTATGAGTAAATTTGTTTTTGCAAAAATAGATATTTTCTGAGCTGAGATCATTTAGAAAATGAAAGGCCATAATATTATATAACTTATATAAATTCATTCGGTTAGAAAATTTTGGGATAAAAATGATAGGTTTTGAAATCGATTTTCAAAGAAATGAACAGCTTGTGGTATTTCGAGCATTACTCCCAAAATACTCAGGGTTTCTTAATGAAGTTGGTTCCAACCTAACACCTGAAGATCTAAAACCATAAAAATATCCAAGCTTAAAAAGGTCCAAATAAAACTCAGATTTAAAGAGAAATGTACAACTCATGTTCAATCTGCTAGATTGACCATATTGTAAAGATCAACTCATATCTTGTGTTTTACACATGCAGATTGGATGAAATTTGTACATCCATGGCTTTCTATCCATATATCACAAGTAAAATTTCACTAAGTAATAAGGTTTCTATGACATGTTGAATGCAAACATTATGGTGGTTCGTCTAGAATACTAGTGCAAATTCTAATGGTCATTTCTTAAGTTTTATGGGATTTTTAAATGGTACACTTTGCAGCATTATAATCCCAAAATATTCAGGCTCCAAATCCTACATTTAGGTAACAAATAAGCTATCATATTAACATACAAACAGAAAATGGAGACAACATATACAATATATTTCTAGATTTTTTTCATATCCCTTCTTATGTGATATTTGTTGTCTTAACATTATTGACTTATTTGGTCTATTCTTCTTTCATGTAATAACAACACCAACAATCTTTAACTTAGTGAATTATGTAATGCCCATGCAATCTTGCCAGTTTCTATAACTGAAACACAATCATCACTAATATATACACACAACAATGCTATGTATAACTCTAAGAATACTATAAATTCAATTATACTAACCTGTATGTTGCAGCAAAGAGATGAACACATTATGGAAGTACAGAAAGAATGGAATGAATGATCAGCTAAGAGTTTCACTTGAAGAGAGAAAGCTTCGTTGGTTTTAAGAGTGGAAATCTAAGTTGAATATTGATGCATGAAGGAGAGAAGAAATGGGTCAATGTAGAATGTAATGAAGATGAGTTTCAAGTCAAAGGGGATTTAATCGATTTCAAGACTTGCAATAGGAGAAGAAGAAGCTGGCTGATTTAAGGAAGAAATGAGGGAGAAATGCAGGTAGTTTTCTTGGCAAAATAAGAGGGCAAACCCAAGTTTTCTTCTTCGAAGTATGAGCACATGACACATAAGTTGACAGCTATTAATTTCTAAACACTCTATCACCCAAAGCTTGACAAATCAATAAGGTTAACTGTCAATCTTCCTAGCTGAAGGCGTTCCTCACCTAGACTGCACATCACTAGAATGGCAACTGGAAAAATTTCCTTGCTAAAGGTTCACTAGAATCAGATAGCTTACCTCTAGGAATGACTGTTGTGATTTCATGCTACAAATTCATCAAAACCATACACATACACATACACATATACATACACATAAACTCAAGCCACATACCTACCATGCATTGGCTAGATATTATTGGTGTGGATTGAATCAAAGGTTTGAAAATCAATTAATATGATTTAAAAAGGAATGAATAGGCTAGATAAAGGCCGGGAAAATCAGTGGAAAGATGATGTTTTCGGAAAACTTTAGACTAAAAATCATTTAGGAATAAAATAAAATAGAGTTTTAAGAAAATAAAGCTAAATAAATTGGTTATCAATAGATTAAGTTTTGATCAAAATCTCAAATGTATATAAAGGGTAAATCAAAAGCAAAGTCGAAATTTTTAGAAAAAGGATGTTCAAAATTCGATTAAGCCAAGAATATGTTCTGGTTTATTCTAATTGTATAATTCTACCCTAAATTCTAAGCCCAATAAAATCCTATTTCTAAAAATTCTAAGTCTTATACTAAATCTACTCATGATATTATAACCTACGATGGTTTTCTATCTCCTAGAAATTTTTGGGTCGTCACATCCTCCCCTCTTAAGGAAATTTCGTCCTCGAAATTTATACTTAACTGGAATAGGTCGAGGTATTCTATCACATGTAATCCTTGGATTCCCATGTCACTTCTAAAATCCCGTGATGTTCCTATTAAATTATAACCAATCGAACTTTTTTAATCAATAGTTTCTTATCGATAATTTTCAATATCTGTATTAGTCTTTCCTCATATGACAAATTGCTATGCAACTCGATTTCTGCCTCATTTATCACATGATCTGGTGACTGGTTGTATTTCTTGAGTTGCGTACATGGAACACATCATGGATTCCAGTTAACTCGGCTAGTAATGCGATTTTGTATGCAACTACTCAAATCTTTTCCAGAACCTCAAATTGTTCAATGTATCTGGGACTTAGCTTACCATCCCTTGGGTGCTTGAAATTCCTTGATGGGACCTCTTGATCGCTCTTCTCAAACTCTGGGTCTCGCTGTTGATTATTAGAATACGTTTCGGATTCATATTCTATCTTGAACTCTATATCTTCTTTTTTAGGAGGTAAGAAAGTTAGTCAAAAGGGAATACATCTATGTACTCTTTCACTACTGACATTGCCTCTATCTCCCCAATACCTTGTTGATTGGTTTATCAGGTAGGCTAAATATTGCTGACAACCCTTCTTCAGTAATTTTCTAGCCATAACCTCTGAAATGATTAGATTTTCATACTTACCCTTTTTGTAATTGTACTACACCTTTTAGCAAATTGAACTTAACAAGTCCCATTTCTATAATATCTGGACAACCAATCATAATCCTTTAAAGGGTTATCCAATTTCTTGGAATTACTCTTTTCGCGCACAAAGATTTTATACTCAAGGTATGCTACATTCGCGATTAAAGTACTTTCTTATCGGAGTAAACATCAATTCAGTATGGGTGATTGGTAGATATATCATAAAGTGCAGTGTTATGACTGAATGGGTAGATTTGGGCTCTACTAAAATAGAGTACCTTTCATCACATTGAAGAATCCACTTACATCTCTTTTCTCCACTGCGAATATAACTAGAGGTCTTCCGGGCTTATTTCTTGGTGAGGCTCTAGGTTCTGTTAGTTTGGTTGTTGAACTCCCTTGAGGAGGGTTAGCTCTTCTTGGTCATGCATCAGTAAAGTGTTTAGAGCTTGCACATCGGATGCATTGGTTATTTTTCTTCTATATTTCTTTTCTCAATGTTCCCTCCTGTCGCAATATTTGAACTTGATATCAAGGTGCATAGTTTGTTTGGGAATATTCTTTCCTTTTTTAAGATTATCTGGATGCCCTTGCCATCTTTTGTCATTTTGGGCATTTCTGAAAGAAATTCCTTTGTCCTATACTTTTCCTTCTACTCCAGCATCTTATCACTGTTCTCGGTGAGAGTTGTGGCTTCTACAACAATACTGGGTGCGGTCAGTGGAATAGGTGTCGAAGCTTGCTATAATTCTGGTTGTAAGCCTTTGATAAACTGTAGAGTTTTGTTTTCCTCGGTCATAGTCTATTTAGAAGGATTTGTTTTATCCCTCTACTCAATTCCCAGTTATACCTGTGGTCTCCCTATTCACATGGGTCCTTTATCTACCTTGGTTCAGGGGTATTCTATTGACCACTTTTTCGTGGCTGAGGAGCTAAACTCAACAATAAAGCTATTAAACACACTAATTCACAGATATGAGTTCTTGTTACATTTTCTAGCAGGAAGTCCTTAGCAGCTAGCATCAAACTAACGGGAGTTTTTCGACAAGTCCCAGCTTCCTCTTATCATAAAGATATAATCATATAAACCTAATTACCTAGTCAAATAATATCATTTATAAACATCAATAGTCCTACCTACCCAAGCTCGATTCTATAAACCTAGGCTCTAAGATTTCTCGCACTCAAGGTATTTGAGCAATTCATAAACTAGGTTTCCTACACCCGTTTCCTCAGTACAATTATAGGCCCAAAACACACTCATCCTAATAGATTCTATACCCACAACATCTTACAAATTTCATAACTTAGGCTCTAATACTTCCTGCGACTAAGTACTTATGGTTTGCTCTTTGCAAGAATTAATCACAATTATATCCTTATTAGATTCAAAACTTAGGGATTTTCTACCAACTATGATAAGCCCGCAGTCCCCTAGGTTCCACTGGGGCCAAACGAGTCGTCGCCTGTCTCTCGGCAGACGGCTCAAGCATGTAGACCATCAAATACAGACATCTAGACTCATCAAATAATTTCATATTTACAATCAAAATATCTTAAAGCTTATACAAGAAGAAAAACACAAATGTAAGTCTAGATAAAAATTCAACTATATGAGACTTCCGATTCCTCAAGCACCATAATTAGATACTTGTGACTACAATATGAGAAAACTTATGAGTGAAACTCAGTGAGTCTCATGTGGGGGCAAAGTGAATTTCAAATCAAAATCATGTTTTTTCAAGTTAGTAAAGTAATCGAAAAAAATAGTTTGAATAAAAGACATGTTTTAATAAAGTGATCACTTTGTAATACCGGTCAATGTAGAATGGAATAAAGATGAGTTTCAGGTCAGATTTATGGGGGATTTAATGGAGAGTTCAAGGCTTGCAATAGGAAAAGAAGAAGCCAGATAAAGAAAGAAATGAGAGAGAAATGCCAGTAGTTTTCTGGGCAAAATAAGAGGGCAAATCCAATTTTTCTTCTTCAAAGTATGAGCACTTGACATAAAAGTGGATCGTTGTTAATTCCTAAACACTCTATCACTCAAAGCTTGACAAATCATCAAGGTTAGCAGTCTATTTTCCTAGCTAAAGTCCTTCCTCAATTGGATAACACATCCCTAGAATGGCAGTTTGAAAAATTTCCTTGCTAAAGGTTCACTAGAATCGGACAGCTTGCCTCCAGGAATGACAGCTGCGATTTTGCTACAAATTCATCAAAACACATGCACATAAACTCTAGCCACGTACTTACCAAGCATTGGTGGACACTAATTGTGTTGATTGAATCAAATGTTCGAAGATCAATGACTGTGATTTGAAAAGGAAAGGATCGGCTAGATGAAGGCTGGGAAAATCAGTGGAAACATGAAGTTTTAGGAAAAATTTAGACTAAAAATCATTTTAGCAATAAAATAAAACAAAATTTTAAGAAAATAAAGCTGAATAAATCGTTTAGAAATAGATTAAAAGGTTTGATAAAAAACTGAAATGTATATAAAGGTTAAATCAAAATCAAAGCTGAAATTTTTAGAGAATAGGATTTTTTGATATTCGATGAAGCCAAGAATATGTTTGGGTTTATTCTAATTGTATAATTCCACCTGAAACTCTAAGCCTAATAAAATCCTATTTCTAAATATTCTAAGTCTTATACTAAATCTACTCACGATATCTTAACCTACATCGGTTTCTATCCCTTAGAAATTTCCGTGTCGTCACAAAATAGAAATTTGCAAGTGGCATTGCCCTCTTCATGACTTGAATCGAAATGCTAATCAATCATAGTTTACTGATAATCGACCAAAAATTCTTAATCAAATCATATTTCAATATTAAAAAGTACTATTGCCCTCTGCATCAGATGAGTTGAATGGTTGGTTGGTTACTACTTCATTTATTTATAGTCATGTCGATGTGTGATAACGAACAATCGATTTCAAACGACTGAAGAATTGGGAAAAGCCATATTAATCTCTTTACCTCAATTAATCGATGTAAATTAATTGATTATACTGACTATAGACACAATTGACTGAATAAACTAATAGATGTAAATTAATATTTTATGCGAATTGACGAAAATTTGACTAAAGAAATTAATCAATATAAATTATTTATGGTGGCTGATTATGTTAACAGAAGAAAGGAGATCACACAAGCTATTTCCCTCAATTCATGGACGTAAATTGATCAATTATGTTGCCTACTGAAACAATGGACTGAAGAAATTAATTGATATAAATTGTTTATGGTGGTCAATTATGCCAACTGAAGAAAGGAGATTATACTTGTTGATTATTTCCCTCAATTTACATAAATTGTCGATTATGAAGTCCTGAAATTGTCAATTATGTGAAAACAAAAACTTGGCCCCCCATAAATAGAACCCTAATTCAATGGAGATCTACCAGAGAGCCATTGCAATGATAATTGTGCAATTTATTTAGTGTAGACAATGAAAGGATATGACAAAATCATATTTTATTTTGACATACAAGGTAATATAATCTTTGGGTACATTTTCTGCCAACCTTACAGGCAGCTGTTGACACATATTTTTTACTTGCATGAGATTTTTCCTGAGGAAGGTGATACAATTGAAAAGATGACATGATTCTTTGGATATTAGAAACCTACACGTGATAGGGTAAAAGAAGAAAGAGGATTTGATAAGTACTAATGGAAAATGCACAACAATGAAAATGAAACTATTGATGAAATTGGGGCTACTAATGGTGGATTATGAAAAAATTATACAAGCTGGAAAAGAAAATAGGTAGAATGAGAGAATCCTTGAAGAGCCTTAAGAGAAATTAGAAAGACTAGTTCCAAAAAATGCAAGAAAATTTGGATCAAATTCTCATGTTATTGTAGCAGAAGGACAAGCAAAAGTATCTCGAATGAAGGTAATAAAGTACAATTAACTGAAAAAAGCCTTGAAGTTGAGGCGGGCAATGAAATTGTTGACATTCATGTTGGTGTTGCTAATCTGAAATCAAAATTAATATTAGTGCGGTTGGTAATATAGTTAATTCCACTATTGAGCAACAGTGGATGACAAACTCTTTCTGTCGAATGAGGAAGCTAATAATGAAGATGGTGTCTAGGCAGTTGGTTGGTATTTATGTATTTTTGTGTTTTAGGGCAAGCGATGATGCATTTCTAGGGCTATTTCTGGATTGCATTTATGGGGTTGTTTTTGCATTGCATTGAAATGTGAATATATGGATTATCTATTATTTTTAACTATGTAGCTCAATTGTTTTTTGCATTCAAGATATCTAGGTTTATTTCATTACTTTTAAATGTTGTTATTTCTTTAGAAAACTGATATTTATAATCATTATTGTCTTATGGTGTGTAATTTTGTATCTGGCGATAAATTTGAACCGTTGAATAATTGACTAATGTAATACATGAACTTATTAATTATTCATACGTTAGAAGTTACAGATGATGTGGTGTAATGGAAGGCGTAGTTGAAGAAAAATCATGATGCATTCACAACAACTCGAAACATTGATTATTGATAAATAGTTAGTCGATTATTCATATGTTAGAAGTTGTAGATGATGTGGTGTAATTGAAGGTGTAGTTGAAGAAAATTATGTTACATTCAGAACAATTCGAAACATTAATTATTTAATAAATGATAGTCGATTATTTATAAGTTAGAAATTGCAAGTGACGCGATATAATGGAAAGTGTAGTTGAAGAAAATCATTTGGACATTCACAATAATTCAAAACATCAATTATTGATAAATAATAGTCGATTATTTATAAGTTAGAGATTGCAAGTAACATGGTATAATGGAAAGTACAGTTGAAAAAAATCATTTGGACATTCACAATAAATTGAAACATCGATTATTGATAAATCTTTAGTTGATTATTCCTGATGAACTTTTCCTCTTTGAGGAGAGTTGTTTTCATTTCATTTTGAGTTTTTCATTTTAATTATGTTCAAATTATGTTTTGTTTAAATTTAAATTAATTTGTAGGGTAAAATTTCTTGGAGAAAGTTCCATTTCCTATTTTAGAATCTAGGTGGTTTCTTAACTCAAAAAAATTCTTAACTTTAGTTACATATTTGAAATTCAACTTGTCCAGTTTCCCGCCTCCCTAACTTCATAAAGGAATTTTTTTTTTTTTTCCTTCCCTAACTCAAAGTCTAATCCAAATTGAGCCTTAAAGTGTGCCACATTGGGGTCCTTTTTTCTTTTTAATTTTTTATTATTAAAATTTTATCATATTCATATTTCATATATAAATAATTAATTAATTAATGGTTTTCATTCTTAGCCTTCTTCAATTTTTAAAACGCCACTCTTCAACTTTCAAAGTCAAGTTTTTTTTTCTTTTTTTCTACTTTATCTTCTTTTGTCCATGAAATTAATGATATTCTTTTCTCAAGATAGGGTAGAAGTGTTATTTCAATAGTAATTTAATACAAATTTATTTTCTTCCTTAGTATATTATTTTAACCTAGTGTGAGTCATTTTAAATAACTAAAAAAACATAGAGTAAAAAAAAAGGAGGTTTTACAAAGTTCTTGCATAGTACAACTGATTTGGTCTGAACTACCCTCTTTTCATCTAACTAATCAATTCCTATTCCAAATTATTTTGATCTATTATTGATATTTTCAGAATTCCAAGAAATGTATTTTTTTCCTTCTCCAAAAAGTTTTCGAAAATATGTTACTTTTTTCCTTTTTCTTTTATTTTCTAATTTAAGACAAACGTAGTATATGCTAAAAACCAACTACTGCATTGGACTATCTTCTCTTTCAAATTAGTTTTGTTGGTGGTGCAAAAATCACCTAGCCCAACTTGACTATCGTGGTCGTGGTGTACTAAGTTTTTCAACACAATGAGACTTGCGTTCCAGTTAGCTAGCCATGTAATCTGCTCACTGAATCCGTAACAATCTCTTTTTTGTATGTGGAGTTGTTGAGTTAACTTTAGTAAGTCCTTACTAAGTGTGCAAATGAAACGTGCTTACCAGGAAATTATAGTGTGTGTTGTGTTTGCTACGGCTAAGAAGAAAACAGCAAAGTGAATCCTCCAATGGATCAAGAAACAAACAAACACAAATTGTAAAAAATCACATAGCAGAAAGATACAACTAAGATAATTGAAGCTAGCCAAGTGATTATGCTGACAATAGAAATATACAACTTAGTTAGCATTAGACCCAATAAGTGATTATGCTAGAGGATGCTAAGCAGTAGAAAGATAGAACAAAGTTAGCTTGAACTAAACTAGTGATTATGCTGATTGAGGAAATAATGCAGTTAACAAAGTGAAACAAGCTAAATAATCCTACGTAAGCTAAAAAGAAAGCAATAAAGAAAGTAGTAAAGAAAGTAAAGAAATGGAATAAGCTAAACGTTTATGCTATTAAGGGTGGAAATGCTTATCATTTAAGAAAAATGAATAAATATTGTAATGCATAAACATTACACAAGAAGGTTATAAAGATATCCTATTAGAGCCAATGAAATCAATTAACACTTGAAAAGCTAAAAAAATTAGATATTTAATGAACAAAGACATAATGATAAATTTCTTGACTGTTGAGTTGATTTATTGGGGTTGTTCATGCTTTCTCTCTTCTTATTTATACTCCTCTTGAGCAACGTTCTCTTGTCAGCTATTGGTCAAAAACGTCAGCTACTTCCTTAGCCACATCCACCTTAATTGGCCATTATATTGATCATGCCCCTCGATTTTTGATCAAGTGGTTATTGCCTTACCGAATTACAGAGCCAATTTCTTGACTTCCCACTATTTTTGTTTATTCAACTAACTTTTCCTCTTACTTCTTAGTCGTTCCCTACTTGATTTTTAATTAGCCATTGAGTTTCTCAATTGTTTGGACTTCTTTTACCTCGAACTTATGTTTGTTTTGACCTTTCTTGGCTAACTATTGCTTCCTATCTTAGCCATTGACATAAACTATTTTTAGGCGTCAATACATGTCTCCCAATCCTTTGCCCTACTCAGCTGTGTTGAACGGCCGATTTAGGCGAAGCTTGGTGTCACCCACCTTTTTATATGCTTCTAGGACTATTGAGTCCTATCAGCTATTGAGTCTGGATAGCTAGCCATCCGTTAGCCAGTTAGCTTGTCCAAGTCATGATGACTCTTTTTGGAACTTACAACTATCACATCCATTCAGCTTTTGACGGTGCAAAAATAGGCTAAAAATGAAAACAAACTCTTCACTTCTAATTTATCAAGCCTTTACTCGTGCTTTCCTGCTTCTCTGCCATTTTCGACCTTTTGCTATTCCGAGCTTCCTGTCGCTAGTTTCCAACTTCTTCCTCCGACCTATTATCAGGCAAAATGTCTTCTAGCAATAGTTCTCATGGCGAAGCCTCCAATCAATATCTGCTTACTGACAACTGGGTTTTAATTTGCTCTGACCCCTCTAAGGATTTTTACATTTTGGGTCTAACAATTCAAGCTTATATTTCTGCAAATCATTTTGCCTTCATCAAACCCAGAGGCTTCAGTCTTCGCTTCTCCATTCTGACTGGACTATGTCTAAATGGCCAGAAATCTTCCATTGCTGGCTTGGCTGACTTGCACGCTTTGACCTTTGGGTGAGTGACTAAGCCTTACCATGCAATCTGCTTGGAAAAGATGGGGGTTCATCATGCAATTCAGCTACCCGCAAATCTTTAGCTGAATTTTGATCGAAATTTGCTGATGGTGGTTTTGCCGTTCTGGTGATCGGATATCAACACGTTCATGCTTCCCTTAAGGATCTTCTTCCCAACTTTATTGGATGTGGCCACCATACTTAGCCTGTAAATAATTGGCATTTATGTGTCGACTTTATATGCTGATCGAACCGGAGGGAATTTGGCTGAATTTTAGCGAATAGCTATCTGGCTACCCAAGTTCATTGAGGCCAATATGGACTATTTGCCTACTAATTCTGAGGATGAACATGAGGCATTCCTACTCTGCTAGCTCTACAAATACATTCTCTGCTCAACCTCTTACAGTGTTGTGGCCGACTACCGATACCACATCGGCCTATTGATGAATGATCGACCCCTGCTCCTAGCTTCCTTGGTTCTTTCCCTTATCTATCGGGGACTCAATCGGCTAGTAGAGGCTTTAACTAGTAGGGAAGACACCAGTAATATGGCCGCACCTTTCTGGATCCTACAATTGTGGCTTTATCAGTATTTGCACGAGTTCGGGTTGGCTAACTTTGGACTAAGGCCACCGGGTTAGCTAGTGAGATGACAAGATATCAGCTAAGGAAGGTGCCTGCCAATGAGTTTTCTGGCCAAGAAATTTTTCAAATGACTATATTCCACTAAGGTTATTACCATTGATTTCTTCCTCTACTCAAGACAGGATAAAAGCCCTGACTAGATGTGGCTAAGCGAAATAGTTCTAACTATGCTAAGGTAAAGACCATCTAGGCCAACCTCCTTTGTTCACGGTCGTTGCTTAATGGGATACTGTTGACTGCTCGGTACAATAAAATCTCAATTGAACCGTACTATCCACACTATTGTACGAGGCAGATCGGCTTAATGCAAGACATCCCAGCCGATCCCAAGCTCAGCGTATTGCCTCTCAATCATCCAGAACTGACTAAGGCTGATGTGAGATCTTGGACCATAGGTTTCCAAGAAAATCTTGAAAAATTCATTTTGCAATATTTTTGTTGCTTCCCTCTGACTATTGCAAAATTTGATTTCTGGTAGGACCAAGTAGAAATCGTCTTCTTCTCAGTCAATTTGGTTGAGCATTTGGAAAAGCTTTGTTTTCTTTCTATTCATACTGCTTCAGCCACTGGGTCGGCTGCTTCAAAGAAGAGAGCTACGGCCCCTCTAATTGCTTCTCCACCTATAGTCATCTCTCCTCCAATCAGGGCTTCTTCTAGGAAGAAGAGGCTAGCTGAGGAGCCAATTCTAGGTTTTGCTCTTTAGTCTCTCGGCTGTTTTTCTTTTTAATTATTCCCTTGCTTCTCTCTTTTGATTTTCTCACCTTTTGCAAGGATCGGTTTAGCTGATTGATGCGGATAGTCTCGCCAATGCCCCTCTGGTTGTAGTTACTCCGGCTGGATTGAGAACATCGCAATGGCTAAGAGCCACAGGTGTTATGGCATTTGCTCCCAAGGTAATTTTGCCTCATCTCTTTTCATTTCCTGAATATTTATCGGTTGAACACCTTATTTTGCAGAAGCCTGAAAAGAAAAAGTCTCGCTCATCTGCCTTCTCGACTGCTCCCCTAGCCGGATCGTTTGAGGAGGAACAGTAAGAGAGCTTGGCATCCTACCTTCGCCTCTCTAGTTCTAGTTGTGCCCATGAAAAATGCCTGCTAGAGCCTAGGGTTTTTGGAGACTGTGTTTAAAGGCGAGATGCCTGTAGGAGAGGCCATCTATGAAGAACTGAGGAAAGCTTTAAGCTTGGTTACCAGATTCTCCATTCCATTCTTTTTGGCCGAATTGAAGGATGAGTGCTCCATGGTTTGCGCCATCTAACCGGCTTTCTGTATATGGTATAAGTCAGCTACAAACTGCAAAGCAATGCCCTGGCCAAGCTAAATGAATTAGTCGCTCTTGCTGCCAGGAATGAAGACTTGAGCACTTATTTTATTGTTGAGAAGGGACAGCAGGACATGCTGAAGCAAGGTGTCTTTGTCCTTGCTAATCGAAAATCCTTTATAGACGCTGAGATCCAGTGCTTGTCAGCTGAGTTAGCCGAGGAAAAGAAGCAATTGTCTCAGGATATGCGACAAATTAGCAAACAAGATAGTCTTCTGGTTGGCCTATTTAAATAAGCGCAGCAGGTTTGTGCTCAGTTGACGGAGTTGGAGAGCCATCGGCTAATGCTTGAAAGTGACAAAGATAAAGGCACCCTAGGCCTAGAAGAATGGAAGTCCCTAGCAAGACCTGAGCTCTAGGATATTGAGCTTGACACGGGTTCATCTGACAGTAGAGTCAAACCCTGGGGTTGAGAAGGTTGATCAAAGTCCTGTGCCTGAACATCTAGCTTTTCCTACCCTTCCGACTTCCACTTTTGGGGAATTCCAACTTCTGTCGATGTCCATTTTGATGAGGCCCTTATGACTAATTTGTATGAAGATGTGATGAGGTTGTTAATTATGCTCTTTTCGTGCTTGCTCCTGCTGAAGAAAATCTAAATCAGGCCATTATTATATAGTCCGCTCCATTCAATGTCCTTTCGCTTTGAGCTTTTCCTCTTTCTTTATAGAGCTAATTTGTTTCATCGATCATTTTCCTTATTTTTCTGCTGAAAATTAAAAATGCTACTTCGACTGGCATGTAGCCAAGATAATTACTATTGAAATATAATTTAAAGGCTAGTCGACCAATTACTAACTTATCAAAATTTTATTTACGTGTTTCTTGTACTTGTTAATTTTCTATACCCTCCAAAAGCAGGATAGTAATTCTTCAAATACATGTCGTTGATTGTATGATCTAGCTCATTACCATTCGGCTGTGTTAGCCAATAGGCTCCCTCGAGTATGACTTTACTAACCAGGAAAGGACCCTCCCAGACCACCTTCACCAAATTTAGGGTTATTAGGTGCAATCGGCAAAATAGTCTTCCAAACCATGTCACCTTCCTAAAAAGTCCTAACATGGATTTGTTGATTGTATGCGATGGCTACCTTTTGCTTGTGTCTTACATTGTTTTCAAAAGCAATCCATGTATCTTCATATATTTGATCCAACTTCATCAAGATAGCTTGCTAATAATTAGATATGGACAGATTGTTCTGAAATGCTATTCTAGCCGACCGCACCGAAACTTCCACTAGAAATATCGCATCCTGTCCTTAAGTGAACCGATAAGGAGTGATATCCATGACCATCTTAAGGGAGTCCATGTAAGCCCATAATACTTCCCGCAAGACTTCGTGCCATTGTCAAGGTTTATCTTCTACAGCCTTCTTAATAATTTTTTATGAGTTTTTTGTTAGTTGTTTTAGCTTGTTTATTGGCCTAGACATAAAAAGGGTTGAGTGGATCGACATAATCCAGAATAGTTGAGCAAAGGCGGCTATTTTATCTCTAGTGAAAGCAATCCCTTGATCGGTTATAATGGACTCTAGGATCCCTAAGTGAAAGATGATTTGATGTTTGATGAAGTCGATGACGGCTTCCTGTGTTACTTTAGTCAATGATTGAGCATCTAACAACTTAGTAAAGAAGTCAGTAGCCACAAGGATAAAGAAGTGGTCTTTGGAAGAAGATGGGTAGATCTTGCTGATGATGTTAATGGCTCATCCCCTAAATGGCCAAGGCTTCGATATCGGGTGAAATTTTGTGATTGGGTTGTTGAAAAAATTTCTGTGCTTTTGGCAAGCCTCGCAAGCTTTAATGTATAACAACTAGTAGTTACTGTTGGCCAGTAGAATCCATGTCGATGTAACTGCCATCTTAATTTCAACCCTACCTTATGTTTTCCACACAATACTTTGTGGACCTCTAATAAGGCCCGAACTACTTCATCCTTGCCCAAACACTTTAAAAGCAAGACTTCATGGCTTTTTGTGAACAAGTCAATATCGATCATCAAATAATTTAATATTTTATGCTTGGATTGCTTACTGTTTTCTCTTCTCGACAAGTGAACTAGTATCACATCGAAAAATTCTCTTAGTAAGGCTTGTGTTTCCTGGTACAAGAAGATTAGGTTGCCATTTGTACACTTGTGCTCTCCTGCCAATTGCTGGATGACAAGTTGAGAGTCTCCCATGATTTGAACAGTTTGTGCTTTCATTGACAAGAGAAAATGAAGACCCAGGATTAAAATTTTATTCTCTGCTTGATTATTGGATCCACTTTTTTCTAGCTCAAACACGAAACTTTCCTTGAGACCGCCTGGGCTAGTGATCGTAATGCCAACTTCTATACCACAGCTAGTTCTAGACCCACCAAAGGTTAGCTTCCATAGTTTTATCCCTATGTAACTTTGGACCTCTGACCAAGGATCAACCACTTCAAGGCATGGATATTCTGCCGGAAATCAGCTATTATCTAGCCTTTTACGGTGCTAAGGGGTACATATTTCAATGAGAAGGCAGCTAACTTCACAGCCCACATCATCAACCTTCATTGTAAGACTGGCTTATTCAAGAGAAAGTAAACCAAGTCTACCTTGCAAATGACATTCACTTCAACCAGCAAGAGGTAATATTCTAACTTGATGTAAGCATGAAAAACTGACAGGCATAATTTCTCAATGGGAGAATACTTGGATTCTGCATTATTGAGACTTCGCTGAGGTAGTAAACGACTCTCTCAATCCTTCATCATCATCTTATGCTAATAAATAGTTGATTGACATCTAAGTGATGGACACATATAGTTTCATTGGTTTGCCCCCCCTCCCCGCCCGCCGATGCTACAGCTAAAATGGTAGATGTCTAAATGGTGGACACATATAGCTTCATTGGTTCCCCTTCCTCCCCAGTGGTACAGCTAAAATAGTAGGTTTTGCAAAGCTATGCTTGCTCTGTTCAAAGGCCTCCTGATGTTTTGCCCCTCATGTGAAATTTTTGGCGAGAGGCAACTTTAGCAAAGATGAGAATGCTTTGAGGGTCCTAGCTGAGTTTGCTAAGAATCTTCTTAAGAAGTTAATCTTGCCAATTAAGCTTTGTAATTCTTTTCTATTTCTTAGGGATCTGGCCTTCAATATTACCTTAGCTTTATTGGCATCGATTTCGTTCCCCCTTTGGTGAACCAAAAAATTGAGAAAATGCCCAGCCGATACTCGAATGCTCACTTAGTAGGACTTATCTTCAAGTTATGCTAGCGCATCCTTAGGAAAAACTTTTCCAAATCAGCTAAATGTCAGACAAAGGTGGCCGATTTCATGACCAAGTCATCGATGTAGACTTCCATGCTTTGACCTATTAGATCATAGAAAATTATTTTCATTGCCCTTCTGAAAGTTGCCCCCAACATCTTTAACCCAAATTGCATGACCACACATTTGAAAAAGCTAATTGCCCCCGGGCTCCTAAAAGTCAATTTGTGGACATTATCTTCAGCTATAAAAATTTGATGTAGCCAAAGTATCTATCCAAAGACGAGAAATCTATTCCTTGCAGTTGAGTCGATAAGCATATTTGCCATAGGCATAGCATACCTGTCTTTAATTGTGGCTAAATTTAGGTTTTTGAAATCGATACATACCCGAAACTTGGCCCTTTTTTTTGATGACAGGTACGATGTTCAACATCCACTCGGTATACTTAGCAGTCCAGATGAAGTTGCACTACAAGAGCCGTTCAACCTCTTCTATGATTTTAGGAAAAAGCGCTAGGTCAAACCTTCTAGCAATCTGCTTATGAGTTTTGTACCCTTCTTTAATAGGTAGGTAGTGCTCCAACACTTTTCGATCCAAGCATGGCATTTCATGGTAATTCCATGCAAAAATCCCTATATTGTTTGATTGACTCGATCAACTATTTCCACTGCTTCTTACCCAATGGGCACTGAGTCGAGTGAGCATGGTTTCCCCTTGATCTCCCAAGTTGATGTCTATAAGTGGTTCCTGAGGTATAAAGTTGAATACTGCTTGAGATTCCGTTCAATTTTGAGAACCTTCGATGCATTTTTTGTTTCCTCCAAGTCGGCAATTTCTATTTGAATTTTACAGATAGGCGAGTAAGCTTTCAATTTATCTAGACTTTAGGTGACTATTCTTTCTAGCCTAAATCTTTTTCCACCTTGGGTTCTGTCAAGCTAGTCTTCTTGTCCTCGACTAAGTTCATGGCCTAATGACACCTTAGCAAAGTGGGATGGCTTAAACTCTGGGAGATAGATGATGGCTTTGCTCATATGGATATCAGCCGAGATCCAATCCCCATTCCACAAAATAAGTTGCTAGTGAAGGGTGGAAGGGACGCATTGATTTGCATGAATACAGTCTCACCCTAGAAGCACCGTATAGGCTAGTTTAGCCACTACTAGAGAGAAAGAGGTCATACTAGTCATTGAGCCAACTACGATGCTCATAATTAGAGCTCCCTCTGCTTGTATGACTCTCCTATAAAATTAGTCATTTGAATATCACTATTCATGAGATCAATTGATGTCTTACCTAAACATTTTAGGGCAGAGAAGAGCATGACATTGAGAATGGCTCCTCCATCAAAAAAGACTCAACTAAGTTGATAGTGTCCAGATGAGCCTTGATATGTAGTGGTTTTAGATGATTCACCATTTCTTTGGTTGGCTTAGAGAAAGATATTTGCAGCTCAGTTGAAAAGGAATTAGCTGCGAATGAGGGGAACTTGGCTATTGATTCCTTAGCTGATAAAATGTCTATTGTTAGGGATCTCCACAATTTGTGTTCTTGAATTCAGCCAATAGTAAACTGACAAATTGATCCTGATCTATCTATTTCCCAAATGACCTCAAATGCTCTTCAAGTAAGGTACTTTGCTGAGCTCTTTGTCTTTGTTCTCTTCATTTCTAGGTTTTAGTCAAGTATAGGGGCGAAAATGGATTTGCAGTCTTTTGAGAAAATATGATTTCTGTGGTCATAGTTCCCTCCTTTAGATGAAACTTAGTTGTATTTCTAGCTTCACCCATAGCTAATGTTTCGAATATGGAAAGCTTACCATCTAGCCAAACAAATGATGAGGTGTTTAGACTAGGAGAGCAAGTCTGCTACTATGGTACTTCTGTGAATTTGGTGGATAAACATTTTTTCACCATTATAGGACCCTGAGGTGTCTTCTCCTGCCACTGCAGTTTCTTTTTAGCTGAACGGCCATCAACATGCTAGTGTTGGCTATTGGAAAGGGGTTTGTGTCTACTAATGATTCCTGGAACTTTTTTTCTAAAAAACAACCGCCCCTCCTGGATGGCTCTCTAAATGGTATTCCTAAACACTATACAATAATTGGTGCTGTGACTAAATAAGTTGTGCCATTTACAAAACTTCGTTCCTTTTAACTCCTAGAAATAAGGACTATTATGCTAACTGAGAGCTTGATCTGCTTATCTTTCAGCAACTGATCAAAAATCTAATCGACTTTCGATATATCAAAAGAAAAACTCAGCAAATCTCATGGCTTGGCCTCCTTTTTTCCCCCGCCACAGGTTTTAGGGGAGGGCAAGTATATGGTGATCCTCTTAGTAACTCGGCTGCCATGATCTCGACTGGCTCTTCTTCCTCTGAATCGACTATGTCATTAATGACTGAATCATGTTCTGCCTTCTGCTAAACTTAGCGGCTTAGAATTTTTCTTTATCTTTGATGAACTCTTCTAAACGGATTGCATGGTAAAGTAACCTAGATAAATACAAGAACTCTTGTAAGGTAAACGTCTCCTTTAGCTATAGATTCATGCAGTTGATTCTATTGTAGCATACTCAGCGTCCGGCAATAAATTAGGACATCTTCCTTTCATTCTCTTGAATCTCTCCAGGAAATCACCTACATTTATGTCTAGCAAATCTGCAACTGATACCTCCAGGACAGCCTATAGAATCTCTCGTGAAATAGGCATTCCATATCGACTCAGCTGTTGACCAAATTGAGAGGTAGGCTAGCATACAATGTGAAAGCTACTCCATTTAGTGATAGACAGAAGAGCTGTAGTTTGTATAAGTCAATATTGCTGAGCTCTCCGCATTGAGCAGTAAATCGGCCAATGTGTTCCATTGTAATTTTATCATTGTCTCATTTGAAAGTGGAGAATTCAGATGTCTTGTATTCTCGTGGCATGATAGCTGCATAGTCTATCCACCTGGGTGGGGTTTCCTATACCAAATGGTCATTGGCAGCAATGTTGAGCCCGAATTGTGTCCTTAGTACATTGGCTACTGCATTACTTGTGCTAGCCAAATTCTCATGTTGGCTGGTGGCGATCTTTTGAATTGATACGCTTGTTCTGGATAATACCTCTACTAGCACCCTCTATCGAGAGGGGGTATCCGTTTTGTGCCTGAGGTGTTTGCGGTTTCCACAACCGGCATTATTTGCTGCATATTAAAACCCTGGGCTTCACTGGCAGGGAACTTAGCATCATAATCTTGTTGTCTAGTAGCTTGTTAGGTGTACTGCCCTGGTACATAGAAAAATTTTGAAACCTATCGTGAGTGGCCCTTTAAACAAGGTATAGCCAATCGTCTAGGAGGCGTTTCTCTGAGCCATTGTAATCGGGTCCTTGGGATGTAAGACCCCCAAATTAGGAACTGTCCAAAGCTGAGAATATTACATTACCTTACTCATATAACAATTAACTACTATAGGAAATAAAAGAAGTCTTTACCCTTGTCAAAGATTTATAAAAAATTTCGACAGAGTTTCCTTTGTAATTTCAATAATTACCCCCTGCATACATTTCAAAAGTTCTGGAACACCTATTCACCACATACACTCCAACCCAATTAAACATCCAATGTAAAGTGAAATGTACTCCAACAAATCTCTTACTAACCAAGCAATTATTCAAACAGAAATTTGAATAATCCAAAAGAATTTAAAACACAATCAGCTAAATTAAATAAGAAATAGTCAACTATTATCTTAATCCTTAAAATTTATTTAGATTATATTTTAACGTATCTTGGTTTACCCCACAAGCGACCTTCTCGCACCATCTGGTTACACATCATCTGAAATGCAAATGAGAGAAATGGAATGAGCTATAAAGCCCAGTAAGTAAATCTCATGCATGAATGGATGAACATGCCCTACATATCATGAATTATAAAACTTTACCTTTTCAATGAAAACTTTCTAAACATTTCCACTTCATAACCTTTTTATAAAATCCTTCCTTTCAAAATATATAAGTTGTAAAAACATTTCATTACATTCGTGAGCACACTGAGTGTAATATCTAGCCATTAAAGTGCAGTGGGCCATTTGTTCTTTGGAACCCGATTACATTTCTACCGGTAGAACCGCAAAGTAGTTAACATTCTTTTACTTTTCCTTTCATCTCTTCACCTCCCAGAGGTGAACTATTACCTCCCTCGCAGAGGGTCGGTTCGGGTGCGCTGGTCCCCCACGCCCCATTTCCCACTCATATCTTTCATGACTAGGTTTACACTCCTTTCCAAAAGACTTTAACATTTTCCTGAACACGTTACAATTTATAAAATACATTCCCTTTCAAAATTTCATTTCCTAAACCATTCACTTTCTAAATGTATGAATGGCTCATGCCAGGAATGATGTAGAACACTAACTACACGCCCACGAAATGAAGTGCATACGACCGTAATTAACATGCCATTTGACATAATAATGGTACAAGATATGAAATATGTCAAAATATTCCACACAATCAACACATTTCATACATAATCCCATACCGTCACCACATAACACATAACAAAAGAGATAGACGGGTATGGAGGTTTACTTGTATAGAATCTCATGTACGACACATTAATCCACCTAAAGGAATTCAGATACATTCATTCATAAACATTAATGAAATGTGAGAATTTACTTACATAAAACTCAGATTCAATACACATTCAATTCACCTAAGAGCAATTTAATTATAACCACAACATATATACATTAATGAGAATGTGAGAATTTACTTACATAGAACTTAGATTCAATAACAACAACACATATACGTTAATGAGAATGTGAGAGTTTACTTACCCGGAGTCCTTTACATCAAAGGTTTCTTATTTAAATTGCGAAGTGAAATCCTTCAACTGTTCTCAACATTAAGGCACTCGAAATGACCTAATTGTAATTACAGAGAGAATGTCTATTTAGTACGATTATTCTAATTTAAATATTCAGTGTTTATTTCAACAATGTCATTTGTCAATTATTAATCCATACTTAGTTCCCACATTACCAATTATCACGTCTTTTAAGGGTACAATTTAAACTCCTTAACTCGGGTATTAAACCTAATCTATATTCTCCCACAATTTTACTTTAGGATATAATTTCATTGGTCATAAATTTTAATATTAATTAATAATATTTTCACCTTTTAAGTCCACAAAGTCCAAGTGTCTCGGGAGTGGTATTGGTTTCTCGGGCGTGCGCTCAAGCACGCGCGCAACAGCCCTGGGCATTTGGGCACCTGGGCGTCTGGGCATATGGGAGCCTGGGCGTTGGGCGTCTGGTGCTTGGGCATTGCGACTCGCTGGCGCTTATTGCTGGGCACTTCCAGAACTGGCGAACAGCCAACCTAAACCCAGCAACAGCCTACTCCACACTTGATTCCGGCAAGGCTTCTGGCAAGTGGTTGAAATATACTGACGATAATGATCGAATCTGGGCAGAGCGATGGCTGGCGAGAAGCTGGCTGGCCGTGCAGCAGCACACCCGAGCAGTGGCAAGATGCGCACAGATTTGGTCCAGGAAGAACAAATCCAGACAAGCTCGGCTGCATTGAGCAGTTGAGCATGATCTTTCCTCCGTCCTGGCAAAACCATTGAGCAGAGAAGAAGAAGAAGAAGAAGAAGAAGATTTTCGGTAGACGTGGATCGCGCGCCTCTGGAGTGCAGCAACCCGCCGCGACATAACCAGAAGCGAAACTAACAGGTAAATCTAGAAACCAGCAGTTCCAATCGCGCAGACCTGGGCAACTCGTAGCGACACGAATAGGTGGTTAGCGATCTCGACGAGCGAAGGATGGGTGACCTCAGGCACGGCAAGCAACCGAGCAGTGGGTCGCGTGGCCAGGCTGAGTCGCAAGGCTTGGATCTAGACGACCTCAAGCATGGTGATAGAGACGACAACCGAGCGATGGCGGATCTACAAGGAATGGTCGTGTGAAGAGGATCAACGGCGATCAATGGGCAGCAACAATCCTAGATGGTGGCGGCGAGAAGAGAAGAAGAAAGAGATGGGTAGGGTTTGGGGCGGCGATGGCATAATGGGGAGGAAAAAGATGGTTTAGGGTTTCTTCTATTTATATTTATTTTTTTATAAACTTAGGCCCTAACTTAAATTTTTTGGGCCTTCCCATCCGTAACTAATCTAATTTATTAAATTAAATTCAACGGGCCTTTCTTTCGATAAAAATCTAATTTTTTGAATGAAAACGAATAAGCCCAGCAAATCGAGCCTCTAACCAACCAAGGGTCCTAATTCGACAAACACGTTAATTTTGCACTTATTAACGTCCAATTAAAACATTAACCATATAGATAATTATCCAACCCTAGTTGGCACACAAATTCACAAGATCAAACAAAAATACATAAAAAAGAAATCTCGAGTATTACATAGAGAGCTATGGCATTGGTGGAGAAATTGTTTATAATGCCTCCGGACTTTCCAAAGGGTGATTATTCATTAAAGTGGAAGGGAAAGTGGCTGGAACTGGGTTAGAGTGTGTTGGCTTTTCACACTGTAGTAAATCTTGAATCTAGTTCTACAGCATAGGCCTGAAAACAATAGCAAACTGTTTGATTGGATTTTGGATTGACTCATCTGTGCATTGCTCCATAGTGAATCAAATGGCTCATAAGGATGTTGGAGCTATCTGTTCATTAGTTGATGTCGATGGATCTTTACGGCTAGGAGCTATTTTTGCAGGAAAATACTGCCTTTTTAGATTTTGCTAGGTAGTGCTCATCGAACCGAGCTTCAACATATTTGTAGTGGGTGTGTCTTGGATACTCATTTGATTGCTTTGATTTTCATGATTTCTCGACCAGAACATAGTTTCATGCACACTTAACAAGTCCCATTGGGTGTGCCAATTATGTTGGGTGTGTGAAAATTGTCTAGCCGATTGAGCTACCCTAGTTGTGGCGTACTAAACTTTTCAATACAACAAGGCTTGAGTTCAAGTTAGTTAGTCATGTTATCGACTCACTGGATCCGTAGCAATCTCTTTTTTTATGTGAATTCTTGAGTTAATTTTAGTAAGTCCTCACTAAGTGTACAAATGAAACGTGCTAGCTTAGAAAATTATGGTTTGTGTGTATGTGTGTTTGCTATGGTTAAAAAAAATAGCAAAGTTAATCCTCTAGCCGATCAAGGAACAAACACAAACAACAAAAAATCATACAACAGAAAGATACAACTAAGATATGTAGCTAGTTGAGTGGTTATGCTAACATATACCAAACAATAGAAAGATACAACTTAGTCAGCTTTAGGCTAAATATGTGATTATGCTGAGGAAGTTAAGTCGCAAAAAGATACAACAAAGTTAGCTTAACCTAAACTAATGATTATGTTGATTGAGAAAATGATGCAGTTAATAAGGTGAAATAAGCTAAGTAGTCCTCTATAAGCTATAAAGCTATAAATAAAGCAAAGAAATGGAATAAGCTGAAGGACTAGACTATTAAGGCTGGAAATACTTATCATCTAAGAAAAACGAATAAACGTTCTAATGAATGTATAGGAGGAAGTGTACTAAAACATCGATAGCTCAAATATCATAATTCAACATAATATAATAAATTAATATCTCAATTGATTGAAAATGTTTTACTAAACGATAGTCCATACATCATATTTCCTGTCCCTTGATGTAATTACAAATCAATATATATATACTTTTCTATACTTTCAATTTTAATTTCAAAAATATTATTTTTGAGCGGCTAAATGTGCTTTTACCATAAACATTGCACAAAATGTTATAAATCTATTCTAATAAAGCCAATGAAATCAATTAACACTAGAAAAACTGATAAACTAACTATTTAATGACAAAGATATAAAGATAAATTGTTTGATTGTTGAGTTAATTGATTGAGTTTGTTTATGCTTTCTTTCTTCTTTATTATACTCTTCTTGAGCAACGTTCTCTTGCCGGCTAGTGGCTGAAAAAAATACGCTACGTTTAAGCCATTTCTCCTTTTTCCGGTTACTTCCTTAGTCCATATCTGACTCAATCGGATATTTTGTTGATCATGCTTCTTGATTTTTTTATCAAGTGATTATCGTCTTATCTGATTGCAAAACCGATTTCCTAACTTCCCATTGTTTCTATTGATTTGGCTAACTTTTCCTCCTGCTTCTCGAGTGTTCTATAATCCATTCCTTACTTGATCTTGCATTAGCCGTTAAGTTTCTCAGCTGTTTTGACTCATTCTCCCTCGAACTTTTGTTTGTTTTGACCTTACTTGATTAATTGTTGCTTTCTATTTATCCATTGACATCGACTATTTTGAGAAATCATGATTTATCATTTTAAAAAATTAATAATATGATAAATGTGTTTTTTCTTTTATTAATTATTCTATTATCTCATACCTTATTCAATTTTTAAAAAANTTTTTGTTTAAAATTTTGTCATTTTATGAAATCAAAGTTATATCAAATGTATTTTTTTCTATTTTATCCTATCTGAATTATTTTACCATCTTATATTTTATTCAACTTTTAAGAAATTAATAACGTTAATCATCATTTTATTTAAAAATTATATAAGAATTAATAATTTCTTAATATGTATAAATTTTTTTCGAAAGAAATAATAGGGCCCCGGAGCCCTCCGCAACGTGTGTGGCCAAACAATCTCGCCCCACCAATTACCACGTGAAAGCACCCCTGCTCCTCGGCCTCTCCCGGCAGACGACGAAGAACTATGTAAGAAGAAGGCAGTCCAAAAGCATACAATAACAGCATCAAAGGAAGGAGAGATCAAGATGGATCACTACAAGGTGTTGGGAGTGCACAGAAACGCAACCAAAGATGAAATAAAGAAATCATTCCGAAAATTAGCAATGGAATTTCACCCAGACAAGCATGCCGACTCACCTAAGCATGTCAAGGACACGGCTACACTGAAATTCAAGCAACTTTCCGAAGCCTACGAGATTCTCATTGATGATCACAAGCAGGCTGATTATAATATCGGCCGCCGCAGCTCCAACTATTATTCCTCTAGTAGAGGAGGAGGTTATGGTTATGGAAATAGCCAAGGATGCGAGTATAACTATGGTTACGGTTACAGCGGTGCTGGGGCGGCTGATAGGGGTAAAAGTGCCGGAAAGGTTCTCAAATTTGAGGCGTTTCTTAGGTTTTTCACTACACGGGCTTTTCTGCTCAATGCGGCTTTTGCAGGGTAAAATTTTTTGTTTTATTTTCTAATTTTCAATTTGAGTACTTCCTTTAAATTTAATTCTACGCTTGAGAAAATTATGGTATTTTTCTGCTTTACTTTTAGGTTGTAATTGAATATTATTCTGGATTGGGCAATTGACGTGGTGGTATAGGGGAATGGAGTTTAGGGGTGATTCTATTTTGTTCAACTAGTGGTTTTATTTTTTAAAATATCAGTCCAAAATATTCTTGAATTTTTACTATGATTATATTGTTTGATCAAATGCAACGATGAAACTGAGATTGTAGATTCTCTTCGGAGAGGTCATTATGCAATTTGAATTTTCACAGAAAAGTTAATATGGCAGATAACATTATTGTTTGGATATTTTCGTTCCCCATCATGCCAGCTGAGTTTCTTCTCTTGGTTTTAAGATAAACGAAATTGTTTGTGGTCTCTGAACTCTATATTTTGTTGGAATCGTCTTGATTATGTATTGAATTATCCTTATGGGATCATGGTTTCTTGTTATAGACTGATGTGTTTCTTTCTGCAGTGTTTTGGTTGGTGGAACTTATTTAATTGATGCCGGAAGGGACACACTGTGGAAGATGCAAAATTCTGGGGTATGTGACTAGGTTTTCTTGTTTCTATGCTTTTCTTTCAACTGAATATAAACAATACAAAAGGAATATTGAATAGAATATGAGAAATCAAAATAGTAGAAAGGAAATCATAAAAGTGGCAGCGCGGAAAGATCATACATCTTTACTTGGAGAAAGTGTAATTGAGAGAATGATTATGTAGCTTCATTAAATAAAGAAGAACCAAGGAGCCTTATGGTCCATCTCGTCAAAATAGAAGCACTATCCTCATCTTTGGGAGGTACATTATAGAATTGAGGAGTCTATCCTGAGGAAAAATAGAACTTTATGATATATGAATGGATCATTGGCATATTGTTTATTCTATTGCAATAGGCTCGTGGTCAAGCACGTTAGGAAAGCTGTCCATCAATCTATTTATTGAGCTGGTTTCTAATTACTTTGGATTTGAGTTTCTGGATATGATGATTAGCTAAGAAAATACTGTAACATGAACACAAGAGTATGAACAGAAGACATTCTTTGGGTGAATGAGACATAGACATGGTGCATACAAATGATCAATTTACATGTGACATTTGTTGTGAAAGAAATCTGACGTAAGTTGTAATTCCTTAACTACATATGTTTCCTACCCTCTGGGAAAAGGCAATGTGTTGCCCATAAAAGGGTCTGAAAATGAACAAAATTTAAGACTTGTTTCCGACATGATTCCCTTCGCCCACCCCTACTCCTGATCATTGCATCACTTCATCCTGTTAAATACTAGACCATCAGAATTTTCATGAACCTAAAAGAAAAAGGAAAAATGCATGGAGATTCATGTGTTTATGCAATTTGCATGAGCAGCAAGCTAGTTGAGTTAATATTATTCTTGCTTACTCTGGTTTGGGAAATATGTTAAGCAAATAAATATTCCTACACTTAATGTTACTTCTTTACCCTAAATATCTTTTCTTGACAAGGGATGGTTAGAATACGAAAATCAAATCAGAAGCTAGTTAGTTTGCATTATATTTTCGGTCAAGAGAAATAACAATGGAAACTTGATGAGAATTTCCGCTGATCATCGTTTGAGTCTTATTAAGTACAGTCTATTGGTTAAATTTACAGGCATGTCCTGATATGCAGTATTCTTGAATGCATTTCATTAGTCAGCAAAAGATTTCCATGCCAGATGTATGGACTTAAGCACATGAATAGGAGTTCCTCTATGGTTTAGTTGGAGCAAAAACTCTTGAGCAGGTTTGAGAAACAAATCAGTTTATGGGTGAAGTCCAGCCATCTGACCTTGATATTCTTTTCCATTACTTTATGTCATCAGGCCATCTTAATAAATTGTTTAAGTGATGCAACATATAATAGTTGGGCTAACGTGTGTAACCTACAATAATATAGTAACTGCATCATCCATCAAAAAATGCTCTAACTCTTCAAGCAAAATACTTTATTGAGCAAGCTGACACCTTCAATTTATGTTAGAAACATTTTAACCCTTTTGTCATCTTTTCCTTAAATCTTTTCACTGTGTGCTGTGCATGTTTTGTAGATTTATCATTTTGTATTCTTAATCCTTGACACATGTGATTCTTTTTTAAATGAATGCTTATTTAGCCTTTACACTGGGCCAATATTCTCTGTTGGTTTCAAGCACATTCTAGCCACATCCTAGCAGATTGAGTCTATATTTATGCGATTAGTGATTGATTCCCAAAATGCTATTTAGTTTACTTGTAAGTCATGGGCTATGTTGGTTTTCCTTGCTGCCCCTAAGTATATCTATGGAAGTTGTAAAACTGAGAGAACATTAATCTATGTATTATTGTTCTCTTTTAAGTATTTCATAAGCATCCAATTCAAAGATTTAATTGGCTTCCAACATTATCTCCCACTTTTTAGTGTATTTAGATGATGTCTTAGCAGATCGCTTCCTTCGTATTTGATAATTTAAAATTTTAGGTCCAGTGCAACTAATCTTTTAATATATTTTAAAATCCTTAACCGCCTATGTATATATTTCTTTCACGTGTAAGCAAAATGCAATAAGGATCTGTTAATTTATAATATATTATTGAAGTATTTCAATAGTCCTTGTGAAATACTCCCTCTGTTTCAAAATAACTGTCTATTTGGACATAATTACGCTTTTTAAGTAGGTGCTAATTCTCATACAATTTTAAAGAAATGACAATTTTAGCCTTCTTGTAATTATAAATTCTTTGATCAATGTGTGTTTCCAACACGTGGGAAACAATGTTTTAAGGTTGAATAAGACTGATCATTAAGGGGTACAATAGGAAAAATCAAATTGAATGTGTTCTTGATTTCCTAAAATGACAAGTAAAATTGAAACAGAAAAAGCTGTCCAAATGGATAGTTATTTTGAAATGGAGGGAGTATTGATGATGACATCTACAGATTAAATAGTATAACAACAGCAATATCATTGTTTTACAAGAATATTATCTAGTTTGTTCCTTATATCTCAAAGCCCTCTAGTTGATGCTTTGGACATAAATACAAGTTTTGTGGAAATTATGGGAAGCCTCAGGGCACCTTTCATACAACTTGATACCATGAGCATTGTGTTTTACAAAATTTATGTAGTTCGGTTGTAAAACATTACTCTTCCACATGTTTGTGAACCATGTATCCGCTTAAAAAAATCTGCAAACTGCACATTAGTGGAGGATATATTACAATATCATGATTTTCCTCCTCTCATAAATGTCGTCAAGCTTCCTTGGTCGGTTTCCTAGATATGATTCCTAATGTTTGTTTCAGAATCAAGTTATTACTCAAACTTCTTTTGGAGGTCTGTTGTATGAATGTTCACGGGGCCTCACAAATTGCAGAACTGAAAAATCAATTTCTTTTACTTATTCTTCCATATAAAACTAAATGAGTCTTTTTGATTTGTCATTGTAAGAATGAAATTGTTGTACGGTTTAGGAAATGCAGGTTAATGGATCGATTAGAATTTTGATTTACCTGGGCATGTTAAATGACCCTGTATTTTATAAGGCATAGCAGTGGATAGTGCAAGCTAAAGATAGAAGTTTGGGACCAACAACAGATACATAAGATGCAGATTTTGCATTCTACCTTACCCTTGCCCTCCCCTAGTGTTAAATTACGTGAGCAGTTTTACTTACACAGGTAATCACAACTTTACACTGTCAAATGTTCTTGCATTATATTGTAGGACTAGGTGCGTATATGAAAGGTCTACATATTGGAGACCTTGTTTCTTTAATTGATGAAAATGGCTTGTAGATTAAAGTGACAAAACTAGAATTTCCTGCCGTGGTATCTGTTCTCGGATAACTTTGTATGAAAATAGTCAGAGAGGATCCCTGAAGCTCTTGAATCCTGGTTTTTTCTTGCATATGATTTCTGAGTTGATTAGATTGTGTTGATTTCCTTTTTTTTTTTTTTTTTGTCTTTTATTGCCTTTTCAATACCTAGAAATCATTTGAAGAGGCTATGGAATCCATAGAGCAGGCCAAAGCACTTAAAGATAAAAGGTACTAGGGTTGTGCCTCGCGTGCTGTATAAAACAGCTCAAATTCATCAAGTTAATCCTGATTCTGTGGATGGAAATCGATGAAAGCTGATTGGGAAATTTGAAGTTCCTTCGCTCATATGTAATGGGATGCTTGCAGAAGTAAATAGATATTTCTAACTTGTACAGTGTTTCGAAATGTTGTATTACTTGTAAAATAAGACATGCATATTTTGCATAAGAATATTACACAGCAACTAGATTGTAAAACAGGAGAGCCTTTCCGTGTTTGGATATGTAAAAGCGTCTCGGTTTTCCAAAGTTAATTCCATATCTTTTTGTTCACCATTTCAGTAGTCGTAGAAGTCCACGAAGTGCATCTATTCTCTAAAGATCGAGACGGTAATAATTTAAATAGAGGTTAAGTGATTTATAATTCATTAATGGGAAGCTATATCTTCTGATGAAGAATGACAATATTTTGAATAATCTTGGCATTTCATAGGCAAATTTTTTTTCCTCACGGTTAAAGTTTAGCTTGGTAACAATGAATCTCCGTCTGGAGCTTAAATAGTTTATAAGTCTGTCGATGATTATGAGTGTCAATTTGTTTGGGTTGGTTTGAATTTGATTTGTTCCGTTCGAATTTATTCGAGTTGAATTTTATTTGAGTTTGGGTTGAGCCGAATTTGTATTGAAATTACGAGTTCGAATTTAGTTTGAATTGAATTTGGGTCGAAATATGTTCAAACTCGATAAATTCTAGTTGAATTCACATATTTATATATTTTTTATTTATTACATATATTAAAAATTTGAAATTTGAAATATTTAATTAAAAAAATATTCATTTTTTATTCTGTAAATTTACAGCAGGTCAGGTGGTTAGATATGGTTTGAATGATTAATTATTAAATTCTATATCATTTGTTGAATAAGAAATATTTTTAAAAATTTTTCAAATTTATTTTCCTTATTGAGCCTGATTTGAGCTCATACTCACACTTGAGCTGAGTTAGGGCTCAAATTTTTAAAGCTTGCTTGGGCCTAGTTCGAGCTTGATAGGGAATAAAAGACTTCAAGCTGAGCTCGTGCGAATTATAAGTATCATGGTTTAGAATCCAATGCTATTTCCCTGTTTAGATGGACGATTTTGCTTTAGCATGATTTAAAAGGATAAAGAATAATTTAATTTGAATTTATTTAAATAATTAAGTAATACAGTGCTATAAAATTGATAGATTTAACCCAAAAAAAGAGAAATTAATAAAATGTATTCTTTAATAAGAAGAATTAATATGAATATTTGCAATCACTAAATAATAATTAGATTAATGATCTGTAATCTCCGTGTTATTAAAATATCCCCAAAAATCCTCCACTTATTTTTCACAAAATACAGCATCAAGAACAGATGCTTCAACGTTTGTCAGGCCAAAAAACGTGGGGGAAAAGAAAAAAGAAAAGGAGAAAAATCACCATTTATCTGGAAAATATTAAAACAAAGATAGAAATCAGTAATCATACTAATTAAAAAGTTTTAACGAATATATAATTGATCAATATTGAAAACTTACAAGTTACTTGCAAATTCCACAGCCTAATCTATACTTATCAGATTCTTGTTTCCAAGTGATAAGAAAAAGGAAAGAAGAAAAACCTAAACGATCGAAAGAAACTGGAACGGTATATGTATTTCTGATCTCATTAAACCATGTAAGTCCTGCACATTTTTGTCTTACAGTAGAGCTTACCAATTTGACAACGTTATGGCTGCAGCAATTTGACCAGAGTGCATGTTGAATCAGGTAGGTGCCAATGAACTTGGCAAAAAGGTTGACAATTACGCATGAAATTGATGGACTTTTCAGAATTGTGTTGCCTCTCGCCACTACCTTCCTATGTGCTATGTCAATTTATAGTCCAGCTGAAGATCCAGCGGAAAGAAAAATACTATAAATAGGAAGATTAGATTTTGAAATTCATGAAACAATACAAAAACATCAACTCCCAACTACACTCTTTATCTGATATTGGACACATCTATTTTTAGATAATATTTCATCATTCACATCATATATAAATAAAGTTACGGTAAGCTGCTACATATCCATCTTCCAAAAGTCTTGTTTGCAGATTTTAGTAAGAGGTTTCGACAAATATGAAGTTCAAGGTTTACATTTTCCTAGGTGTTATCTTGGCATTTATTCTCATCTGTTCAACTGTAGTTGCCGAGACATCAGAAGATGAGAAAAAGAGTTAGTATTACTTTTTCAATATGTTATTGCTATTAGCATAGTTTGTACAAGAACTGAGAATTTGGATTAAGCCAAGGAGTGGTTCCCATGTTCTCAGGCCTCAAAATGGTGTTGTTTGCACTTTTGTACATGCTGCAGGTATGATTTCTGATATTCTACCCTAATTGTGTTAGTTCTGAATGTACAGCTCCTTTGTTTACCAGGAAAGGACGTAAAAGAGACAAATCTGGCTGATGATGCAAAAGAGCCCAATCAGTATGGAGGCCGCTGTAGATATGGCTGCTGCGGTGGTTGGGCCCCTTATGGATGTAGAAGATGTTGCAAATCTGGTATTCATTTCTAGAGTTGCATTATCATTTAAATATGTGGCATATTCCTTTAGTTTATCGTAGTTTTTCTTTTTCTTTAATCAAATTTGCAAAGGCTAGGTTGACATTTATATAGATGCAAGAGCTTCGCAAGAACCAGGAATTTGAATTAATAGCAGGGCTGGTTCCCACGTTCTGAATCACCGAAAGACTGTTATTTCTGCTTTTGCTTGAATAAACTGTTAAATTTCATTTTTCCTGCCCATCTAATGAAGTGAAAGAGACGAACGAAGCTCATTCCACCGAAGAGCCCGAACAGTATGGAGGGCGTTGTAGATATGGTTGCTGTGGTGGTTGGAGCCCTTATGGATGCAGAAGGTGTTGCAAAGCCGGTAGGTTTTTGCTAACATGATAACTGCAATATTGTCTAAACATTAACCATTTTTATATTATACCAACTTTAGTTTTATTACATGTTTTCTGCAATGGTCAAAGATGTGCATATTTATAGACGTCTTAACTATGCAAAACCTGAGAGTTTTACTAAAATATATGAGTTTGTTTCCATGCATTCAGTGATCAAAATGTGTTGTAAATTTTTACCTTTGAAGAAACTCTATAGAATTGGATTTTCCACTTTATTATACCTAGGTTCAGAATTGACAACAATTTTCCCACAACCAGGTAAGGATGTGAAAGAGATAAATCAGGCTGTGGATGCTAAAGAGCCCGAGCATTATGGCGGCAGCTGTAGATATGGTTGCTGCGGTAGGTTCGGCCCTTATGGATGCAGAAGATGTTGCAAATCTGGTGAGGCACCACCTACAGCAAAGATCTAATTAAAATCCATTTATAGGGTTAACATTCTATATATGTGGCGCTCAGTTTCTGCAGACTCTTCAGTCGTCTTCTAAAATATCAGGTCTCAAAAATAGAAACAAGGATGGCATTAAATCTGAAATGACAATTTAATTTTTAAATTCTATGCAGAACATGAAACTGAAGGAACAAATCCGGCAACTGGGGATGGGTACAACAGGGATCATGTCGCTGGATCTGGCAGTGGCTTCGATGGTTCGGGAGCTAAACCCTAAAACGGAGTTGGAGAGATTCGGTAGCATATGTACAAGCCTCCATGTACCCATGTTGATATACAAATAATAGACATGGAGCCAAATAGAAGAATAACAAAGATGGATTTGGGACTCCTACTTTAGCTATAGGATTAGATTCCTAAGTTGTATAAGTAAAATGAGTCCAATGTGTTGCAGTTATACGAAGTCTTTATGAAAAAGACTCTGTGTTTTGCTTTTCAAGCCTAAAAGAAACATTTATCAGGTCCATAGGACTTATTGGAATGTGCTCAGAGTCTTTAAAAAAGAATTGGAGTTTTGGTCTCATAAGTAATCTACGAATTATATCTCGGAAAAGATACTTGTTTTCCAAGAAAAATTAACCAAGCAAGATATGCTGGAAATTTTGGATTAATTCCAGAGAGAAAGTTCATTAAACATTCTACTTTCATGTATAGATATACTAATCTGGAACTTGTCTTCAATGCCTGCGGGCAACTTCTCGATTGCTGAAAAATATTTTAAAAATTTAAGATATAATATTATAATTTAAAAGAGAAATAACAAGAAAGAAAAATTTTGAAACCAACTCCAATTTAACTTCTACAAAACAACTTTTAAGTTAAAACAGGAAGCAAATTATTTCAAGAAACAGTTGTTAACGGAAAAAAAAAAAAGAACAAACGAAAAAAAGTTTCATTAAGCGACTTTTTTATGATACAATTTAGCACTTAAAAATGAATCAAGAGTGTATTAGATTAAGGGAGTTTGATAACATAATCTGGAATGAAGATTATTTTACAAATTTGAAGTACACTTCCCTCTTATACTATCAGATGAAGCACAACCTTTGCAACACCTCTTCTTCTCTTTCATATAATTTTTTATTTATATAAGTTGTGCTTTTACTGGCATATTAGAAAAGTAGAATAGAATATTCGAAACCAATTTGACTTAATAAGTAGGACCTTGACTTAACACTTATCACTTTATAACACTTACCACTTCATATGCTCATGTTAGAGTTTATTAATTTTTTATCTATTGGACAAAATTAACTCTATTCTTTCTTCTTGACCGCTAATCAATATAAACTGACTTCACTAATAAAATTTAAGGTATAAAAAATGATAAAAGTGTAAAAATGATAGTAGTAAGAGTTTTGTTGTAAAGTCAATTGGAGCAGATTTCACAGCCTTGGTGGAAGCCATAGTTGAAAGAACCCTTTCTTACTTCTTGTCATAGGCCCCTGTAGTAATAACCTTGAGCAACAACCTTTGAACATTGTAAGTCTATGAGTGAAACTTTTCTTTGAACTTATTGACGAGAAGAGATGGGAAGCAAGAGATAATCCCATTGGGCATATCAAAATTTGTACACCGATAAATTTTGAATCTAATTAAAAGACAAGAAAAGTTGAGACAAATGTATAATTTATTATTTTTTAAAGAGTTAATTACAATCTCTGAAAATTCTACATCAAAAGAATATACCTTCTGTTTCTTCTCTTGAATATATTTGCCTCAAAAGTCGAATAAGTATCTGCACCAATTACAAAATATTTTTTTCAATATATATATGAAGAAGGAAAGCTTGAATCTTCTTTGATGATGTGTTTGCCTCAAAGGTCGAATCTTTATCTTCTCCAATATATATATATATATATGAAGAAGAGAAGCTTGAATCTTCTTTGATGAACGATCTAATGATCCATCGCTAAGTTGAAGCTTTGAGTATATGTTTACTAGAGAGAGTTCTGTAATATCTTCTTGAGAGCTTTCGTCCTTCTTGAAAGCTTTCATCTAAATGGGGAGTTTCCCTGTATAATTATATCTTAAGGGTTATAGGCAAAAGATTTCATATTCTTTTGAATAACTATCTCTAGCTTGAATGGGTTTCTTATTCCTTAAGCAACTCATCTTATCAAACTTTTATATTGGGTCGATCTAACTATTTATTTGGGTCGCTTTAATAAATACAATTACCATAAGATGATTTAATTACCTAGTCCTAATAGAATTTGACCATCTTCATAACGTATTGAAATGTCTTCAATCAATATAGCCAACCTCAATTAATTCAAAGTAATTGAATTTTCTTTGTAGACTTCATTAAATAATCAAAATTAAAATTATATAATAATCTTAATTAAATAAATTCCTTTTGAATATCTACAAAGTGTAGCAGCATTCAAGCCCTGAATTACAACTAGCTACAGCAATCAACCCCAGAAAGCAAAGAAGATAAACCACCAATCAACATGAGCCATCTAGCATTAGTCGTTAGGTTCTTGACTATATTTTATCTTACAAGTTTTACAATTTATGAATAGTTTTTTATTTTTATTTAGTCAACCGTTGAATGATTTTATATCTTATTATGTACTTTTATCAATTTTTTAGCAATATATAATATATCTTGGATTTACAACAAGTTTTCCATTTTTTTAAAATAATTAAGAATTGACACGGGAAAATCTACAAGGCCGAGAGATTTGTAAGGAATTTACGAAAAAACTATTATGAAATGATTTTGAAAAGGCCATCATAAATTCCTGTAGATTTGGCAGGAATAATTAGTAAATGAATTAAAAATTAAAAAATCATCGCAAATCTATGAAATATTTGCAATAGAACCATCATTAAATGAATTAATAATTGAAAATGCAATCACATATCTTGTAAATTTCGAACATAACTTTTATTAAATGAATTAAAAATGAAAAAAGTCATTGCAAATCTCTCCCAGGTTTGTGAGGAATTTTCCATAGAACTATTATTAAATAAATTAAAAATAGAAAATGCTATTACAACTCCTTTGTAAGTTTGTGAGGAATTTAAGACGGTGTAATTATAAAATGAATTAAAAATTGAAAAGATAATCACAAATCCTTCACAAACTTTTTTGTTGCTAATCCGCTACAAGTTAACTTCATCTGTGAACAAGTGATGGGAATAGAAAGGGCAGTGCAATTTGCAACTGCTTGTGAAATTCAGTAGCAAAGATTGTTTTTGCGACACCCCTCTTCCTCGTGCATGTTCATTTTGCGAGGAATTTGCAAGACATGTAAATTTAACTGTTTCTTGTCGAGTGGAAGTCTACAAACTACAAGTGTATGGATTGAGAACCAAATAGCATAAGACTTGTGAAGACAACACTTTGTGATGTCTTGATTCAAGCTTTTGATTCTTCTAATGTCGATCGCGTATTTGAAAGCGTTCATCTTTAGTCTTTTTTCCTTGAGAAAGCTGCTGTCATTGAGAATTTATTTCGACCAGTCATTAGTGTTCTTCATTTTTGAAAATTAAGTTGTTGATTGTGGTTGGTTAAGCATCCGAAAATGATCATCTTCCTTTATCATGCACGATCATAGAATGTCCAATGGCTAAAGCTCATAGTCTTAAATCAGTACATTTGGTAAACTAGAACGCAATAAAATGGCTTTCCAGCCATGATCCCTTTCCATCCGTAATAGGGTTGGAATCAACCTTCCATCCCATTGTTTTGAATAAAAAGATAAGAGTAGAATGATGATTCATTTCCTATTGTTGGACTCAGAAAGTATATTAGCCAAGAAGAAGTTAGCCATTGAAAAACTAACAGTTGTTTAGTAAGCTAAATGTTGGATTGCTGGATGTGGCTATCGGCGAATTCCATTGGTTGGCCTAGTTCAATACAATGAGGTATGAGTTCTAGCTAATCAGTCGATAAAATGATGTCTGATTCATCGACCCTCCATTTTTAGGGTGAGTTCTTGAGTTAATTAAAAGAAGCCCTCATGAAGTGTACATGTGTTTGTAAGTTTCAAAAAAGGAGCAAAAGGCTAATGTAATTAATAAGTAAACTGGATTTATTGATGAAATGATGATAGAAAAGCTCAATTGAACAAAATAAGCTGAAATTACATCCAATTCCTAACTTAAAGAAAGGCATAAGTTGATAAAAAGCTACATAGAAGCTATAAATCTGTTACAAAGCTAAGTAAGCTGAATAAAAGCTAATATAAACAAGTTTTGAATCAATAAAAATAGAATACATGAAGCTAAAACTTGTTGAATTGGAGTTGCATTCGAGTAGATATGGTTGTGGGATGTCGGAATCGGCTTTTTTCTTAGTCTTCTTCTCTTTTATACTCAACCGAGAAGTCTTTGTTTCTTGCTCATGAACTTTGATGAAGCCATTTAGCCACTTCCTTTATGTGTTCCTTACTGTAAGCTCCCACTTTGTGGACTCGTGCATATTTGTAAGGAGTGGCCTGAAATCTCTGAAACAGCTAGTTTGGCCTAATAATCTCCAAGTAAATAGGCACAACCATAAGAAACTTGTTAGGTTTATGTCAATCGAGAATCTTAGTTAACATTCATCGATTGTTGCTTAATGTATTTGGTAAAACTTCTGCCAATAAAGCTCTAAATTGTCTGTGTTGGCCATTTATACCTTTAGCTATTAAACTATCACTTGAATTTTTTGCATCAACACCAACATTTGGTAAATTAGTTTCTAATAACACAATGAAATGATATTTAATGCAATATGATTTAAATGTCCTATTATATAATATTTAGTTATAATTTTTTCTAACTAAATATTATATTCTTGTCTAGTCAAATTTGAACATTTTTTTTCTTTTTGTTTCTTTTCTTTAAAAAAAACATCTTTAAACATTTTAGCATACTAAACGTGTCGTTAGTCGAAATTCTTTACCAATTTCTATTCTCCTAAAAAGCTGATAATTTCCTTCTCAAATTCAAATTCTCATTGAAAGTTGAATAATCAAATTATGATTAAAGTCCGATACTTTTCCTTAAATCTCCGAATTTTAAGTTGGTAGACTTTCAATGTATGAAATCAAAGATATCCTATAAGAGCATCCCCAATGACACAAAAAATTCAGCCGATAGTTGAATAGCTAAAGGTATAAACGGCTAACCGACAAGCAATTTAGAGCTTCATCACCAGTTCTACCAAACACATTTAACGCAATATGATTTAAAATTCCTACTATATAATATTTAGTTATAATTCTAACTAAATATTAAATTCTTGTCTAGTCAAATGTTGAACATTTTTTCATTTTTTTTTCTTTAACAAGACTTCTTTAAATATATTAACATACTAAACATGTCATTAGTTGAAAATCTTTACCATTTTCTATTCTCCTAAAAGTTGATAAGTTCCTTCTCAAATTCAAATTCTTGTCGACAATTGAATAGCATTATCATTAAAGTGCGATTCTCTTCCTCAAATCTCAAGATTTTAAGTTGATAGGCTCATAATGCATGAAATGAAATCAAAGATATCTTATAACAGTATCCCAGTGTTACATTCTTAACGTTATAAAAGGTTGTCATGTTATCAAAATAGATAATAGCTCAATAATTTAACTCTAATGCAAATCCTAAATGATAGGGAATAATAGGGTCAAAGCCACTATCTAGTGTTAGGCAACCTGATTAAGCTACTTACTTAGCAATTGAAGATAACTCCTCATTCTTAAAATTAATTTTTTTTTTTTTTACCTTTGTATTGCTGTAACTTTTTAAAGCTACATATAGTTTACATACTTCGCAGTGTTTGCTCGTAAGGAGGTACAATCTATTACACACATTTTTTTATTAAGAATTTGAAATGACATAAATAAGAATGAATTGTAGATGATATTGCAATAATGAGAGGAAAAATACATATACTAATCATGTTTAAAAGTCTCATACTAATAGTTATACTTACGATATAACAAAACTCCAACTACAATAGAATTAGTGTGGAATCATTTATAATCATTAATCAAATGATCATTTATCCAAGTCAGTTGCTTTTTAATAACTCAGCAACCTCCAATCACCTCAAAATGCCCACTAAACATTTATTGCACCAATTCTTATCTTCTTAATTTAGATCTCTATCCTTCATCACTAGTCAAATGCGGAAACTTTAAGTTTTTTATTTAAAAATTTAAAAAATTAAAAATATTTTAAGATTAATTAATTCATAAAATTTTAAAAATATTAAACATAACAAAATACTTCGAACCTTGTAAATTCAATCATGTGTCAATGCATTTAATATTCTATCTAATATCACTTTAAATACGCAAAACAATGTTATTATTCAAAGTATTAAAATGGGGCAGGAGATAAGAGTTATCAAAAGAATCATAGCTAATATATAAAATGTCAATCCATGTCAAGTTATTGTCTCTAGAAAAAAGTGAAACTCATAAATTAGTTTCAATGTATAATATCAATGTCCTTTAATCTTACCCACCCACATTCATTTGTTTTCCTTAAATAACCTAATTAAAATAACTTTTAAAGTAAAAAATTATCTCTAAATAATATAAAAATAACTTTTAAACTCAATAGATATTTTTAATTACTGAGTTGACAGCTTGAACAGAAAACATTTTATGATATTAACGTTATAATATTAAATAAGCTATAATAATCCCTAAAGAGTTTTTTTAGAATTATTTTTGCCATTTAAATCCCTCTAAAATATTCAAAAGCATACATCTGTTGTTTTATCAATTAACAAGTTTACTTATCACGTGATTTTCTCATGTATAAATCCCATCTTCTTTTTCGTATTTTTATTTATAATTGATTGTATCAAAGGTAGAGATGTTACAGAAGGGCGATCCGTCAGAGTTGGCCACAGAAGCAAGACACGAATTGGATTTAGTGATGGAGCGATTGAGTCCCTGTCCAGCCGGATACGCATCAGAGATAGCTTCTCTAAATAAGCATAAAAAAACAGGAAATATATATGTACGATTCTCTTGGAACCAAAAGGATCTTAGCTTTCGTCATGATTTCCATTCCTAATCATATAACCAGTTACTACATTCTGGCTGAGAAAATGAGATATTCCAACTTTAATGTTATAGAGGAAGGTGATAAATTCACTAACCAAACCTAGCAGGGCAGATCAGCTTAAAAATTGATGATTTGATTCTTTTTAAGTCCTAAGAGATTAAATGAATTACATTCACAACCATCTTATTTGCAAATATTATAACTCAAATAGTACTATATCCCTCTGGTTAACTCACTGCTATGCTCTCAAAGTTTCAAGAACTAGAGAATCCCATATGAGAGAACATCAAATTTAGTAGCAACACCTAATCAATCAAGTCTTAACAAAAGATCAGCTACACTAATCCTATAGTAGCAACACCAATTTGACTTGGTAAGATTATTGCATCAGCTATATGTCAAATACTTCTAAAACGTTTGACAAATTGTACATAAAAGTCACTTTCCATATAAAGTTCATTTGGAACGAGTGACAATCTGTACTTCCCGAGTCCTATCTGCGCACACCATGTTCTGTTTAGGAAAACAGATAATACAAATAGAAAGATAAAGAGTTTGACATCCAAGAAAGCATCCAAAATCTGCAACTCCCACCTGCACTCTTTATGTGAAACTAGACACTTCAATCTTCAAAGCATATGATCTCATCCTCATAGCAATTTCATCCTTCTCATGGTACTTCAGTACTTCTCACATGCTATAAATAGAGATCAGATAAGCAACTATAGTTCCATCCTACTAAACACATTTCTTGCAAGATTTACAGTAACAGAGTTCGGTGAAATATGAAGTTCAAGGGTTACAGTTTCCTTGGTCTTCTCCTTGCAGTTTTTCTCATCTCTTCAAATGTGATCGCAGAGAAAACTCTAGATGGGCAAAGCAGTAAGTATAAATTTCAAGTTATTATGCATGTATAAGTTTCTCTTCAAGTTATCCTTATAACGTATTCTGAAAGAACATCTATATTTTGAGATACCTTTTCTTATGGTTCAAAGTTTGTCATATCTACCACAGGTGAGTTTCACATAAAGTTCTTCCCTAATTGCTGGAATGCTAACACTAATATGCCACAATTTCCCCTAAATATGCACCAAATATCACTGTCTCTTCTACATGTAAACCGCTGTCACCTTTGCATATTCTCTAGGTAATCAAATTCTTTTGTATGATTTGAGGACTCCATGTTAGTTTCTCTACCAAGAGAATAGCCCTGAATTTTCAGATGCTTGACTTGCCAGGCAATGAAGTTAAAGAGACGACTGAGGGTGACGAAGCAAAAGAGGCCGACCAGTATGAAGGTCCTTGTAGATTTGGCTGCTGTGGTGGTAGAAGCAATTACGGATGTAGAAGATGTTGCAGAGCTGGTAAGGCACATAGCATACTGAGATAATACTTCATTTGTAAGGCTGCTGTTTGATGATCAGTTTTAGTGTCAGTAATAACATTAATATTCACTTATATATAACATAGGAAATGCATTCGACCTAGAGACGCTCCCATTATTTATTTTTTCCTACTTACAGAAGAGGCCAATGAAGGAAAATATCAGGTAGCTGGTGATGGCTATGGCGGTGGCTGGGGTGGACAAGGTGGTGGTTATGGCAGTGGCTGGGGTGGACCAGGTGGTGGTTATGGCTGGGGTGGTCGCGGTGGCGGCGGCGGCGGCAGCGGCTGGGGAGGTGGTGGTGGCGGCTCGGGTGGAGGCTGTCGATGGGGCTGCTGCGGTCGTAATCAGTGGGGAGGTTGCAGGTGCTGCTACACTGCCAAAGAAGCAAGAACATACATCGCTGATGAAGCAAAGCCCTAAATCAAAGTGCCGTAGCATATACGCAGGCTCCATGTTCACGAGTTTACATACAAATAATACGGCATGGACTAGGTCCAACTAAGAAGTACAAATAACAAAGATGGTGGATTTTAGACTTCTACTTTCACTCGAGGGTTAGATCCCTGAGTTTTCCCAGAGGAGATGTCCACTGTCTGTAGTATTGCAGTAGTATGAAGACTGTGCAATATAAATGCTCTGCATTTTCAAGCCTAAAGACCACATTCTTGACCATGTTACTATCTACAAATTCCAGATGAAACAAAAATAACAATTCCTTACACGATCATACATCTGAAATATAAACAAAAAAATCTACTCAGAATGAAAACATAAAAAGACAAGATTTTAAAGGAGCAATAGTTTCAATTCTACTTCTAGCACACTACCCGACAGGAAGAAGTGAGCACTATATGTTATTATTGTTTGTGCTCGGTCACTGTCAAGAATATGATAAGTTAATTAGCTTCAGAAACCTGTTGGTGAAGTAAAGAATAAGTGAGATAAAAGATTACTATCTTATACATTTAGAACACTGCTCACGAGGCTTATGAACTGTTTAGATAAAACATTTCATTCTGAGAAGTGAATATTGTCTATAATACATGAATGTTGCAGTTAACATTCAATGTAAAACAAGATAAAGTTATCAATCACTAATATTTACATTAGTTTCGCTAACTCCGAGAAAACTACAATCCCATATCACTATGTTTTGTTAATAAATTGAATTCAGAACTTCAGATTCATTAGTTTTAAGCAGAATAGTGACTCCACTAAGGTTTCAACCTCCCTCTCTAAATGTAATTCTGAATTTACAAACAAGATATGCATCTGAGATATACTAGCCAAAAGGTCACACGAAAAGCATCAAGTAAATGGGTTCATAACCACACAATAAAAAATTAATCTATTAGAAAAGGCAACAAAGAGGAGTGTATACTGGATTAAAAATCATGATATAATTAGCGAGATCATGTTGACTACTAGCATACTCAGCCTCCTGGTAGCAACTTGCATAGCTGCAATAAAATGGAGGAAGATATCTTTATAAATCAGTAGTCTACTGAAACTAGTATGAAGCAACCATTCAATTTCCCCACATAAAACTGAATTTAATCAAGACAAATTTACGCAAACAATCCATTTGGCGTGTTGAGAACATCCCATAGCCTGGTATTTAGAAGAATGATGGCGCAGTTGACTGTATCATCTTATATCCATGGATCTTTTACTACTGCTTCCTAAAATCCAGTGTTTAATAGCAAAGGACGACTCAGATAGTAATGCTGACCATTTGGAAAGGAGAAAGGGGAAAAAGAAAAGAAAAAAGGTATAACTAATAGCAAGAAGAAGTGAAAGAGCATCCACTAGATCCTCCTCCTTTTAAAGATAAGTTCACATGTTTAAGGGATAGAAAACCTAAAAGAATTCAATTCCCGAATATACAAATTGTTGCAGGGATAAGAATAAAAGAAACAAACAAAAAGAAATACCTACATGGTCTTTTTTTTTTTTTTTTCCTCTCTTTCTCCTTTAGATTCCCTGGGTTTTTCAAGTTTCTTTTCTGTTTATCTTTCTTACCCTTTATCCTCATAAGATTGATAATGTACTGAGACTATGCACATCATGTGAATGAGTCAATATCCTCAAGCCTATTTATTTTTTAATCTAAAACAAAATAAAAAAATGAAAATATTTCATCACTGGAAGTTCAGTCAGACCAAATACCATAGAAAATATTCTCCTTGTCAAAAGCATCTATCAATACAACACATTAAAGTAAATTAAAAAATTATTATTTTATGCACAATGCACAAGGAGTAGATTTGAGTTAGTCCAAAACATATTTCCATGGACCCCACACAAAGCCTCCAAAAACCATAGGAATAGAAATAGGAACAAGTTGAATCTCCATTGCATTAATGTCGTTCACATGCTGAATGAGACAGTATGATATCACACTTCAGCAAGATGAAGTTAGTTTCTGAACCAGTTATAGATCAAACCTGAAAACTCGGTAAATTTACAATTGAGAGCAATGCAAAATGCTGCCGCTGCAGTAACATCCAAAACGTTGAACTATATATTGGATGGATAACTAAGCTGAAAAGCAATCAATCTCTTGCCGAAACATTAAAGATAATGATGCTTTCCACTCCTTTTGTACATTCTTGTCAGCAAGCTGTCCATGAGCAACCCAGGTGTCAGAACATCATCAAGTTTGTCGAAATCCCAACAACAAATGGCTCCATTAATAATCGAGTCAAGAAGTAAAACATGAACCCCAGGGCAATGGAAATGGGAAGTGCTGGTAAAGCATGTCGACAAACTGCCAACAATATCAATGTGCAACCAAGTCCTGATATAATTGCAAGATAACAAGCATATACCGTCATCAAATCATACATAGCAGCCCTTCCCACCAACACGCTGTAGAAAACAAAGTCACCCAATCCAAGCTTGATTCCCCTACCACTCAATGCCTCCATCTCATCATCATCCCTTTCCCTCTCCTGTCTCCCCCTCCCACCATTCATATCCACAAGCGAGACCTCATTAGATTGCCAACTGCTATTAGTGTCGTTCTCCCTAATGTGACCACCACTCCCAGTCAATGGAGAGCGCCTCAAATTACCAGCCATCAAAGGCGATGTCTCCCCTTGATCATCCCTCACAACTTCAATCTCATTGTCATCCTCTCCCTCATCTTCATTTTCGATACCAACAATAGAATGCCCCCTCTCACTCCCAATCTCTTCACCGTTTCTCCTGCTGGATGAAGATAATGTTTGCAGCTCAACTCCACCAGATGATTCCCCACCATTACCAATTCCATTGTTCCTCGGTACCCCAGCAACCAAAAGCCCTCCTAAACTTGGGCCTCGATTCCCGGAAACATTAGTAGGCCTAGCCTCATAAACCAAAGCCGGAAGCTCCTCTTCTCGGCTTGATGCCAACTCAACCAAAATTTTCAACGGCCCACCGGGAGCCAAAACCGCAACTAAATCATACAAAGCCAAAGCCACAAGCAAACTCCAGGTAGTCCATTCAGGCAACCTCGTAAACCAAGCAGCCACAATAATCCCCAAAGCAACCGTATAAGATTGCCTCAGCAGAATTGGCACCCCATTGGAGAAAATTGAAAAAACCCCAAGAACAGTAAAATTAAAAAGCAACAAAAAGCAAGTAATCGAATCAACTGGGATATTAAAATGCTGAATAATAGTCAAAAAAATCGGACCCCCCATGAAAGCAAGCACAAAGAAGGCGGAGAACCTAGTATACTGTTTGAGAAAATTGGTCCAGTGGTAATAATAAAGGAGGACCAGAAGGAAAGTAACAAGGGCAATGAGAATAACAAAAACCAGAGCATTCAGCAAAGAACCTTCCAGCTTTTGAGTTGGGGTATCGGCTGGGGACTCGAGATAGACAAGATTGGCAGCGGTGCGGACGGTGGAGGTGGAGGAGGAACTGGAGGAAGAGGTGGTGGAGTAGACCAGAAGGACTACCAAGAACATGCAGATTGAGACTGGGGACATTACTCCGATTATTTCTGATCCGATTAATTCCAATATGCTTCCGCTCTCCATTTCTGGACGACTGTGGAGGGCTTTCGCGGAGGAGGGGGAAGACGGGGGTTTTGGGGGAAAATTGAAAGGTAAGATGGAGTATCGTTTTAAGGGGAAAATGAAGACATGTCTTTTAGTTGCTCTTTTCCAGGAGAGTGACGTGCTAGGTTTAATAGAGTAACTACTAGTTAGTGTGGGAGGGTAGGGGCAGTAGCACAGTCAACGGTCTATTGTGGGAAAAATTAATTAGTTAAGCCATGCAATTAAAATAAGTTGACCCTGTGATTGTTGGTGTTTAGAAATGCCTAGCCCATGAAGGTTAATTCGTGGAAGTTAGCCATCGTCAGGTATACTAGATTTGAGTGTGTATAAATTTATTGATTTGGTTATGGATTATATTGAATGTAAATGTGTATAAATTTGTTAGTTTGGTTATTGATTGATCCGATCGTGGTAAGTTTTTTATTTTTAATCACAATGAGGTCTATATTTCAATTAGTTAATCATTAATTGGCTTGTCAAATCTTTATCAACCTCTTATATTAAAGAGTGAAGTTTTGAATTAATTAAAGAAAGCCCTAAAAAAAGTATATAACGGGTGGTTAAAAAAATTTAAGGTGATTGAGGTCAAAATTTATGAATGGCGAAAGAGATGCAGATGAATAATAATGAGTTAAAGAGATATGCAAGCAAAGTAAAATTTTAATATTTTAATGCAAATAAGGGCTAGCTGGATAGTACAAAATTCATAAAAGGAAAGCATACGAAAAATAACATGCAATGACTAACAAGTTATATAAAATATGTACAGTTAATAAACGAAATAAGAAAAATTTTAGAAGTTATCTAATTAAACCGTCGTAAAACTAATTAAGGAAAATAGTATTGAATTAGCTAAGAAAAATTATATAAGCATTAACGAGGAAAACATAAGCTGTAAGAGCGTGTTTAAAAGTTAGCTAGGAAAGCTGCATAAAACTTGTTTGAAGGTCAAGAAATGATGTATTAAGCTTAAAACATTGCAAGAATAGAATTGGAAGAAATAATTGAAGTAATTGATAAATACATGATTTATCTGATTTATTGTGGATTCATTCACCTTTTTTTCTTGTTATTTTATCTCTTCTTTTTATATTCAGCCGAGATGATCTTCTTTCTCGCATACGAAGTAAGCATAAGCCACTCCCCTATTTCCTTGTTTGCTATTTCATTATCATTTCACGTCCTGATTTTTTATTTGGCTAGTAAATCATGAGCTGTTGATTTATTTTGTGTCGATTGAACATTTTTTTGATTGTAGCTTATTTGGACGATAGAGTTTTAGCAACGAATTACATGTTTTGAACTTTCAGCTGGTTGTCTCACATCTCTTAAATTTTTTAAGTTAATATTTACTTATTAACAAGTGCCATTCTTTTCAATAAGATGATCATATTAAAAATACCATTCCAATCTTTAACTATTAATTCACCTGATTATTAAAAAATATTTTTAAAATAATTTTTTCCTAGATGTAAATGATGTATAATAATTAAAATGATATGTCGAATTTGAATTAATGTATCAAAATGTGGCAATATGATGTTAAATCCAAGGTAAAGATGTCAAGTAACTTGCTAAAGGATTAAATGATAGCAAAGCAAAGCAGGAATACAAATAAATGAGAGCTAATGGAATAAAAGAAATTGGAATAATTTGTATTACTATAAAATGGCATTAATTATAAATACATAAGAAAGAAAACGACAATGTAAAGGATTGAGAATAAATGCTCGAAAGAATATCAAGAAAACTTGGCAGTAATTTAACGTTAAACTTTGGTGATGGTGGTGTGTGTTTTCCTCGAATACCAATCCTCGATTTTACATAATTTTCAAGAAGCCATTATGATTGTATCTTGTGGAAAATGGTAATGCAATTTAATAATTAAAACTAAATCATTCAAAATTCATTACATTAAGGCCCCGGTTTTTTTTTATTTTTTTTGTGTGCAAAAAGGATCGAAACTTTGTTTAGAGACAATGAAGAAATTATTTACAAGGCAGGAGACCAAGGAGCATTCCGCTGCTCATTTGCCGCCTGTAACGGACTAATACTCTAATGTATAAATAGAACTCTAACCTGGGCCCCTGGGGGTGAACCCATGCTGAAAAAACTGGCAATTATGCCATCTCCACAATTGTAAAATTGTCTCGCTAAACCACGTGCTCCAATGACCACCTCCACTACCCCTAGATCAGGTACTTTCCAGATTCCTATTGAGCCACAGAGCCACATCATCCGAGCTGAAGAACTCCTACCATCAATCCCTTGGCAACAGCAGCAGCTAGGTTAGGCGCGCTTGCCGACAAACTCTCCGCGCATGGAGACTAGTCTCCTCCAAGCCCAACGCACACAAGTTACACAGGGGTTGTTGTACCAATCCCAGATGTGTAATAACCCAGCAGTCTTCAGCCTGTTTTCTCTGACGAACCAGAGATGCAATTCCCGTCTCAATGGGCCCTTCTGCGGCTAAATTCACTGGCACTTCTGTTTCTCGTGCACTGAATAGTTGAACTGCTACAGGAAAAGATTGCAAATAGAAGGAGAAACAGAACCCCCTCCACTCCACCGTGGAGAATCTCTGCCATCTGAACCATTCCACAGCATTAGCTCGAGATCACTCTGAATCGCACCGGCAACCTCCCCTCCAGCAAGACCCAATTCTAGCCCCCATTACGAAGCCAGATCACTCTGTGGCCCCTTCCGTTTGGTGGATGGGGCTGGGCTTCCAAATGCACTTGAGTTGTATAACCAACTATCTAACCAAAACCGAACCATATTCCCACTCTCCAATGCCCATTCCAAGTTCCTATGCAACAACGAGTCACCCGACATAGACCCTTCCATATATGCGTTCCATTCCCCACATTACTAGGTTGCACCACCGAGGAAGCGGTCCATACTTGGCCGTCATCACCTGCATCCATAAAGATTTTGAGTTTGCCAACCCATGCCACCCTAACTTCACCAAAGAAGCAAGGTTAAGCTCCTTTAGACACCGCAAGCCCAAACCACCAGCTTCCTTGGGAGAACAAATTATCACCTTACGAACCATATGCAATTTCTGGCAATTCAACTGATCACTCCAAATGAATCTTCTACTAAGGTTCTCTAACTGCTAGATCACCCCTAGGGAAAACGTAATGTATGCATAGCATAAAAGGGTATAGTGGAGAGGATGGTTTGGGTTAGAAGAACCCTAGCCGCCGCCCAATCCTCCAGCGCCAAGTTTCCTTTGTACTTTATACATAAGATACTTAGAATAATAGGGTCTTGGGGAATGATTGGCTGTGTAATGGGCAGTCCTACCTGACAAATAATATTTGGGGTTTTTGAATAATTTTGAATGCAATTTGGGGATCAATGCTTAAACTGTGACATAATGGACTCAATGCATTTGAAGAATGTCATGATTTCAAAACCAATGCATTCTCTAAATGGGTTGCTCATTTGGGTTCTATTATTGAACAACTAAGCATATTCTATAGATTAGAAGATTCGCTAATAATCAAAGCCATTAGACAAAAGGCGAATTAACCCACAAGCAACTTTATGTTTACAAAGAAACTATGAATCAATTACTTCAATCACAAAATCTGGATTGCTTTCTGAGTTGCTCTCGTCTTGCAGTTGCTGTTCATTAAAAAATCCTTCCAAAAAATCCTTCTAAGAACCAGAAAATCAAAATCAATCGGAAGAAACTTTCAATCAAGAAACAAACCAAGAAGAAGCAAATCGCCACTCCGTCAAGCCAAGAACAAGGCCTCACTAAAGCGAATTTGTGGAGTGGAAATTTTTCTGTCTTAGGTAATTATATTTTTGTAGCAGATGATGGTAAGGACCTAATATTTGTGCCATAGTTTAAAAAGTTTGTCCATTGACGATGCTGATCCCCAAATAGCTTCCAAGTTGGTCAAAACCCCTAATATTTGTAGATTCTATAATGATTAATTAGATAAATTAATGACGATAAATTGTTGAGAATTACTATTTCGATATAATTGGGGCACATCGTATGAAATATGATTAAAATAAAAAAAAAAGAAAAGTAAAATTTGAACCCGCATCCTCATATAAGGACCACAACTTGACTCTGGTGCTTTAGACTACTCAACTATTAACCTCTACATTTATTATATAAGTTTAAACTAGTGTCATTAACCTTCACTTTAATGTGTGTATTATTGGAAAAGAACATAGAACTATGATTAGAAGAAGCAAAGATTGGAATAATAAAGAAATAGTTAAGATCTCCTTGATGTTCTTTCATTTTTTCTTTTTTATTATTTACAAAGTGATCTATATTATTGAAACAAGAAGAAATCAAGGTTACATATTGAGGGTTAAGACCAAAGAACTCTGGTAAATCCTACGATATTATTCTATAATATTTAGGGATTTTGATAATGACTTGCATTTATGTTGTCATTATAGGAAAACTGATAAAACTGATCTAGTGACAATATAATTTGTGTTTACATTGTCTATAAAAAAACTAATCAAACTGATCTAGTGACAATAGAAAGTTGTCATTAATAAGACTTAGTAGAACATCTTTGTTCTCACACAGTGGTTTAGGCTAAAGGAGTCTTTGTAACAAGAATTTATTCTTATCACTATAGGCACTAATGCTTGTACCACGTAGTAACAACAACATTTCTCGTCACTATTTTATTGATTTTGTTGATACTATTTCCCTTACCTTGTTATTAGAATGGCTTAACGAGTGACCACTTCCTCAAAAATATGAATGGCAACTTCTTTATTTGTCATGTGGTACATTAGTAACTAACTTATGTTATTACAAAGATTGATAAATTTAGTCCTATAAGGACAACCTTTATTGTCCTAACTATCAGTAATTCAGTAACACCCTAAATTTATTGTTGTAATTATAAAATAACTAGTGAAATTTTTTGTTTATATAATTATATTAAGCATTTTTAGTGGCTACTTTTATTTTCTTGTTCCTATTGTAATATAAATTCATACTCTTACCAATCTAAAACGAATATACAGACGAAGGCATTAAAGTCAATATACACAATGAGCACAATCAAAATGCAACTGTATAGATAAATATTCAAACTTATGGACATACTACTCCAATTAAGCAAAAGGTCAGCTCCAATTTGATGTTATCTTGGCACCATCATCAAATTCGTCATTCGTGGAAATAATTACAAAAATTCAGCAAGATTTACAATAGAGAAGAACTGGGTAAAGAAGAGTGTGAAAGCAAATGAGTTACAGAAAGAAATAGAATAAAAAGTAACATGATTTCCTCATTAATTGCTTGAAAAGAGAGATATCTTGTTTAGTACTTCATAATATGTTAAAAAACTTCCCACCCAAAAGCGGCAAAAGGAAAAAGATAATCCAGAGCAGGATTCCGTGGAGTATGGAACATCCAACTAGTTATAGAAAATGCAATATATGCTTATCCATAAAAGGAAAAGAACAAAAAAAAAAAAAAAAAAATGGTCCAAATCGATCTTAAGAATTTGGATATTCTAATAGATGCTGAAGCATAGAGAACAAAATATTGTCTATCTAATTCTAATAATCTGATATATTAGTAATGCACCTGCAAGAGCAATGCCAAACATAACTTAATCTAAGACACAAATAATGGTGGTAGTATGCAAATAAGACAGAATGCAGCAGTTTTGCAAGAGCATGGCAATAAACCATCCATGATGATGTTGAGTAAATTTTGAGTGCAATCTGCTTCCCAAAATAAATGAACCCAAAAGTACACAAAAGATGGTCCCCATTTGTCCCAGGTTTCATTACGTTGCATCCGGAGGTTCTGGTTTTATAAGTAAGGCATCAAAAGTGTAAGTTGATAAGAGACAACTTTGATTTATGTGGATCTTATCATTGCAAGGTCTGGTAAAAGGGATAGAAAACAAGTAGAAAGTAAGTTATAAGAAAAATCACAAACCACATGTCTGAAAAAATGCATTGGAAAACCCTACTATTCCTGAAATTTCCGAAAACTTCATTCCTCCATCTTCCACAACGTGTTCTCCTATAATTTCTGCACCACATGACTTCTCTGCAAACTTCTGCACCACCTTAAGGTCTACTAGATCTAGGTGTCCTTGTCTTACTATGTGTGTAATTCTCTTGTTCATCATGTCTACTCCGTTTCTAGTTCTACTTAAATTCCCTTTCCACCAAACCCAGGGAATTAATTTCTGAATAAATCTACGAAGATAATTAGGAGCTAAACATACAAATCTCATCCAAAGTAGCAACTATGATTGTGAAATATACAGTTTCTCTTAAATCAATTACCAAACTCTTTCTCGTTGAGATGAGCAAGCTTTATCATATCAAGATTAGGAATTAATTAAGTAGCTGCAGATCAAGATATAGATGTAACCACTATGATCATCATTTAAAAATCAACAATCTGAGACCAAATCAAAGGAAAATGCACTTAGTCTTTAAGATTTGCACTTAATATGCTGAGCAAAATGTTCATTGATTCTTTACATAATAGGATGTCTCCACGAAAAGACACATTCTGCCACACAGCTCTCGAACTTCAAGTTTGAGGATAGTAAACCTCTATCATCAACTTGATCCTAGAAGGGCGAAAGAAATATAACAGATATTGAAAGAGCTATTTCTGGAGTGCTAGCAGGCGATTGATGGTTCTAGATGAATATCATAATGCAATTTGGAGAAATATTTCAAAAATAGACCATATCTCTCCATAACATCAGAAGGTCCCAGGTCCAATTTCACATTTCGAAGTCTTCATAAAAGAAGTTTGTCGAACTAAATCAGCATTCATTTCTCGTTTAAAATACTTCAAAAAGTACAAATATACGACTAAACAACAATATTCCAGATTAAGTGTCTTGTTTCATAAATTAATACACCTCAGCCACCAACAATGTATCATCATCTCGCAAAGAACAACCCATGCTTTAAGGCCTGAACAAGATCCTTGTGATTTCCAAGTTTGCGTGCAGTTATTGCGATTGCAGAACGCAAAGTAGCCCCTTTGGTGCTCAGGACATGTTTTACCAGCATCCGCTCCAGCTATGCTACCTGTCACATGTGTGTAGCAGTATTCCAGTATTCCCACCAGCACAAATACCATCAAATTTAGTACTATTTCAATCCAGAAGATAAATTCAAAAACACCACAGTGAACAGAAATAATAGAATTTTGGATGTTCCGGTCAAAATCAAAAGCAACAAAACCAAATAAAGATATTTTCCAAACAATAAGAGTCTTTTATACAATTCTTTTTTCATAGAACTAGCAATCAAGTAAATAAGAGAGACAAAAGTATCGTACAATATGATAGACAAGTCACTAAAAACAAAATGAAGTTTGTCCAATAAAACAGAAACCCAGCAAAAGTTAGTTACGAGTCCAATTAGGGGAAAAAAAAAAAAAAAACTGTAAAAAGGACACAGGTTATATTTGCATTTAAATAGTAGGGGGAGATAAAAAGAAGTGTTACTTGCCAGCAGCTTACTGTCTGGAGAATATATGCATTGACCATGGTTTCTCCTTTCTGAAATTTTTTAGAGATAAAGGATTTATGTTTTCATCTTGTACCATTTAGCACTTAATCAAAGTGAACTCGCAAATAATTTAGGAAAAACCGTTCATCTCCTCACTAATAAGATTGAGATTTCAAAACTCTTATCATATACAACTATATCAAAAACCAAAACTTCAACTTCTTTTCAATATAAACGAACAAATTCTTTGAACGGTTGATCTGTTGCTGAACCCACCTTCAGCTAGACAATCTCTCATCCCCCCGTAAGACCTATTGAATTGAACCAAATGGATCTAACACAATAAGAACCCCTGTAAGATATTCCAAGTGCGGGCATCCAATGGTTTTGATTTTATCACACTCTAACTAATAAGAGGTCTTCAAATGCACCTCACAACTCCCTTTTAACCAAGTTTCTGCTTGCTATGTGAATCCCATATTATGACTACATCCTCCATTAAAATCTACTATGATCTTAATTGTGACCAGGATGGCCCTATGTCAAAAGTATAAATTACTGCAATGAGTAGAAAATTTTGGTTTAGTGAAATAAATTCGCGAAGATAAAAAGAACACCAGATTGGACATTACCATTTGACTTGATGTGCAATGCTAGCGATTATGTTGTAGGGCTAGTTCTCGCGTAAAGGGGGAAAAAAAAAAAAAAAAGAAGCTATTTCATCCTATTTACTATGAAAGAAAAACCCTCAATGAAGCACAACAAAGCTACATAACCATTAAGAAAGAATTGCTTGCAATAGTATTTTCTTTTGAGAAGTTTCGAGCTTATCTAGTAGGAAAAAAGATGATGTATTCACTGACCATTCAGCAATCAAATACCTAATTTCAAAGAAGGATGCTAAACCAAGACTGATAAGATGGATATTATTTCTACAAAAGTTCGATTTAGAGATCAAGGACAAGAAATTAACCGAGAACCAGGTAGCTGATCACTTGTCCAGATTAAAAAAGGAGAGAAGGATCTTGAAGTGCAGATTGTTGAAACATTTCCTATTGAACAAATTTTGACCATTTTAAATGTTATACCACCACGGTCTACCCGCATAGCCAACTTTCTCGTCAATAGGATAAAACCTCTTAGACTAAGTAAGCGACAAATAAAGAAGTTCATGCATCATGTGAGATATTACTACTAGGATAAGAAATTTCTCTACAAGCTTTGTGCAAATTAAATTTTGAAGAGATGTGTTGCTGATGAGGAAGTTCAGAGTATGCTACAGCATTGTCATACATCACCATATATAGGACACTTTGGAGGAACTAGAACTGCTGCTAAGGTACTTCAAATTGGTTATTATTGGCATTCATTGTTTAAAAATACGTATGAATTTGTTAAGTCTTGTGATAGATGCTAGTGAGTGGAAATACTTCCCCAAGACATGAAATACCATCAAATAACATTTTGGAAGTCAAGCTTTTTAATGTTTGGAGAATAGACTTCATGGGGCCATCCCCCAGTTCCTTTGGAAATTCCTATATCCTTAGTCGTTGTGTATTATGTGTCCAAGTGGATCAAGATAGCTTTCAAGACACCATTGGGGATGAAGCATTATAGATATAAAAAACAACTTCGGATGAAGCTTTATGGGCATACATAACAACTTTCAAGACACCACTGGGGATGTCTCCTTTCATATAGCAAAAGGAAAAGATTGTCACTTGCCATTTGAACTAGAACACAAGGCACAATGGGCAATCAAGTCATTGAATCTAGATTTAAAATAAAATGGTCAACATAGAATGCTACAACTTAATGGGATGGATGAATTCAGGAATGCTGCTTATGAAAAGGCAAGAGCATATAAGGAGAAGACCAAGAAATGGCATGATCAGAAGATTTTAAAAAGGGAATTCCGGGAAGATCAACAAGTTTTGCTATTCAACTCAAGGTTAAAGTTATTCCCTGGAAAATTGAAATCTCAATAGTCGGAACTTTTTGAGGTTATCAAAGTACACCCTTATGGAGAGTACAATTGAAGGATGATAGAAGTGGAGGAACATTTCAAGTCAACGGGTATAGGCTAATGTATTATCATATCGGAGAGCAAAAAGGAGAAGGATTTCTTTAGCACTTTGCAATGCACTATGGCGTTACCACAAGGTCGGGCTGAGGACTATAAAATAAGCACTGAAGGGAGGCAACTCTTGCTTACGTTCTTTTTTTTTTTTTAGTTAATTCATTTTCTTTATTTGGTTTTAACCCACTCTTAAAAATCACTAATTTCTGAAGGGTAGGATGCAACTACACCAATTGTTTTTGCCTTTTGTAGGAAAGAGAAGACATAGAAAAACACAAAAAGGCAATTAAAGGCTGGGGAGATACCGCGTCACAGAAATTTTTTATTCAGCAGAAAGATGGATAGGTGGCAGCATGTCATTCATCGTTAGAAACGAAAGCTTAGAATGGCACTCAATCTAGCAGTTGCAATTCTTGGAACTCAAAAGTTATGACGGAACTAGCAAAAAGAAGGAAATTCTTGGAGATTAAACCGTTAGGGCCAATAAGATAGCAACAATTAAGTTTGAATAAGAAACAAAATTAGCCCAAAAGATTTCTAAAACAGCAAAACAAACAGGAGAGAGAATAAGAAGAAGACTCTCAACAATGAACAGGAGAGCGGTGATGATGCTAAGACTCAGCAATCTAGCAAGGCCAAAGAGTGACTCTGCCAATCGATCTACCACGAGCGTTGTGTCAACTCTCTTTTGAGAATTTGTTACTTGAGATGTTGATTGAAACAATGTTTTACTGCTTTTTGGACTTATCTTGCTTATGTTTTGGTTTGTTAGAATTTGGTATTTGGCATATTTGGTGATTTGGTTCAGCTTTGAGTTTCTATTTGAAATCATGCTATGAATCCCCTTTACTATAGCATAATCTATTTTGCTTTGGGTGATTGATTGAGCTAATTATGCTAGCCTATTTAAGGTTGTTTAGCATTTTGATGAATCACTTGGAATAGGTTAAGGTGTTATATTTTGTTTATGGTTGTGCAAATCCTTTTTACGAACTCATAATTTTCTATGATTTGGTAGAGAGTTTGAGCTCCGAACTTAACCTTGAGAATTTTCTGTGAAATTTCTTTTGCTATGAATTCTTTTGAAAGAGTTTTCAAAATAAGTTTGGGGATAAGAGAAAAAAGAAACAAAAACAACAAACTACTCTGCTATTTTTAGTGCCTAAGTAGCCAGAGGTACTCATGCTGCCCATGTATATCTTTGCATAAAAAGGGAATGAGGCAAGAGAATGAGATAGCAATTTGTAAGATGTGACTTATGCTGAGTAACCAAAAGCACTCATGTGACCCATCGGGTATTAAACCTAATCTATGCTTTCCTACAATCTCACTATAGGACATAATTACATAATCCATCAAATTCCAAAATTGAATAACAATATTTTCACGTTTAAATTGACAAACTCTAAGTGTCGCGGAAGTGGTGTTGACCCCTGGGTGTGCACTCAGGTAGCAGCGCGCAATAACTCTGGTCACCTGGGCGTCTAGGCACTCGGTCGCTTGGGCACCTGGGCGCTGCGCGTCTGGAGGCCCAACAATTGCCTCCAACATACCTATTTTCGGCAAGGCTTCTGGCGAGTAGTTGACCGAAGTTGCAAATATGGAGAGATCCAGTCAGTGAACAGTTTCCAAAAGAGAATAGCTACCAACCTTAGCAAACTACACTCCAGAAGAAACCTTAAAGCACTTGGTCAAGTCGCTGAGCAACGCCGAGCGACGATCGGCGAGCAAGACAACGACAAGCAAATGCAGGAGGAGAAGATCAAGTCTGTAGGTCTAGGCTCAAACAAAGTCAAGATCACTGGGGACTCACGCAGCTGGGTGAGCAGCGGTGATGATTGGCGATGAGGAAAAAAAACATTGCACGCGGAAGCGCAAGCAGCAGGAAGGGTTTGCGGAAGACGGCGTTAGGTTAAGCCGATTAGTTTTTTTTTTTTTTTTAAATTTCAAACTTGGGCCCTAACCCAACCCTTTGGGCCTCCTCATTCCATAACCAATCCAGTCCATTAAATTAAATTCTACAAACTTTCCTTTTGATAAAAAAAAAAATCTATTTTCCGAATAAGAAACGAATAAGCCTAACAAGTCGAGCCACTAACTAACCAAGGACCCTCATTCCATTAACACGATAATCCCATACTTATAAAACATATGATAAAATAATAACCACATAGAAAACTATCCAACCCTAGTTGGCACACATAATCATACAACCATACAAAATTCATAAAAAGTAAAATCTCGGGTATTACACGGCATCTCCTACATGAGACTGCTCATTATTGGTATAGCATCCAGAACTAACTCTAATTTCTAATTGTTGCCATAGATGCTTTCGATCATTTACTTTTCAGTCATCCTCTTTAATTGTGCCTCTATCACTACGACATTTTTGTCACTCTTATATAAAGTTTACATAATTTTTTCCTTTCATTTAACTACCCTTGTGGGATCGACATTCTATTCGCTCTTACTATTTTTTGGTCGTGTATACTTGTGCTTGTATTAGTTTAGTCGCAAATATATTAGATCCCAACAACTGGTGTGGCATATTCTCATATGGCATGATTTCTGTCATCTGGCAATGCTACAGTGTTAACTCTAGTATGGTTATTATTGCATTATTCTTCTCCAACTATTTGTTGGGCTTCCATCCTTAAACTTATTTTTTTTCTATTCCTAATGATCTTTTTACGTTCTTTGTCAAGGACGGATGCTTTCGGGGTTTTCAACTTAGCTTGTGCTCTGGTTCTCATACATTAGCATTCCTAAGTGGAAATGAGAGTTGAAAAATATTAACAAATAGTAAAGCAAGAATTTTAACACATATTGGCTTCATAAACGCCTATTCTTAGCAATGGCGCAGAAAACTTATTAGGGTCTAATCTGACTGCAATTAAAGTAGCACAAGTGCAAGTATACACAAGCTCAAAAATAGTAAGAATGAGTAGAGTGTCGATTCCACGAGTATAGTTTAATGATAAGCAAAAGGTGTTAAACTCTAGTTAAAGAAATAGCCATGAGCTAGCATCAACAATGTTCAATAATTAAAAGCGATATAAAGGGAATACTGAAAGTGAATGACTTAAGTAAAAATTGAAAGCTTAATTAAATTAAAATATAAAAGTAGTAAAAGTTAGTTATTGACAAGAAAGTAAAAGTTAGAAGCAGTGTTGTATGTTGTAGCACTGGTAGATAGGAATGATGTCTCATGAAAAACCACTCATTGTCCAACTATAGGACAACTAATATGACTACAGCATATGTCTATGGGAGTTCTCATAACCATGTTTCATTGATCTAAACATTTGGTTTGATGTCTCAAAGAGCTTTTGGGGCTTAAAGAATGTTGCTCCTTAAACCCTCAGTACTCTTGCAGATTTTACTCAGAGCATTAACTATATATGTATGGAAATAAATCTTAGTTACTTTCTATTGTTGTTGAGTTCTAGGAAAATGTTAAATAAGTCGTGGCTTTCTCAACCCTTAATAGATCCTTTTTATGTCTAAAAAGGTTTTACTCAATGATATTAACCTCTAACAATCGACAAGTAGCTTTATCAAGCTTTGCTCGCCGTTCAGAAGCCTAAGAAGACATATTCAAAGACGAATATGAATTGACTTAAACCTTCAATTAATTGTAAAAACTAAAAAAAAAAAAAAGCTTTATAGATTAAGATGCTAAAAAATACAACTAAAAAAGGAGGAATTCCGTCCTCTTCTTTCTATTTTATGATCAAAGTAAGATAATTCTAACCTATTGTGGTTACTTTTGTTGAAGATAATGTTACTGATTACTATCTATTCTGAACTATAAAAAAATACAACTACGAGCTCTATCTCCTCTTGTGTTCAGCTGATACTTTTATAGACCCAAAATATGGATGAGTTAGCAATGTTGTAGCTTTTAGCTTCTAACAATCGACCGCTGATTCAACTAACATTCGTCTTGTAGTGTCCATTTCTGGTAATATGGTCCCCACTGCTTGTCTTCTGCTTTAGAATTTTTGGAAACAATTTGAAGTCAACTCTGATATTTTCCTTTACAATGTTTTCAATCTGATCCTTCAATAAATATCCGAGATTTACACTTCTTCTTTGTTCTTTACTTTACACCCTAACCACGTCGGCTTGATGCTGTAGCAATCTTGTAACACCCCTATGGTAGGAACTGTCCTAACCAGGGTGTGCGCCCAAGCAGTGCGCGCGCAACATTATTGATCACGAACGGACGATGTGCGCCACTGACAGACGATGCGCGCAACTAGCGAATAGCGCATAGTGCTTAGAGCTCTGGCTATCCTCTCCCAGTCAGCACGGACTGCATGCAATGAGCAAAAGCAAGATCTGGACAGTCAAAGGCGATGAGCCAGTGACTGGTCATGTTGGTCCATCGAGCAGCCTCACCAGTTAGCAATAACAACGTGCACAAAAAGTAGAACGATGACCAACGGAGTCCAAGCTGGGTGCGCAGAGGCCACGGATCCGAGCGAGTCGAGCACAGTGAGTAGCAAACCAGCGGGAAGAGAGGGTTGCGGCTAACAAGCTCCGATCGTGATCAAGGCGAAAGCAGATCCGATCAGCTCTGGTCATGCGCAACGCGAACAAACGGAGCGGGCAGAAGCGCGGATACAGGCGAAGCAGGTTGGCGATGCGTGCTTGAGCACTGGCAAATGGTGGTAGGCCAAGGACTGGCAAAAACCAGCGTCTCCAATCGAGGTTGAGCAGTTGACGAACCGATCTCTAGTCGCAAGGAGCGTGCAGGGATGGTCGGTGACCAATCTCGATGTAGAGGTCATAACGATCCGGCGGCGACAGGGGGAGAGAAGGGCGGCATTGGCTGGAGTGTTTTTGGTGAGGGGTGCCAATGAGCAGAAGGGTTTCTAGAGGTGGGGGGAAAGGGTTAGGCTGAAACCCTAATTCCTTTTTTTTTTTTTTCTTACATATGGACCCTAAATAAAATTCTTTGGGCCTTCTCACCCCATAATCAACCCAGTCCAATAAATTAAATTCTATAGGCTTTCTTTTTGGTCATAATTAGCATTAAAATTGGCTTTTAGTTTTCGAATGAGGAACGAATGGGAATCGAGCCTATATTAACTAACCAAAAACTCTAATTACCTTAACCTGATAATTTCATAATTAAATAAACATACAATTAAATATGATCATATAAAAAGTTTATCAAACCCTAATTGGCACACAATTCATTCAATCATACATAATTGATAAAAATGAAAAATAATATCCTGGGTGTTACAAATCTACTTTCTCCTGCAAACTTTCTCAAGGATGAAGCTTTTTATATTTATCTAAGCACCTTTCTAGGTTAATTTGTTCCTTGTATATGTTGACCTTAATGCGTCAAAAAGTGGAGCCTCATACCATATTTAAGAGCATAGAAGACTTAGAAATTAATGCAAAATGAACAAAAATTGGAGTAAAGGATGGGATATTTTCTACGATTATCAGCCAACAAGGTCTCTCTCTTTCTAGCTCCTATGATGATAAGGAGAATGAGGTACCTAGTGGTTGAGTGAAGCACAAGGCTTCCAAAACTGTTCGCATCTTGCGGAAGCCCTCCCATGCATCCACTTTGCCCTAGCACATGGCACAGTCTCTCTACCCCTTCAAGCCCTCCCCCTCAAGCGTAACCTGGATAATCTGCTAACCCGAGTTACGCCTACTAGTAAGAAGTTCTGTAACTCCCTTGTATCAACGGTGGAGGCTGCTAAGCAACCCGGCCGATCACAGTGAAAACTTTATGTTGGAACTGTCGGGGATTGGAAAGTCCTCGAGTAGTATTTGATTTTTGCAATCTTGTTCAGTCTATAAATCCTAGTATTATTTCCCTTTCTGACCCCTTTTATTATTTTCCTTTTTGAAACCCTTTCTAATTCAATTGCTATGAATTGTATAAGAATAAGGATTGGTTATAAGAATGTTTTCTATATGGATCGCACTGCTATGGGCGGTGGTCTGGGGTTATTTTGGATAGACAATGTGGACTTAACTCTTCCAAGCTATTCAAATGGTCACATAGATTGCTATATTATAAACCAGGACGAACTGCTATGGCATTTTACTGGGTTTTTATTGGTACCACAAGTAGGAGCTCCGCTATAAGAGCTGGATTCTTCTCCAACACCTCCAGTCTTTATTTGATCTTTCATGGTTGTGCGCCAGGGATTTTAATGAAATATTACACCAAGGTGAGAAACAAGGCATGCACCCTAGACCTCAGGCTCCGCTAGACTCATTTTGGGAGGCTATCCAGGATGCTCATCTCTATGAGCTTCCCTTTTTGGGTTCCTTGTTTACTTGGAGCAACAGTAGGGGAGGAGCCTTTTATGGTGTATAAGAAGCTTGATCGTGCACTGGCATCTATTTCTTGGAAGACACATTCCAGACCATCAAAGCTCTCACCTTATCTAAAGGGCGCTTAGATTTTTTGCATATACTAATTCTGACAATGTTTTGTAGGATGGCAGACTTTTCAAGAAAAGATACTCTCAAGGTTCAAGCCTTTTCGGCTACAATATGATGACTGTGAGGAGATCTAGGCTCGCGTTTAGTCTCCTTTGAAGGATCGCAATCGGGCCGTGGTCCAAAGATGCATTGTTGTGTCAAAGGCCTCCCTTAGGTAATGGAGTCGTAGGACTCATGGTAATTTTGCTCACCAAATCCACAAGCTGGTGGAGCAACTACTTGGCCTGTGCAGATGTGCCCTGTGCTCTTGGCGTACTGAACATGCAGTTGAACAAAACCTGGAGCATTTATTATCCCTGCAAGAGACGTACTAGAGAATGATGTCCTGAACAACTTGGTTAAAGGAGGGCAATAAGAATACCAAATATTTTAACAATAAGTGCAACTAATGATGCGTCAGTAATTCTATCACATTTATCATTGATGCAGCTTCGTCTAGACGGTTGGAGGATGAGAGAAGAAATCTGAGGTGCAGCTGTCGGTAACTTCTAATCGGTGTTTACATCCAAAAGGCCAGATCAAACCCCTATCAGCCTCCTTTTATTTCCTTGGGGACTTGCTGGTGCTTTTAAGCCTCACCTAGGGTGGCCTTTTACTCCAAATGAGGTTTGGATAGACCTTTTCCAGATAGCCCTTTTCCAAGGCTCTAAGACCTGATAGCCTCCATGCTTGTTTCCTACAGCACCTATGGCACATCTTTGGCGACCAAATCACTACTATGGTGCTTGGTGTTCTAAACTCTGGTGATGACAACTCTGTTCTTGATAACCATAGATAATATCCATATCTTGATAAACTTGATGAATTCTAATCCTAGCAAGTATACTAGTGTCAAAAAGTGTATAGCAAGTGAGTCAAGGTTGATCTCACAAGGATTTCTAATTAAGTACCAAAATTACTGAATTCTCCTAATTTGAACCTATCGAATGTGATTGAATTAGACTAATAACTAGAACAAATAAGTTATTTAAAATATTCAATTATGACATTTACTTGCCTAAATCCAAATAGATCTAATATGATAAAAGATGTTGGTTAGGGTATTGATCCCAATCATTCCTATAATGAGCTAAATTAGTTGTACCTTAGTTGCCCTAATTCCCAAATCTAATCTAATTGTTAATGGTAGAAATTCCTAATTTAGGTTTTACCCAATCCATTGGCATAAAATCCTTAATTCCAATCTAACTCCATATCCATATGTGAATTAGATTGATTGAAATTGCATTAATTATCTAAGAAATTCCCCCATTTCACTACCATGATTAATTACTACCGAAAACTACCCAAAAGGAACCGATTCTATCCCTAGTCAGTTCAATACTAATGGATCATCATTGCCTATGTAACAGCCCCAGATTAGGAACTGTCATAAGTCGAGAATATTACTGACTTTATTCATATTCATATTAACTACCGCAGAAAAACAAAATCTGAATAAATTTTCTTAAAAGGTTTATAAAAATTTCAACATAGTTTTCTCTGCAATATCAACAACTAGTACCTGTATACAATCAAAAATTTTCCAAACATTTTCGATACTCGCATATCTCATGTATTCAAACCAACAAACATCCAATATAAATAAATCTTCCATTCCAACAATTTTTTACTAACTTAACATTTAACAAAATTGAAATTTGCAGAACTTGAAAGAATTTAATGCATGAATAGTTAAATCAATAAAAAAAACTTAAACAATACATAAAACCTGTAATACCCAGGACATTACTTTTTATGAATTTTGTATGAGGGATGATTGTGTGCCAACTAGGATTTGATAACTTTCTATGTGATCATTATTTAATTGTACGTCTAATTAAGTATAGAATTATCGTGTTAATCGAATTAGAGTTTTTGGTTAGTTGTGGCTCGACTTGTTAGGCTTATTCATTTCTCATTCAGAAACTAGATTTTTACGGAAAGGAAAACCCATAGAATTTAATTTATTGGACTGGATTGGCTATGGAACAGGGAGGTCCAAAGGTTTCCGGTTAAGGCCCAAATGGGGGGAAAAAAAAAAACTAAATCAGCTTGACGTTGTCTACCCCTCCTCCCCAAACCCTTCCTGCTGCTTGCAACCACCTTTATCCCTATCACTACCGCCGCTGCCCCCACTTCCAGAAAACTCTTGTCCCTGCCACCCTTCCCTACTGCACTCAACGCCTCTCCTTCCTCGACTGTCTTTGCCAGCTGCTTGAGAGGTTCGCAGTGGGCCACTAGTTGCAATCCATCTCGGCTCCGTCGCTGTGTGCTGCTCAGCTGGCTCTCGCAACGCTCGGCCAAAGCTCATCTAGATCTGGACCTCGCGACAATGCCTACTGTCTCCCAGATTTGCCATCAATTTCCTCTGCTTGTCGTGTTCTACTGTTGCCTATTGCTGAACTTGGTTGGAGCTATGGATCATTGTTGCACCCTTGCCAGCGCCACCTGCCGGCATGCAAACCTGATTTTTGGCCGCTCGAAGGACCCAGATTCCATCGATGGGTTCGCGAGCCACAGCTACACCAGATCCGGAGTTTCTGTTCAGATCTAGAGTTACTGGTACTCTCTCGAATTGTTTCCAAACAGTCCTCGATAATTCTGTGCACGACCAGTGCCCAGGCGAGCCATTGCTCGAACTTATGAAGATCAGCCTATGTTCGGTCAAAAGCAAAAATCGACCGAGCATCTAGACGCCCAAGCGACCAGGCGCCTTGAGGCCCAGGCGACCAGGCGCCCCGARGTCTAAGCCACCAAATGCCCAAGTGACCAGGGTTGTTGCGCGCGTGCTGCCTGAACGCACTACCGGGGCGCAACGCTACTTCCGCGACACTTAGTGTAATACTCGAAATATTTCCTTTATTAATTTTATTTGATTTTACGTGAAATTGTGTGCCAACTAGGGTTGGACATTTTATATGTAATTAATATTTTTAAAATCGCACGTTTAATAGGTAGAAAATATTGTCCGTGTCGAATAAGAGTTATCGTTGTTTAAAGGCTCGACTCGCGGGCCTATTTATTTGTTAGTCGGAAGTTGGGATTTTTATTGAAAGGAAGCCCGTTATATTTAATTTACGAATTTTGGGTTAGATTTAGATGAAAAGGCTCGACGGGTTTGGGTTACGGTCCAAAACATATTAAAAAAAGAAGAAAAAGAAAAGAAAACAATGAAAAACCTAAAGAAACCCTTCATCTTCTACCCCGTACGCTGCCGCCGTTTCCCCTCTGTCTACCAGACGCCGCTTGTCACGGCCCTTCCCTGCTTTTGTCTTCTTCATCTCAACTGCCGCCACCCCTTTCTCAAAACCTTCCCACCAGCATTATCTTCTTCTTTCCCTACCCGACACTACGCGTTCACTTTTACCTCAGACTGTCGTTCGTCTTCTTTCGACAACAAGAACAGAAACTGCTACTCGGTCGCAATCCGTCGTCGCCCAGATTCGTTTGTCGCCACTTTCTTCCTCCCTTGTGGTTCGGTTCAGTCATCAGATCTACGCGTCATGTGCACGCATAGTCAACCAGATCTGCTTGCCAAGTTCATCCAGATCCAGAGTTGCCAGTGCTTCGATTGCTCGCTTGTTGGTCATCGATTTCCTGCAACTAGCGTTACCCGGTTGGTGCTCATTGGTTTACCCAGAATGCCTGCCTAGATTTGCGGTGTTGAGCTGTCCTCATCGCTCAAAGTAGGATTGTTGCACGCTGCTGGTCTGCCATTTCTTCCCAGATCCGAGCACAACTAGTCCTGCTTGTCTATATCCAGAGCTTGCTGATTCCCTGATCTCTGTGTTCGGCCAGTATACGTTGTTGCTCGACTGGAGCTCGCAGCACCCCACTTAGACTATTCGCCAAACCAGATTAGTTCCAAATCAGATCAGTTCCCCTGGAAGAGTTGCTGTTCATCGTTCGATTTCTACTGATCGGAGTTGGTCGTCGGAAGTTCGATCGAAAATGGATTTGTCGGAGCAGTGTCAGAGCTTGCCCAGTGCTAGCGCATGTGCCAGCAGAGCTTCGGCTAGAATCAATGAGCAGCAACAGGCGCTAGGCACCTAGGTGCTAGTGCAGGTGCAAGTAGGTGCCTGGCGCCCAGCAGCAACAGGTGCCCAGTGCCCAGTGCCAGTGGTAGGCGCCCAGGTGCCCGACGCCCAGGCGCACTGACGCACCAAGCGCCTAGATGTTATTGTGCGCGCCGCTTGAGCGCACTTCCCGGAATCCAATACCGCTTCCGTAACACTTGGATACCGTGAACTTAAAATGTGAAAACGATAACACTTGATATTTAAATTTATGACTTGTATATAATTATGCCCCGAGGTGAAATAGTGGGAGAACATAGATTAGGTTTGTATTCGAGCTAAGGAGTTGAATTGTAACCTTAAAAACGTAATACGTGATAATGTGAGAACTGAATATGGATTTATAAATTAATAAAAGACATTCTTGAATTAAACACATAATACCTAAGTTGGGACGGTCGAACTAAGTAGACATTCTTTCTGTAATCAACTAGGTCTTTTTGAGGCCTTACATTGAGATTGGTTGAAAGAGTTCACTTCACAACTTAGGTAAGAACCCGTTAACGTAAAAGACTCCGGGTAAATAATCCTCCCATCTCATTAACGATATAAATGAATGTAATTGAACTCTTTTAGTTGCTCTAATATGTTGTGTATGGGATTGTATGTTGATATGTGTAATTGTGTGGAATGTTATATGTGTTCATATCCTGTATCACTTTTTGTCAAATGATGTGTTATATATGGTTGTATGCATTTCATGTCATGAGCATGTAGTTAGAATTCTACATCACATTTGGCATGAGCCATTCACAAACTTAGAAGGTGAATGGTTTAGGAAATGGAATTTTAAAGCAAAATGTTAAAGTTTTCGAAAAGGAGTGTAAACCTAGCCACAAAAGATATGAGTGGAAAATGGGGCATGGGGGACCGGCGCACCTGACCCTACCCTCTTGGAGGGTAGGTAAGAATGGATTGTTCACCTCCTTGGAGGTGAAAGTATGGAAGTTAAAAGAAATGAAATTTTAACTGTTTTGTGGTTCTACCGGTAGGAATGGAATCGGGTTCCAAATAAGATGGTCCACTGCAGAGCTTAGTGACTAGGCGTTACACTCTAGTGAGCTCACGAATGAAAGAAAATGGAACGTTTCACTGTAAGTGAATTTTAAAGGAAATGTTTTGTAATGAGATTTCAAAAAAGGGAATGTTTGGAAATTTTTTTATTTAAAAGGCGAAACCTTCAAATTTCATGACATGTAGGACATTTTTATGTATTCATGCATAAAGTCACTTACTGGGCTTTTTAGCTCATTTCTTTTTCTTATGTTTCATTTCAGATGATATGTAATCAAATGGGGCGAGGAGGTCGCTTATGGGCGAGCTATGATACCCTGGATCACGTTTCAAACTTATTTTATGTTATAAGATGATTATATTTTTTGAATGGTTTAAATTTTTGAAGTTTTCGCGATTCTTGTTTGAATAAATGTTGGGATAGTGAGGATTTGTTAAAATACATTTTTGACTCTTTTGGATATCGTTGAGTTTTAAATGAATAGTTGATTATTTGCGAGTAGAGTGATGTAATATTCTCAGTTTAGGACAGTTCCTAATCTGGGGGTGTTACACTTAGAGTTTGTCAATTTAAGGGTGAAAATATTATTATTCGATTTTAGAATTTAATGACTTATGTAACTATATTCTATAGTGAAATTGTGGGAGAACATAGATTAGGTTTAATGCCCGATCTAAGAATGAGTTTAAATTGTATGAAGAATGTATTTTGACTTAGAAATGTATTGTTTTTGGTATTACCATTGTCAATTGTTAAGAGGGGTAAAAAGCTATGAAATAAGTTGTACCTTTAAGAATGTGATAGTTTGGCGATGTGGGAATTAAGTACGGGTTAAAAATGGCAAATGACGTTCATGGAATAAGCATTGAATGTTTTAAGTTTGGACAATCGTGTTAAATGAATTTTCTTTTTGTAATCATAATTAGGTCATTTTCGAGTACATTGACACTAAGAGCAATCAAGGGACTTCGCTTTGAAATTTAAATAGAATTTTAACGTTAAGGACTCCAAGTAAGTAAATCTCCGTACCCACCTACTTATTCTGTTGTGTGTTATGTGATGATTATAGTGGACTGTGTTATGGAATGTGTTATGATTGTGTTGAATTATTTCATGTAATTTATTTGGTACTGTTATTACGTTGAATGGTGTTTAAATACGGATATATGTAGTTCATGTCATGTGCATATCGTTATTGTATTCTACGTTATTCCTGGCATGAGCCATTCATGTATTTAGAAAGCGAATGGTTTAGGAAATAAAATTTGAAAGGAAATGAAATTTTATACGTGAATTATTATCAGGAAAATGTTAAGATTTTGAAAAGGAGTGTAAACCTGGTCATGAAAGATGTGAGTGGAAAATGGAGCGTGGGGGACCAGCGCTCCCGACCTAACCCTCTTGTAGGATAGGGAGATAAGTAACATTCACCTCTTGGGAGGTGAAAAGATGAAAGAAAAAGTTAAAGTAATGTTAACCATTATGCGGTTCTACTGATAGGAAACGTGATCGGATTCCAAAGAATAATGGCCCACTACAGGCTTAATGGCTAGGCGTTACACTAAGTGAGGTCACGACTTTAATGAAATGGCAAAGTTTTAAAAGGTTCTTATCTGGAAATGGAAGTTTTATGGAAGTATTTAGAATGTTTTATTAAGGAAGTGAACTATAAAAGAAAGTTTTATTGATGAAGTGAACTATAAATTTATAATATATAGTGCATTTCACATACATTCATGCGTGGGATTTGCTTATTGAGCTTTATAGCTCATTCTATTTCCTTCATTTTGCATTTCAGGTGATGTGTAGCCAGATGGTGCGTGGTGGTCGTTTGTGGGCGAGCCTTGATATCCTGAAGTGTTATTTTAAATAAATTGTAGTGAATAAGATAAATGGTTGATTAGAGAGGTTTTATGTATTATTTAAGTTATTTCTTTATTGATTTAACCATTCGTGCTTTAAATTCTTTTAAGTCCCGACAATTTCAATTTTGGTAAATGTTAAGTAAGTAAAAGATTGTTGGAATACTCTATTTATTTATATTGGATGTTTGTTGGATTAGAATGCATGTTATTTGCAAGTATTAAAAATGTTTGGGAACCTTTTGATTGTGTAGGAGGTTCTTGTTGAAATTAATGAGGAAANTTGAAATTAATGAGGAAACTTTGTCGAAATTTTTATAAAACGTTTTAGACAAGTATTCAGATCTCTTTTGTTTCCTACAGTAGTTGATATGAATTGTGGTAAGGTCAGTAATACTCTCGGCTTAGGACAGTTTCTAATCTGGGGGTGTTACAAAACCTCTTCATTCAACCATTTATCTTATTCACTAAAATTTATTTAAAATATCACATCGGGGTATCAAGGCTCACCTACAAACGACCTCCACGCACCATCTTGATACACATCACCTGAAATGCAAAATGAAGGAGATGGAATGAGCTATAAAGCTCAATAAGCAAACTTCATGCATGAATGTATGTAAAATGCACTATATACCATGAATTAAAATTTCATTTGCTCAAATAAAACTTTCTAAATATTTCCATAAAACTTTCATTTGAAAATGTAAGAACTTCTCAAAACCTTTCCATTTCATTAAGTTATGAGATCACTTAATGTAACGCCTAGTCATTAAACTTGCAGTGGGCTATTGTTCTTTGGAACCTGATTACATTTCCTACCAATAGAATCGCATAGCAGTTAACATCACTTTAACTTTTTCTTTCATCTTTTTCACCTCCCAAGAGGTGAATGTTACTTATCTTCCTACCCTATAAGAGGGTTAGGTCAGGTGCACTGGTCCCCCATGCCCAATTTCCGACTCACATCTTTCATGGCTAGGTTCACACTCCTTTCCAAAATCTTAACATTTTCTGATAAAAATTAATTTATAAAATTCCATTTTTTTTCCAAATTTTATTTTCTAAACCATTCGCTTTCTAAATGCACGAATAACTCATGCCAGAAATGATATAGAATACTATAACTTCATAATCATGACATGAACTACATAAATCCATATTTAAACATATATATCGACAGTAGGAAACAGCTTACATGAAATAATCAAACATAATCATAACGCATTCCAATATGATCACCATATAACACACAACGGAATAAGTAGATGGGTATGGGGATTTACTTACATGGAGTCCTTAACGTTAAAATTCTACTTAAATTGCAAAGCAGAGTCCCTCAACCGCTCTTAATGTCAATGTGCCTGAAAATGACCCAATTATTATTTTAAAAAAAGGAAATTCATTTACACGATTGTCCAACCTTAAAACATTTAATGCTCATCATATGAACATCATTTGCCAATATTAACCCGTACTTAACTCCCACATCAAAAAACTATCACACTTTTCAAGGTATAACTTATTTCATGGCTTTCTACCCTGATCAACAATTGATAATGATAATACCAAATACAATACATTTCTAAGTCAAAACATATTCTTCATACTAATTAAATTCGTTCTTAGATCGTGCATTAAACCTAATCTATATTCTCCCACAATTATCACTTTAGAACATAGTTACATAAATCATTAAATTTCTAAAATCGAATAAGAAATGTTTTCACCTTTAAATTCGACAAATTCTAAGTGTCGTGGAAGCTGCATTGCGGCCCCGGCGTGCACTCAAGCAACGCCGCACGCAATAGCCCTAATCGCGCACGGTACCTGGATGCCTGGGCATCTGGTGGTCGAGGCATCTGGGAGCTCGGTTCCCTGGGCGTCTAGTGGCCAAGGCATTTGGGCACTCGATTGCCTGGGCGCCTGATGGCCTAAGCACCTGGGCGCTTGGTTGCCTGGACACTTAATGGGCTTTGTTGCTTCTGGTCGGATATCTAATGACCGAAACAAAAACTGGAGTTTGGATTTCCTCCTCCTGGCCGGACTCAACTGACCAGAACAGAAACTTGAGCTCGGATTTCCTGCTCCTGGACGGACTGAGCTAACCGAAGTAGAAACTAGACGAAGCTCAGACAGCATCGATCCAGCAGAGGAGAACGGCGTCTCTGCATGGAAGCAGATCAAGCACGGGTCATGCACCTCTGTCGAACGGCTTGTGGTCGGCAATAGCAGAGGGCCAACGACCAGAGCGCAAGCTTTGGTGCACTGGGCCACGAATCCGATGGTCGAGCGTAGCGAGCAGCAAACCAGCGGGAAGGTTATGGCTAACAAGCTCCGATCACGATCAATGTGAAAATCCAACTGGCTCTGGTTGAGCACAGCGTGCCGTGAGTAGTCGACATGGGCAATCACGAGCAAGGATCTTGAGCGGATCTGGGTGATAAGCAGCCAGCGAGCATGCTTGACAATTGGCGAGTGGCGATAGGTAGAGAAGCGTCAAAAACCAGCAACTCCAGTCCCAGTTTCTAGTCGCTGTAGAGTGCTCAGGGTCGAGGGCAAACTAGCCGCGCCGAATGGGTAGTAGTGTGGTGACGATGGCAGGGAAAAAGTGGGCAATGCACGCAGCAGGAAGGTTTTGGGGGAGAGAGGGAGACGGCGTTAGGCTATACTGAATTAGTTTTTTTTTGTTTTTTTTAAGGTTTGGGCCCCAACCCAAACCTTTGGGCTTCCCCATCCCATAACTAATTCGGTCCAATAAATTAAATTCTACGGGCTATTCTTTCGGTCAAAATTAGTATTAAATTAGCTTTTAGTTTCTGAATAAGAGAAGAATAGGCTCTAACAAGTCGAGCCTACACCAACGAACCAAAAATCCTAATTCAATTAACACGATAATTTTCATACTTACTTAAACGTACAATTAAATAGCAATCACAGAGAAAATTTATCAAGCCCTAGTTGGCATACAATTCATACGATCATATAAAATTCATAAAAATGAAAAAAAAAATTAATATCCTGGGTATTACAGGGTAAGTTCTAATCAATTAGTTCACCTCCCGATCCTTCGGAATTGATTATGAAATCGATTTGTCGATCGCTAATCCACAAAAAGCATTAAGAAAGCCACAATGATAATAAACAACTCAACTAGATTGGGAATCAACAATATAGGTACAATAGAGTTTAACCCATTACGAAGAAATTATCTTCTCAAATTACGCCAACTAATAGAAAAAATCGACGCTAAGAAATTCATGAAATCCACCACGTAAAGTATAATAAACATGCTATGACCAAATATTAGAGAAGAAAGAATTGATTTGATTAACAAATCCTTAAGAAATCTTGGTTGAGTACAAGTCTTTAAGCTTTCGAATGGCTTCCTGCATGTTTCGCTCATTAAAACTACTCTAAAACTATGAAAAATGAGTATTTCAAGCCCACAACAGTCCCCAAAATTTGCCATAAGACGCATTATTCATAGAGAAACATAAAAAATCCTAAAAGTTGTTCGACTAGCACCTGATTAGGCTTAAATAGGCTTCGATTTTTGGCCAAAAAAATAAAACTGGCATTGGTTTAGTTTTGGCAATATGGTGATGAAACATTGTACGAAGCATGGGAAAGATTCAAGGAATTGCTTAGAAAATACCTACACCATGGCATCCAACACTGGATTCAAATGGAGACATTTTATAATGGACTCAATACTCAAACAAGAATAGTGGTTGATACTTCAGCAAATGGAGCATTGTTGTAAAAATCAAAAAATAAGGCATTCAATATCTTGGAGAAAATAGCAAGCAACAACTATAAATGGACAGCAACCAGAATGGCTATGAGAAAGAGAGTACAAGGAGTACATGAAGTTGATGTTGTTACCGCAATATTGGCAGAAGTTGCATCTTTAACCAATATGCTGAAAAACATGAAAGTTGTCTCCTGCACAAATGCCACAACAATTTACGGTTTAGTATGTGTTAACTATGTGTATTGTGAAGACCCACACACTGTTGATAACAGTGCATCTAATCCAGAGTATGTGTGTTACGTTGTGACTTCCAATAAGGGGAGCAATCCATTCTCAAATACTTATAACCTAGATGGCGGCAACATAATCAAAGAAGAAATGTTATAGCAAATCAACATCAGAGACTACTTAATCCTCCTAGTTTTTAACAAAATTAGCATCATAGGATAGTAAACCAGAACAACCAAACTCTATGGGTGCATTTTTGAAAGAGTACATGTCTAGACCTAATGCCATCATCCAGAACTAAGCTATATCACTAAAGAACTTATAAAATCAAGTAGGTTAGATTGCTTCAGCATTAAGTACCAAATAGCAAAGCACTTTGCCTAATGATACAAAATATGAAAGAAGAGATGGCAAGGAGCATTACAATGTAATAACCCTCAAAAGCATAAAAGAGTTGAGAGATCGAGTGGCTACCCAAGGATCAACAAAATAGTAGACAACTACTCAAAAAAATAGCAGCATTGAAGTCAATCAAGAATCAGTATCTCGTCTAGCAAAAACATCTGATGCTGCAATAATCCATCCAAACAGTGTTAATGATAAACCACCACCACCACCATCTCCATAAAAGCTCATCACAAAGCAGCAAGATAAGCAGTTCTTTGGAGATCCTTAAACAGTTGGACATCAACATACTTTTGGTTGAAGCATTAGAGCAAATGCCCAATTATGTCAAATTTACGAAGGGAATCTTATCAAAGAAAAGGAGGTTAGGAGAATCGAAATAGTAGCATTGACCAAGGAATGCACATCGATTTTGCAGAACAAATTTTCTCCAAAACTAAACGATCCAGAAATCTTCACTATACTATGTTCAATTGAGATTTCCTACTGTAGCAGAGCATTGTGTGATCTTGGGACCAATATTAAGCTCATGCGTATGTCTATTTTCAAATAGCTCAAGATTGGAGCGGCAAGACCAGCCACAGTCACTTTACAATTGGCAGACTGTACCTATGCATATGCTGAAGGAAAGATTGACAATGTTTTGCTCTAAGTTGAAAATTTCATTTTTCTAGTAGGTGTTATAATTTTGGACTATAAAGTTGACAAAAATGTGTCCATCATTCCTTGCTATAGGGAGGACTATTATCGATTTAAAGAAGAACTAACAATGAGGGTGGATCATCAGGGAATCACCTTCAAGATCTTCAATGCACTGAATGTCCCAGATGAGCAAGAAGAGTGTTGCATACTAAAGGAAGTTGAACCAGCATATGTCAAGCATATTGAAGAATGCTATAGCATTATGTACTCAAATGATGAAGAACATGATTATGCTGAGAGTGAATGTTCAAATAATTATGCATCATTGGATGGGTAAACTCCCAACAATCATTTGAAGGAGTT
>MEJB01000006.1:13164505-13285251 GCA_001752375.1 Rhazya stricta
TCAGCCATAGCCCTGGGAAAGACCACTCCTAGCCTTACCCACTCTTGCAAACCAAGCTAAACAAATCCCCCTTGGTTTTGCCATAGCTAAATGAGACCTTAGCAAGAAGACAAATCCAATTTGACTTCTTCCATTTCAAATTTTTCCTCATTCTCTCTCTCTCTCTCTCTCTCTCTCTCTCTCTCTCTCTTTCTCCTGAAAACTTTCAAGTGGTCGAAGCCTTTTGCCAACACAATTCAAATGGAAAATTTTAATTCTCTTTTAGCTGCCAATGAGATACTAATTTTTATACATTTGGCAATAATCTTCCCTACAATTATCTAAACCTTGCATGCCCTAACCTAGAGATATCCACCACTCCTTTTCCACCTCCATATCTACCATACCCTCATTCTCACTGAGCCTTCACCCTCTCAAACCTTTAGCTGTTGCCACCAAACTGAGTTGCCATACATTTGGCAACAATCCTCCCTATATTTGTCCAAAGATCATAGCTCCTCACATGTAAAGCAGCTTGGTAATCTCCACCCCTCTTCTTCCTTAAATCACTCCCTCAACTAGCGGGAAGTTCACCATTCCCTTACTTGCAAACTCACTTTGCAAACCAGAAAAAAACAGCACACTATCTTCTAGTTTCCAACCTTCGCCAAAAAGCAACAAAGCTTTGCACTCCTCGGCGTTCTCCTATTCACCCACAACCAACCCTTTATCTTATCCAGCTCAGAATACTCCTCTCCTCACTGCTCTAGATTACACAAACAAAATCAAAAAGGTGAACTCGTTCCAGATAGAATACCAAATAGCTCTCAAGAGAAGTGTGATTGAAGCTTGCTGAAGTTCTTTTTGTGTATACTTACATTCCTATTTTCCTCTCAATCAAGCAAGTGCTGAAATACACCTCCTCATTTTAGGAAAACAGCTACTAGAAACAAGTAGGAAACAGCCATATGTGGTTGGGAAATAAGATGGGTATGCTAAGTTGTTTTGATGGTATGCTGGATGATTCTTTTTTTAGCCATATGAGTATGGTATTGTGTGGAAATGATTGTGACTGGAAAATGCATGAATGGTAAACATGCATGAAGTAAATGGAGTTGGAAATCATGAGGCATGAGAATAGCATATAGTACATGTAAAACACTTGAATAATCTGAGATGTATGCATGAAAATTATATAAATTGTGAGTATAGTTGCTATTTTAAGATTTCAAGAATTATGGTAGCTTGAATGACATGTTTTGAATGTCGAGCATAGTAATCTGCCTTAAGGAATGTGTAACAATTAATATAAACATATAAGAATATTGTGAGATTGGAAATAATTTAATAAAATAGCTATGCATGAACTAAAATAAGATAGCATGAAATGTAGTGATATGTTTTATAGAACATTCGAATAATCTAGAATTTCAGCATGAATTGTATATTAATTATGAGTATAAAATTCATGTGGAGATTATTTGCTGTTTGTGAGAATTTAATGGCTTGAATAGAATAATTGGTTAGGATAAGATTAGAAGAGTATGGAACCACTTAACATTTGCTGGAATCCTGAAAAATCAGTTTGACATGCTAGCTATTTTAGTGTCGTTTTTACTTCGAATCACTTCTTGAATTTTAAAGTTCACTTACATATGATATATTAGTGCTTATTAGGTTTAAAACAAGACCACAAACAGCAAAATTTCCTRAGTAGATTACRAGATATGACTTTTACAAGAATTTTGAACAACTRGATAAAAAYTGCACTTAACTTACTATTTTCAGGTAATTATGGCTTAAATGGAATTAGGAAAATTGACATATGATATATGATTAGAAAGAAATTGTCTTTMAAGTRATGRAATAYTAATTTAGCACGATTTTCATGTGTATAGCTTAAGTTATAAATCAATTTTTGAAACCCTCTCATTTGAACTTGGCCAGTCTGGACGATTGGCATAAGACCAATTTGTTTTGCAATTTATGGATTGTTCACTAATCAAATTTATCCATAAAAGGTAGGATTGGAAATCTAGGGATCTTAGGAGCATTTTGGGATTGATTTTCCTAATTTTGTTAAGTAGAAATGAGGGTATGACTACAGCAACATAGGTGTATCATTCTGTCTAAATCGTGTTGACCTTAATAACTTTCCCTACATTCAATACTTTTAGATAATTTTAGTGATTAGACAAATTCCTTGATTAATACACAGAACTTTAGGAATTTTGGAATTTGATTTAGTATAGAAAACATATAAGTAAAAACCTTAGGTCGGTGATAGAGATAATAGACATCACTCATAATTGGAACATTATACCAAATCTTCTAGACATTTAATCCTTCTAGACTCTGATTTTCACTTAGGAAATTATCAAAACTTAGGATATGAACCAAAAGTCTGTGTAATACCGAAAAGGATATGTTAGCCGACTTAGTAGGAATATCTCACTTTAAGAAATACATCCGTTGGAATCTTACTTGAGGATGTGTATGTCACTTGATTTTAGGTTTCAAGCAAATCTAGAAAAGCATGCACTCATGTGAGTCCCCTCAAAATTGTTTTCTTGCATAAATATGTTTATCAAATATTTTCAAATGCCTTTCAAAAATATAGCCAGTATTTGAGAAATGATAAATGATTTCCTGTTTTATTAAAAAAGTCTATTTTGCTTGCATCTGTTTTGTAAAATGAGCATGGAAAACAGAGCATGCGTAACTTTTGATATGAACCCTGGTACTTTGACTTTGCCTAGCTCCAAAAATCATTTTAATACCTTCAAAAGTTTATAGTCAATTTATGGTATGATATTGAAAATGTGTCTCTTTTGAGATTACTATTAATTGATTGAATTGAAGAATTGAAAATTACTAATTGTGATGTATATTGGAATTGAGTACTCAATTGGCGATCTCTAAATAACTAGTCTGGCGGACAAAGTACTGTGCTTGGTTAGCCCTAATACAAGTATTCGGATGATATCAGGGTGAACCAACCCTTGGCCAAAGACTAGGCAGTCAGTGGTGGATTGGGAGTGCATCGGGGCAGACGCTCGTGTCATTAGGCATCCAATCTGGTTATTCGTACCCTTGGTTAGGAGGTTTAATCCAGGGCCGAGTGATCCTTTGTATGCAAGTTAGCAGGTACATATACTTGTTATGAAGCGATAAGGTTGAAACGGTGCACCCCGATGGTAAAATTGTGTTTATTGGGATGCTTCCATTAGAAACTAATGACTTTTCGAACATAGTAACTCTGGTTCACCCTTGGCTTGACCCATAGTAACTCTGGTTCACCCTTGGCTTGACCTGGTTTTTCTAAAAATGCTAAGTTTTACAAAATATGCTTTTTCTAGAAACAAGTCTTTTACTTAAACTATTTTATATTAGTCACAAAAGTTTCCTCAAAAAATGTGCTCTTGATGTTGAAAGTCATTTTGCACCCATATGGGAATCACTGAGCTTCGCTCATAAGTTTTTGACATTTTAGTAAAAGGTATAAAATCATCCACTGCGTCAGGAATTTGAAGCCCCCGAAAGTCGAATTTTGTCTAAACTCATAGTTATCTTTTCCCTTGTATAAGTTTTTAGATCCTCGATTGTAAATATCTCATTATTTTGATGAATTTGGATGACTTTATTTAATGATTTATGTGCTTGTACCGACTACCAAGAGACAGGCGACGACTCGTTTGGCCCAAGTGGAACCTAGGGGACGAAAGGATCATCATATTTGCTGTTCAGTCATTCCCATTAATTGTCCTCTCTATTGCTACAGAATTTTTATCATTTTTACATCAAGTTTACACAATTTTTCTTTCATTTAATGATCTTCATAGAATCGACACTTTATTCACTCATACTACTTTTCGGCCGCATATACTGGAACGTGTGTTAGTTTAATTGCAATCAGATTAGACCCCGATAGTACTTAGTGATACTCACATTGTCTTATTCCAAAAAATCGATCACCCTCATTTTTCTCACATTATCGCCCCATTAGTCCATCTAATGTGCTTTACAAATGATTCCCAAAGCTATTACTAATAGGTCAAAGCCAATCATAGTGGATGTTATTGATAAAGTCCAAAAGTGCATTCCTTCAAAGATGCCAAATCATGGGTAATGCAATCATGGCTTTTAAGGTTTTTCATACTCTCGAGATAAAGCACTCCCTGAATAATTACATGGCCCTCAAACTTGACATGAGTAAGGCCTTTGATGGGGTTGAGTGGGATTACTTAGAAATGTTGATGCAGGTATTGGATTTTCCTATGCATATTGTCTCCCTTATGATACGGTGCATCCGATCCGTATCATTCTTAGTCCTCATCGATGGCTTACCTTCTGCCAAATTTCATCCCTCTAGAGACATCCGGTGAAGACCCCTCATCGCCCTACCTCTTCATCCTCTATTCGCATAGTTTCTCAACTCTCATTCGACAACCTGAAGCACACCACCACTAATCTAGATTTCAGTTTGGAATAGATGAGTCGATAAGTCGAGTGTCTCCCCCCTTCTCTTTGCTGACGATAATATCTTCTTCATTAAAGTGGTTTGGAGGTAGATGGTATGGGTAAGTACTTAAGGTTACCATATATTACCAGTACAACAAGAAGGATATTTTTTATTACATAGTCACCAAAATTTGACAAGGATTTGGGTGGAAGGAGCATTTCCTATCGCTTGCATGGGAAGGAGACCCTTATCAAGGTTGTTATCTAGGCCATACTTACCTACCTCATATCACGTTTCCTATTGCAGGGGTCCATTACAGATTCCATCATTGCAATGATCCGCAAATTCTGGTGAAGAGGCCTTCTGGGTACACATGAGTGCAACTTTGTAAATCAAAATGTGAAGGGCGCCTAGGTTTTTAGGATTTGCGGACCTTAACCTTGCCCTATTAGCCGAACAATATTGGAGGATTCTGGAGAGGCCACATTCTCTGGTGTCTAGGGTTTTACAATCCAAATACCCTATCCTCCCACTTCTTACAAGCACAACTTGTGGTGCAACCATCTTTTATATAGCGTAGCCTCCAAGCGCGACCTCGCTAAGAAAAGGGCTTGTGTGGTGGATTGGAGATGAGTAGTTTGTCCGTGTTTGGGGTGATGCTAGCTCTCTCGTCCTTATTCATTTCAAGTCATCATCCCCCAAGTTGTGGCCTGTTTGCTAGCATTTGCGTGTCACTACTCATTGATAGACAGATAGACAGCTGAAATTTGTAGCACTTAAGAAATCTTCTATAGTCGGTAGACATTGAGTTTGCCTGGCTCTTGTCCATCAGCCTTTCTTTTCGAGTGGATAGGTTGGTATGGGCGTACACGAGTACTGGACTTTACATAGTAGAGGCCTTACGAAGAGGGGGAGAGGCCTCCAGCTCCTCGCAGACTAAGTATCGATATTGGGATAGATTATGGAGTTTAGCTTTGCTACCTAAAATCCGCTACTTTCTTTGGAGGTGCAATGTTATATTTTGTAAACCAATTAGGCCATTGCTGCTAGGATTGCTAGCATCCTTCCTGACTGCTCTCGCTACCATGCACTTATAGAAACTTGCAGACATGTCTTGTTTAATTTCCCATATTCTGAGGCAGTTTGGATCTTCTTTCCTCTGCTCTAAAAATGGTTTCGTCATAACGCGAAAAACTTTGAGACTTTTCTATATGATTTTCTAGCGGTTGAAGAGAATGAGCATTGTAGTCTTCTTGGTTTCTTCCTATGGGCCATCTCGCTTCGATACAACTCTGTGGTCCTTTCTGTGAAGGATATAGATTCTAAGATGTTGCGCAACATATTCAGGTCGTGTCTGATGAATATAAAGCAGCGCATAGTGATGAATCATCAGAAGCGACAACCTATTCTAGCTAAATGGCAGCCTCCAAAGGCCATGCATTACAATCTAAATGTTAATATTGTGTGGAGTGTAGGTGGTAGAAGTTTGGGTGCCATTCTCCGAAATTCTAGGAGTGACATCATCTCTTCCATGGCCAAGAAGGGTCCGGCTTGTAGGACTGCACTGCACGCTGAAGCCTGGTTTGTGTTAAAAGGCTTGAAGTTTGCTTGTGAGTATGTAAACTCCTTCCTTATACTAGAAAGTGATGCTATGGAGATTGTGTCCAGACTCCAAGTTCCTAATCCTGACAACTCTCTTACTGGTCATGTTATTGCTAATATTAATCGACAATTAGTTCTTTTGTTTTAGTAGAAGTTGCTCATGTTAAACGCTCAACTAACAAATAGCCAATGAACTTGCTCACCTAAGTTTCTCTCTTGTGAAACCCATGTACTAGACTGAATCAATCAAGCTTGACTTGCTTCCTACTCTTATAGCAGATTTTTAATGCAGTTTTTTTTTTTCCCTTCAAAAAAAAAAAAGTAACTATAATTAAAATTGGATTTTGTTAATTGAAATTTCTATTGACTAAATGTATTCTTATTAAGTGACCATGATTAAAATTGAATTTTTGTAATTGAAATTTCTATTTACTATATAAAGTATATTCACAAATAATAAGCATATGAAATGACTATATAAAGTATTCTTATTAAAGCACTATAACTAAAATTCGATTTTTGTAACTGAAATTTCTATTATGAAATGAAGTATATTCACAAATAATAAGCATTTGAAATGACTATATAAAGTATTCTTCTTAAGTGACCATAATTAAAATTTGATTTTGTAAGTGAAATTTCTAATGACTATATAAAGTATATTCACAAAGAACAAGCATTTGAAATGACTATATAATGTTAGTTCTATTTTCCATTAAAATTAGGGTTTGTAATCTTAGATCCAATAAACCAACATACGAAGGACTTCTCAATAAATTACTTTAAACTAATTCTTGTCTTAGTACATGAAATGATGTTTGAAACTCTTTCTAACCCTAAGTTTAACTGTGATTAACCTAAAGATCACTTTAGTGTATTGCCATATCACTCAATAAATCTAATCTTAAGGTAACTCTAATCTCTTGGCCTTACAAATAGAGATTGGGCTACTTCATCTCTATGGCTTTGCCTCAAACATATCACCTTCTCTTCAAAGTTGAGACACTCTTCTGAAGTCATAACGGAATCTCTTAGCACTCCCCAATCAAATAAGAAGTGGACATATATTGAGATGAGCACCCCACATAGACGAAGAAAATGGATGCTTTTATGCCTGCTCCATTAACTTTAACTGCTTCACACTCTTTGTTGGAGGAGCTATTCAAGTCCCACAGATCACGTATGGAGAGCTTGAAAACAGTGATTAAGGGATTGTTGGACTAGCTCCTCAATGAATTTGACATTGGCCAGGTTGGTAATATTGTGCTCAAGAAGCCCCCTGCTTCAAATGGCTTATCTTCTTCAGCAAGTCGAAGAAGAAGCTACTGGAAGAGCTAAGGTATTGAGATCTCGTCATCCGATGATGACTTCTTCTTAGGGCTTATTTGATTAGGGTTTTTCAGTTTGCACTTGACATGAATAAATTAAAATGGTTTGAACTTTATTGAGGCTTGGAACCTCAAATGCATTAGAATAGGTCAAGTGCATTTGTTTTGTGAATTCCTTTGTGGAGCATGGTTGTTTTTGTGGTTTCTTGATGTTAAGGTTTCTACACTATGGTGGACCTTTCCTTTCTTGAATGGACCTATGTAAATATGTTTACATTCTATTAAAATCAAGTGGTGTTGCATGCATTTTCTTTGTCTATTAAGCCTTTCATAATAGGAAAAATTTGCGCAATTCCACATCACTATATGTGTAGATAAAATATAGATAAAAAAATTACACTTTAATTAATTTTTTAAAAAAAACAACTAACATTACAACATGACTTAGATGATTGCCTTTGAATTTTGTTCATCAAACAATATTTTCAGGTAGCATGCATCTAAAATTCCTTTTAATTTAGCGTACATCAAATGTATGTGCAGATTTTGTATTTCAAATTTTGGATATGAAGTTAGGGTTCCCGTTTAGGGTTTTTAGGATTTATATGATTTAGGGTTTAGGTTTTTTGAGTTTATATGTTCTAGGATTTAGTGATTTACGGTAATTTGGATAAATTTGACAAGTAACGTCTACATATAAATTTTCCTTATTTTCTCCTTTTGAATAAAATATACAAGGAAATGTTTCTATGCTTCTTTATACAAAAAATATGTTGAATGACATGAAATATATAATTTTAAATTGGAATGTGAAATTACTATGTTATAGTATAGTGTTAATTATAATTAATAGTAGGATTAATTATATTAGTAATTGTACAATTACATTAATTGAAACTATATTATAGTAAATTAGGAACAAATTTCCCTCCATAAATTAACAAAATAACTTAGACATTATTACATTATCATAATACACATTATTAGATATTATAGTAATTTAAATTAAACTTTATAAGTATTTACAGAATAATTCAATTATAGAAATATACAAATTAATTAATAATAAGATGTCATATATATTCCAACAGTTAGAGAAAAATAACTTAGACATTATAGTAATTCAAATTAAACTCATAGGTAAGTACAAATTAATTCAATTATAGGAATAAAAAATTAATTAATTAAATAATTAGTCAAAAAATACCTCATATATTACTATAATGTGCATCCGATTTTCGGTTAACCATTTTGAGTCCTTTTACAATTACCGAATTACTATAATCATTTGTTTAAGAAGATAGATCATGTATTTAAGTGTGATTTTAATGTCAATGGCAAGTCAAATCCATAATCTTAAGAAGTGAATTTTATATCCTATTTCACATCTATTTATCTCTTTTTTCAAGGAAAATCTAAGATATTTTCAAGGCAATCTTAGGGGTCCAGAGCCTAAGCAGCCCTACTCTACTATTCTCACACATTTTGAAGTCAATTAGGGATTAATATTACACACTTTGCCTTTTTTTTCAAGGCATGCACAAAAAAGCAGGAGCATTATAAAATACGTTAGCTTTATAAAGTTTTGAAATTATCATAATGTATATTTCATTTAACTATTCTCAATTTTTACTTTCATCCTTTATTTATTGAGGTTCGTTTACCTTTTTTTCCTTTTACTATAAATAAAGTCCAGCATTCCTCACTTGACTTTGACTTAAGGAATATAATTGTCTTTTTAAGTTTAAAAAATGAAATAAGAAAGAAAGATAGATTAAGGTTTCATTTATCAGAAATCTTAATTTGTTAATGTTATGAAATGTACATGTTAAGGATTTTTTTTAAAAAAAAATTATTGCAAAAGAATTTTGAAATCAATCCCAACAAATATCATTTGAATCAAAATAAAAAAAAATTATCGTGGAGTATTTTTGAAAGGGTGAAGAGAGATAAACGAAAAGAATGACAACAATAAATTTGATATATTATTACATTAAAATAATGAGAGAGAAAAATGATAATTTAGATATTTTAGTAATAAAATATTATATTAAATTTAATCTATATGCAAAAGTTTAAAATGATGAAATTATTACATTACACCCCTCATCAATAGCCCATAAAAAGCATAACTTGTACTCGAATTTTAGATGGGAAAAAGAAAAAGACAACATTTCTTTCCCTGTTCTGCTCCACTTAATATACTTCCAAGATTTACTCTCACAGTTTGAAGTACTATTTGTGCATTGAAGAATTCTTTCTTATTATTTATAACAAAAAGCAATATACTATTCTTTCAATCAGCACAAGAAAGATTAAAAAAAATTATATTCATTGATCTCTCCAAGAGTTGCACCTAGAAACTATATCTAGACAATGAAAACATAGATAAGAGAAGCCATTCCCTCTTCCCAGGAGGAGTTCAAAACTATTATGATCTCAATTAAAATAGACAATGTCCAATCAACTTCTTTTCATGAATTATCAACTAAGGAATGCATGATTTGTACGATCATAAAAATAATCAAACACAAGAATTGATTAAAAAAATAATATTTTGAATCATTTTGATATAAAATTTTAGCATGTTGTTGGCATTACCTGTTAAATTCTACTCCTTTGGAGGCTATAGGGTATTTGCACCATTTTCCCCCACAAATTACACGTTATTAAAGTAATTACCATGGCTACATTTAGTTTGTCAATGAAATGCTAAATGAATCCCTAAAACTAGAAACAAAAGCTACAATTAATTAAAGTTTGCACCACCTTATAACCTAAAGAGCAAACAAAATTGAGACTTAAAATTTTTACGTTTAAGAATGATAATACTTGTACAAGTATAATTGGTTGAACCAAGTGATACAAAATTTCTGCTTTTGTACTGGACAAAGCTAAGAAAAGATTTTCTTAGCATTCGAAGTTATACACAAAACAAATGTCCAAAGCTCAATGACAAGAAAAACATGACACTTATTAATGCAATATTCCTAACCATACTAAAATATGTATAAGTTTAATTACGTATAAAGATGACACAAACATAGATAAAAATTGAGAAACTCTCAAAGCATCCCTTTCTCTTTGGGCTGCACATTTAGATTAAAATTCCTAACTCTAGTTTCATGCAACATCACCTCATCATTTGGGAGGTTAAGATCTAATGCAACATTAGATCGCAAAGCCTATCCACGAGAAAGCCCTATAATCGTTAATTAAAAGTATCAAAACACAATTCCATTCAAAGTAATTTTTCCATTAAAACTAAGAAATCGTACCTGCAGATCAGAACTAGGTTGCACATTTGAATTACTACCTCTCCTCATGGCTCTTTGACTGCACCGTTGCTGAGAAGTAGCTCCATTATTGACCCTTCTAGTGGTCCTCTGACCACCTTTTACACGTGTCTGAATCGGTTGCACCATGGCCGACCTAGTAGCAGTAACGCGTGGATTCAACACCATCATTGTTATGACTACATCATTTTCCACATCATTTGCTTGCTATTTTTTGAAAAATTAACGTTTTGAAGCTCCTTCCTAGATCCTTTTAGAATTCATTTCAACCTTTCTGTCCTTGCATTGCTGTACAAAGCAAGGTCATTTTCAATACCTCTCTTGACATAATCTATAGTCATGTTAGGGTATCCCCAATCAAAGAAGACCCTGGAATGCCTCCGAAATACATCTTCCCTCCATCTTCTTAGAATGTACATTTTCTGTATTTTACTTATACCCTTGCGTGAAACAATCGTCAAATATGAGCACATGATAGACCTCTCAATTCAAACTTCCTGCAATTGCATTTCAGAAAATATTGTTCTCACTTGTAGAGAACAATGTAAACAAACTCTTTGGCACATCAATCATTCACCAAAGCAAAAATTTTGAACTTGTAAGATCCTTCCTCCACAAATTCATCATAACTTTCAGCCGCATCTAAATAACTTCCTTCAGTTACATGACAACACAACATCCGTTTGATTTCTTTCTGAAAATTTTCAAACATTGTACTTGGTATGCCTTCTGAAACTGTTTCTCCCATTTATAAAAGGTTAAACATGACCATAGCATTTTTAGACTTAAAATTAGAAAAAAATTATTTCTTGACCTTATTCCTAATATATCATATTGCTCAATAAATTGTTCAAATGTGGTGCGAACATGAACATAACCATCAAAGAAAGAATACATACCTTTAGTTCTTTGTGTCGAAAGCATTCTCGACCCAAAACATATTATTTATATATACAGGAACCCAAAGTTCTTTCTCGTTGAAAAGTTTACACAGCTATTCATTCAATTATAGACCATACTTGACAATGAATTCATCCAATTTCTCTCAAACATAGATTTTAATAGGCTGTCAAATATAATATATTTGAACTTATTCTTTGCCTTGACAAACTCTCTTACCCCCTAAACTTATTTGAAACTTTACAAAGACTATTCCAAATGCAATACCTCCAGATTGTATTCGGCATGACTTCTCTAGTTGTATTTCTCATACTCTCACATTGATTGCTCATTATAGCATTGGGAGATTTATCCCCCATTGCCATAAGCCAAGTGCTAAAAAACCATATGTATGTTGTAGTGTCTTTATGAGAAACTAATGCAGAACCTAACAAAATAGATTGACCATGATAATTTATTCTAATAACACTAACAAATTGCATTTTATATTCATTTACATGGTATGTTGAATCAATACTTATCACATCAGAGAACTCTTTATAGGCTTCTGTCCTATGAGGATAGACTCAAAATACACAATCTAGCCTTCCCTCTTCATCAGTGTGAATTTTATGAAAAAATCAGTCACTTTCTACTGCATTCTCAAGAACATTCGATTTATGCAATCAACATCACCATTAAGTCTCAACTTCATGGTCCTATCAACGTAGTTTTGAAAATCCTTCAGTACGCATTTCAAAATTTTTTGGTCCTTTGACTTGAACTTTTAACACTCCAACACTTTTGCTTGGCCGCAATCCTGCTACATCATTTCCTTTGAGTCTCCTTTCCATGTTCCAATTTAAACGCCCGTGACCACGCATGTACCTAGACATAGATGGTTCCAACTCATGGTTATGGTACTTGGTCACCTGCCATAATTCATTTTTTTGATAATTTTGCACTTAATCTTACAGGGCAGTTTATTCTTTTTGTAATTCTTTTCGTAGTGTATTTCCTTGCCCTATCGTAGCATATTGTTTGGTATTTCCTAACACTGTCGCCGCCCTTTGAAGCAAAGTTCTTAATACACTAAATCCTCTACTTTGAGCATATGCAACATATGATGCCACATGTCATCAACGCCATCATAGTATATTCCTACCTTTGGTTGACTTGCATCTTCACCTCCCAATGCTTCTTCTTCTTCAACATGTTCATATTCTTCTTTGTTATCAACTCTTTCATTGAAAACTTCATCATCCACCGGACTCCATTGCCTCGTCCTCACTAACCTAATCATGAATCTGCCATTGCCAACTATGATCTTGCACTTACACTTTTGGATATTGATTTTTCTCCACTTTTTGCCTTCGAGTCTTTAAATTTTTCTTTCACTATATAATGGAGTTTCGAGTAGCAGTAAGGACTCTCAAATATCACTCTTTTCTTTAGTTAGTTGTTTAAGAAGTCTTCTATATAGTGATGCTTGTTGCAATAGCTTGTTGACGGACGAAATATTACGTTATTGTAGTTAATAATAATATTGCTTACTTATCTAAATGAACAAAATATTAGATTAGTATAGTTAATAATATTGCTTGTTTATTTAAATGGATAAAATACTTTACAAATCAATAGAAATGATTATTCTTTCGACTTTACAAACATTGAAATGATAAATTAAAAAATAATTTAACAAGATAAAATTAGAGGAAAAAAAGTAAAAGTAGAAGGGAACACTGAATGGGGTTTGGGGGGCTTCTCTCCTCAAACCTACCGAAGGATACTGGTATCTTTTTACATGTTGAGAGGTAACTTTGAGGCTACAGCACTCCCCTTCATCAAAATCTCCCATCACCACCGGTCACCAAAACCAATGCTCGAATCTCAGCCCTCAAAAAGAAAGGAAGAAAACAAAAAACACGGTAAACAAATCATAGGGCCCCTCCCGCCTCATTTCAAGACCCTTTCTTTCACCAAACAAATCCAAAACCCCAGTTATCCTCTCCTTCTCAAGCTCGAAGGGAGCAGAAAAAGAAAAAAAGGAAAATGGCGTCGACAATCTTGAGAACTCCACCGAATTTGAGAGCTTGTTTAACCAGTTTTAATTGTAATTCTTCTTCTTCTTCTTCTTCTTCTTGGAAATCCCATAATTTTCCATGTGTTTCTTTCGTGCATAGACGGCCAAATCGGTGTCGGGTGTACCGGAGTTTAAAGCTCTCCGATGCTGATGGTGATGGTGCTGTGAAATTGTCTTTCCGGTTACCTAGATTTCTTGTTTTTGCTTCTAATGATGGGGAATCGACTGAGACTCAGACGGAGACAGAGGAGAAAGAGGTAGAGGAAGTTGAAGAACCCAACAGTGAGGTACTTTTACATATTGGAATCACCGCATTTAACTAACGTATATACGTATCTGTATATGGGGTTTTGGTTTTCTCTAGGATGTAATTGTATTTGTTGGTCGTTTGAACATGGTGTCCTAATGTTCCATGTAAATTGCAATTTGGCGCATTAAAGTTCTTTCTGAAATATAGGTAATCAAAATTTTGTATGGTTTAAGATTAGTTTTTAGTTTCAAGTTGTGGTAGGGAAATGCTTGAGCTGATAAGGAAAAATGGAGCCATGGTGCACTTTCTTCTGGTTGTAGTTATTTAATTAGTTTATTGGATAAGAAAATGCCTTGATATCTATAAACCTAAATCGATGGTCTTGTGGCCGTCTCTCTGATTTTGTCAGATTTTTCATTTGCTGGATAATTTGGCTAAATAGTTCATTAGGGAAATATGTTACATGATAGAAATAGTTAACTAGCTTTCCATATTCTTTTTTCTCGTTTGCAATTTCTTATTGATAGAAGACAATAAGGAAAGGAATCTGATAATTTGCTTTATGCACACATTTAAGTATCCGAGACTTATTAAGTTAGAAAATTCAAATTGCAGAACAATAAAAGGGACTACATTTGAACTTGTATCCTATATATTTGGTATATTTTCAATAGTAATTACCCTAGCTTTATTATTATTATCATTAATTTTAAGATGATGTTTTGACAATATCGAAGTGCAGTGATAAAGGAAATACTTTTGTAGGGGCTGAGGGTTAGGGTCCGTGGGGAGCAACCAAATTAGTTAAACCTGACAAGGCATGCCAATGTTGACTGGAACCTGTTGTTATGGCTGAAAAAGATAACAACTGCAATATTATCTAATTGGTTCTATGTGCCTACCAGTAGAGCAGTGCTAACTTTATCTGCAACTATTACTGTGTGACCGCAGTTAATTGAGGATGTTCAGTTTCCCTCCTCAAGTTTTTGAAAAGTTAAACAAATGCTCCTGAATATAAGTTGTGTTCGCATGTCCTCTTAATTGCACCTCTAAAATTGAATAAATACTTATATAACACTAGGCAGGAGTGACTTTCTTGATGACTTGATCCACTCCATATATCAAATTAAATGGAGAACAATCTACAATTCAATGTACTTCAAGGTTTTGAGTTTGGAAATATGACACAGTGGGAGATGATTTTCAGCTTCTAAGATTTGAAAATTGATGGTTTAAGGTCAGAAATACATATATGTGTGTGCATGTGTGTGTGTGTGTATATATATCTACACACACGCACACATGTACATGTGTGTATATATATTCCTTTTTATAATGCATAAACTAAGGATATTATTAACATTTATTAGTTTGATCATATTGTTCTCTGCTTTTTGTCGTAATTTAAGAATTTTATTGCTGATTGTAGACTTAAAAGTATAATTATCTCCTTTTCGGAAAGGAAGGGAGGGATGAAAGTAGAGCTCTAGTATCTACTTGCAGGACTAATAATCCCAATTAGAGATTATAGCAATTTCCCATGAAATCATCTAATGCATGTGAACTATAAAACCCTAAATGGCATACTTTAAGCTTTGATATATTTAGTGAAAGTTGGAGTTTCCAAATTGTTACAGAAGAAATTTTGTCAATGAGTGAAAACACAAAAAAAAAAAAAAAAGAATTAGTAATGGACATTCAATGACTAGCTTAATACAAAGCTGGTGGCATTCTTAAAAGTATGACCTTTTTTATGAAGTTGGTGGTATTCAACAACTAGCTTACTAATAGGTTTCCCCCCCCCCCCCTTTGTTTCTGAAAGTATGTCACATTCTACATATCAAGACACCATTAAATACTTTTCTCTATCTTTACCCTTGTTTAATTTTCAAACCAACAACATTCATCCTACAAAGTCCACATTTTCTTCCATTATATCTTTTTCCCAATGCAAGTTATCATCTTCTTTTCCAAGATAAAGGTAAAATGTCATTTTAATGCAATCTCAGGCCAATTTATTGTTTCATTGGTTTGTGTATTTTACCCTATTGTGCCATACTTTACAAAACGGAAGTGGTATATAAAATCTTGACTATTCAAATCTTATATTCAAGCCACAGGCATTTTCTTTGAAGTTTTAGAATGTCATGTTGCATCTTGAACTCTTTTGTCAGGTGAAATGGATGAAATCCCTGTATATTTGCAAAATACGCCCCTTCGATGTTTGCATGTTTATTTCCAGAATAATAAAATTTTAGTGGTGGGACAAGAAGCGATTCAGTTCTTCCTGACTGGCCCTACGGGCATTAAAAATGAGCTATTTCTCTTGAAGTTTTTGGCTCAGATTTTTTTATCTTTGAGATCGTTCCTTTGCTCTATCTACAACATCATATTACAAATAATAGAACAAGAACTTCATACCTCTTCAAATTTCCCCTTTCTACAAATTATTGCCAACTATTTCACCGATGCAATTTATGAAATGTCAAGCTAAGGCAAAAATGTAAAACCTGATATATTTGTCACAGAAATACAATTGTTTTGAGAAATGCTAGGACTCCTGATATACTAAAATTCTGATCCTTTGGACATGGTATAAAGTTCATTTGAATTTCTTTTGGTTRCGTTGGAACAAATTTCAAATCCTAGTTCTTGACTGACTTAAAAACTTGAGCTCGTAATCATTTTTGGGATTAGAGCAAAATCTAAAGCCTTTCCCCCACGGATATTACTGATTATCTTTTTACCAGGGCATGCAAAACCTCTCCTTTTTCTGTAGTCTAATTATGTGAGTTAAACTTGAGAATCTCTTTGACGGTTAATGTTCCAATATGCAATTGAAATAACTTGTGAATAGTATTCTAAGTAGTCAACTCTCGTGTCGTTCTTCGTCTTTCTTTGAGTGATAAGTCACTTGTAAATGGAGATCATATCTGATTACATAGTTATTTACTGGGACAGTAATGGTGCAGAGAGAGTGCAATTAGTTAACGTTTATCTGTGTGTATTGTCTGCATCCTGGAGGTGGTGGAAATGGGTAAAACATTTGGTGTCTCTGAGGCTCCATTTGGATTGGAGTTTCAAATAAAAACTCATCCTGGTTTCAAACAAAAATTTATTTGTTGAGCATTTCAAAACAAATATACAATTCTTGCCTCAATTAAAAACTCATGTGTTTACCTTTTTCAAACAAAAGACAATCTATAGTAAACTTTCCTTCACCAAAAAAACCAATTTTTTTTTTTTTTTTTGCCCCCTCTATCTTTCATCAATTCTTCCTACCCCATACACTAGCAATCACTGTATTGTATTTCTTATTTTGATTATTAATGATTTTAGTAATATTACGCAAGTAATGGCTGAACTGAAAACAAGTTTGACGGGATCTGGAGAATGGATACGCTGGTAATACCCAAACATTAACCGGGTATTGAAGAAAAGATGATTAAATTTGACGGATGAATAGCTCGGTGTTAATTACCTCATCAATATGTTAGACCACCAATTGGGGTGACTTATGCAAGATGTAGGCAGCAGTTAACAGCTGGATCAGATATTCCACATGATCAGTTAGTGGGGGTAAAAATGTCATTTCGTAATGACCTGTAGTGGAGGTAGAGTTAGTAAATAAAATCAGAGCAGAAGGAAGAAGCGCAGGGAGATTTTTAGACTAATTCTGGGAAAGTTTTGTGGAGATTATCGGTCTCTCAGATACCGAATCATACTTTTCTCATCAATTCACACAATTTCAAGTGACTATTATTCACAATTGTCCCTGTAATTTTCATTGTTGGGGAACAAACTGTTTCAATAGTGGTTCGTGAGTGGTAGGGTGCTATCAGTGGTAGCGGAGCAGTTCGATCCTCGGCCAAGGCTGGACCCAAGCGAGTGGAGACTAAACCAATGAGAGGATTGATGAACTGGAGGAACGAATGCATGCATGAGGAAATCTCAGAAATTCATGCCGAGATTGGCGTTTGGATTTAGACAAAATCCATGCAAGTCTGGAAGAAATTCCTCAAATTCGAGAGAGCATATTTGCGTTAGTGAAGTGTCTGAATGCTGTGCGCTATGGGTAGGGTATTATGGGCTCTACTTCAGCTTCCGCTCACCAGCAGTTTAGGTTCTCCAACAATCGCTGGGAAATCCAGCATCAGATAAGGCTAAGGGTAAGGATTCTGTTTTTTCTACAGATCAGTTGTTTCATACTCGTGCTGAATTCCTTCCTGGGAATTGGAATTACCTGTTTTTCATGGGGTTAACCTGGATGGCTGGTTGTTCCGAGCTGAATGGTACTTTGGGATCAACAAACTTACCCCAGCTGAAAAGCTTAGAGCAGCTATTGTCTGTTTGGAAGGGGAAGCTTTATTCTGGTATTATTATGAGGATGCAAGACTTCAATTTCGTAGTTGGGAGGAGTTTCGAGCATTGTTGTTGGAGAGGTTCTGTGTGTCCAACGAAGGTGATCTATGAGAACAACTGTTCTCTCTCAGACAGACTGGAACTGTAAGAGAGTTCCGGCATCGATTTGAGGCACTATAAGCTCCTCTCCGACATCTCACGGAACCAATTCTGGAAAGCATATTTATGAATGGACTCGAGGAAACAATTCAGGAAGAGTTAAGATTGCTGGCGCCTAATGGATTACCCAGAATGCTGAGGTTGGCTCAGCGAGTCGAGCATAAACTGAATGCAGCCTGCTAGGAGAAGGACGATCGGATATCCACAAAATTCAGTTTGACCTTACCCATTTGGGTCTGTGATTAACAATCATACTACCATGGTCTCCAATCTTGCTTGGCCTAACACTTGCGCATCATCAATCAGTACACCATCACAGGTCAAGACAGGTTCCCTCTCTTCCTCTTCAGTGTCGACAGCACAGTCTTCCTTATGATGTCTGACTGAATCTGAGATGCAGGACCCAAGAGCGAAGGGTCTTTGTTTACGCTGTGATGACAAATTTGGGCTGGGGAATGTATGTAAAAAGAAGGATTTGAACATTATGTGGCTTCTAGATGATGAAATCGAGGAACAAGAGGGTGGAAAAGAAGAAGTGATTGAGGGAACAGGGGAAGAACCAGCAGAAACTGAACCACCCATTACCCTCTCCCTCTCTTCCATGGTGGGGTTAACTGCCTCATGTGCTTTGAGGATTAGAGGAGCCATTGGTGAAAGAGGAGTTTTTGTTCTTATTGATTTAGGGCCTTCCCCAATTTCATCTCAGATTCCCTAGTTCAGGAGCTTAAACTTCCCACTTTCTCTACCAGTGAGTTTGGAGTAGCCTTAGCGACGGGTATTGAGGCAAGAAATCTGTTGTGTATGTAAACAAATATGTTTACAACTTCAAGAGTTGGACGTGGTTTCTGATTTTTTCCCTATTCAAATAGGAAGATCGGAGGTAATATTGGGATAGCTATGGTTGGTTTCATTTGGTGAATATTATATGAATTGGAAAACTATGACGATGAAGTTTACAATGAGCAATATGAGGGTACGATTATAGGGAGATCCTTCCTTGTGCAAATCCCAAGTATCTCTTCACGCATTAATGCGCGCTATACAACAAGAGGGGCACGGAATCCTGTTGGGGTTAAACTAAATTACTGTGTCTCGTGAATTGGTTGAAGTTACTGAGGCAATTGTAGAACTTCCTCCTGCCTTTACCAAGTTACTTTCTTACTTCCATGAGATATTTCATTTGCCTACTGGTTTACCTCCAGCACGCTTCCAAGATCATGCTATTGTACTAAAAGAGGGAACAGCTCCGGTTTCAGTGAGACGATATCGTTATCCGCAATTTCAGAAAGCAGAGATTGAGCGTCTAGTCTCAGAAATGTTGGGCTGCGTGAATTATTCAGCCTAATGTCAGCGCTTTTCTAGTACAGTTCTTCTAGTTAAGAAGGATGGAAATTGGCATTTCTGCATCGACTATTGCACCTTGAATCATGCTACCGTACCTGATAAATTCCCTATTCCAGTGATTGAAGAACTGTAGGATGCACTCCGTGGGGCTGGGGTGTTTAGTAAATTGGATCTCAAATCTGGATACCATCAAATCCGGATTAGGAGTGAGAATGTCTTCAAGACAGCTTTTCAGACACATGTGGGGGATTATGAGTTTCCTGTAATGCAATTTGGTGATGAATGAGATATTTCGGCCCTACCTTCGCAAATTTATACTTGGTTCTTTTTGATGATATCCTCGTTTATAGTGTATCAGAGGAGATTCATCTGGAGCATTTGCAGCAAGTTTTTGTCATCCTAAAACTACATCAGTTCCATGCTAACTAAAAGGAGTGTATTTTTACTCAACCTCGAATTGAGTACCTTGGCCACATCATATCATCTGAAGGCGTTTCTGCTGATCCTTCCAAGCTTCAGACGATTCAAAATTGGCCTTCTCCCACTTCATTTCGAGCCTTGCGGGGATTCCTCGGCCTCACGGGATACTATCGTCGGTTCGTTAAGCGTTACATTAGCATTGTTTGGCCTCTTACTCAGAATGCAGAAGCTGAAGACGCATTCCAACAGCTGAAATTCTGCATTCTAACCAGCTAACAACCAACTACATACTGCTTCACTGTTTTCTCTATCCCTCGCAATGAAATTCGGCGAAAATGCGCTGTAGTGTTTTCCTGACACCAGCATCCCCTCCCACACAACACCATGAAATTCCTTAAGTACCAAGTGGATATAAGTGAAGTAGGAGTTTACCATCGTCTTTATTACAGCAAACAAGCCGCCCATGTACGAATAATGAGGATGTGTGTGTATTATGGATAATTTTGCTTAAAAAAGGCGGCCTTCTAGTAATTGTAGGCAGTTCAGAGAAATTCCGGGGAAAAAAATTGCTGCAGAAAAGAGCAGACAAGGGAACTTCGGGTGGCCCACCCGAGACAGTTGCACAGCTGCACTATTCTGTGTCCTCGGTTTATATTCAATGGTCAAATTGATAAAAGCCATTAACTTCAGCACCCATTTATTGATATTTGGGCTGACATGATGAACATGACCATGACGTGACAATCAGTCTCCCACTTCATCCGGCCTTTGCGTTAGGAATTGCCAGAAGCCCTGAAGATGGCATTCCAAACAGCTGAAATTCTGCTTTGATTGAAGCCTTACCAGTATTAGGCCTTACCTGACTTCCAGCCAGCCTTTTGCCAGTGGGGAGACTGATGGCCAGCTATGATGGGACTGCAGCCTGGTGTTGATGCAAAATGGCGATTCCTATAAGCATATTTCAGGTCAAAAGCTCAGTCCTACAGCCCTCAATCTAAGTCAGTTATGAAGGAAGTCAATGGCAATTGTGTTTTGCCCATCAAGAAATGGCCGCCGTATTTTTGCTTGGGCGGAGATTTGTGGGCGTCGAAAAACGGCATTAAGCTGTATCTTGGAAAACATCTTCTAGAACAACGAGTGGTTGGCAAGAAGAGTTATCATAAAATGGTGCCCTGCAAGTTAAATGGCTTATCAATTTGACATTGATATAAACCAGGCAACACAGAAATAGTGCAGCTGCATGCACTGCTCTTGGGTGCACCCGAAGTTCCCTTGTCTGCTCTTTCTGCACAATTTTTCCCGGATTCTCTGATCTGCCTAAATCAATACTAGAAGGCCCCTTTTTAGCAAAATTATCCATAATATCCAAGAACTCAATCCGGCCCAGCACTCCTCATTATTCGACATGGGCGGCTTGTTTGCTGCCTATAAAGGAGCGCAATTGGTACTCCTACTTCGACCTTAATACCCACTTGGTACTTAAGGAATTTCATGGTGTTGTGTGGGAGGGGATGCTGGTGTCAGGAAAACACTACAGCGCATTTTCGCCGAATTTCATTGCGAGGGATAGAGAAAACAGTGAAGCAGTATGTAGTTGGTTGTTAGCTGGTCTTCTGCAGCCCTTATCTATTCCCTCACATGTATGACATGACATCACGATGGACTTTATTGAGGGACTCCCTAAGTCAAAAGGGTATGATTCAATTCTTGTGGCGGGGGATTGGTTAACCAAATATGCTCATTTCATGCTGCTGAAATGTCCTTTCACAGCTAAGGTTGTGGCTCAAGAATTTCTTACTGGCATGGTCCGTCTTCACAGAGTCCCCAAAAGTATCATTACAGACAGTGATAGATCGGATTTTTCTGAGCAATTTCTGGGAGGAGCTCTTCCAATTGCAGGATCAGAGTTGAAGGCTCTACTGCCTCTCACCCCCAAACTAATGGCCCGTCGGTGGTGGTCAACCGAGGGCTGGAAATTTATTTGCCTTGTTTTGCAGCTGATGCTCCTTTCTGTTGGATGTAGTGGTTGCCCTGGGCTGAATATAGTTATAACACTTGTTTTCATTCCTCAGGCATGACACCCTTCAGGTGCTGTATGGTCGAGTACCTCCTCCTGTAATATGTTATGAATCTGGATCTGCTGCCAATGCTGATGTCGCAGCTCACTTGGAGCAGTGAGATGATGTTGTAGCTGAATTGAAACACCACTGCATCGATAACAGCAGCTGAGAAACACAGCTGATGCTCACTGCCGAGATGTCTGTTTCCGTGTTGGTGACAAAGTTTATTTGAAACTCCATCCATACCGACTGCGTTCCCTTGCTGCTAAGCTGAATGAGAAGCTTGCTCCTTGATATTATGGACCTTTTGAGGTGCTGGAACACATTGGTCAGGATGCTTATAAGTTGCAGCTCCCTTCTTCAGCCCAAAGGCACCCGGTTTTCCATGTTTCTCAGTTTAAACGGGCCAATGGTGATCAGATCGTTTCTTCTACTCTTCCAGTGGGTCTCACTGCTGACTTAGAACTTATGGTAGCCTTTGGCGGTAGTCAGTGTGCATGCTTCAACTGTCCCAGGCTACACTGGTACTGAAGTTCTTATTTGATGGAAAAATTTACCTGCTTATGAGGATAATCAGGAGCAGTTTGACACCATTCGCGAACAGTGTCCAGATTTCAACCTGGAGGACAAGGTTGGTTCTTGGGCGGCCGGTAATGTTAGACTACCAGTTGTCGTGACCTATGCAAGAGGTAGGCAGCAGTTAACAGCTGGATCAGATACTCCACATGAAAAGTTAGTTGGGGTAAAAAGGTCATTTCCTATGACCTGTAGTAGAGGTAGAGTTGTTAATAAGTAAAAAGCAGGAGGAAGAAGGGCGGGGAGATTTTTAGACTAATTATGGGAAAGTTTTTTGGAGAGTATCGGTCTCTCAAATACCGAATCATGCTTTTCTCATCAATTCACACAATTTCAGGACTATTATTCACAATTATCTCTGTAAGTTTCATTTTTGGGGAACAAACTGTTTCATTAGTGGTTCGTGAGTGGTAGGGTGCTATCACAATACCCGGGTATTACCCCAACAATACCCGGGTATTGAAGAAAAAATGATTGAATTTGAGGATGAATACCCAGGTATTACCCTAACAATACTGGGGTATTCAAGTGGTTTACATGATTTTGATTCCTTGTTTATGAAATTGTTTGTTATTTGTCTTTTAAACTTTCCAATCCAAATGAGTTTTTCAACAAAATCGTTTTTACCTTTCCAATCCAAATGAGTTTTTCAAAAAAAAATTTTTTTTCATTTAAGTTCCAAATTCAAATTTCAAACTTCCTAATTTTCCTGCCTTTTCTCATCTAAAAACCTTTTTTCAAACAAAGCAACTTTTTTCTTTTGAAACTCCAATCGTATGGAGCCTGAATTTCCAAGAACTTCTTTCTTGTTTTAGGTGCAGATGTACAAAATGGAAAATCAGAATAATGATATTGCAGAATGGAAGTGGGTTTGTGTTTGCTCATTTAATAACTAAATCCTATCCGTCAGATTGATGGTGGACTTCTTGCCATTCGTAATTGTCAGTAATTGCAGTGATGAATGGGAAACTTGAAAGAGATATGTTTCTTTTCTAGAAGGCATAACAGTTATCTTTAAATACTAATGTTACATTTTCTTTTGGGCTCAGTGAAGATGGGCAGCGGTCGAAGTGGGAGAAGATGAGTTTAAACAGTATTTTTGATAGGCATAGAGAGGTAAAGGTTCTAAGGTTTGTGGTCTGTCCATCTGCGGAGACTTATAGTGATGTATATTTGAACAGATCTAGTAATAAGCTTTAAGGACTGAAAGACTTCTGGTTTTGTGGTTGGCTCTTCTGAGGGCTGACGGAAATAATTTGTTTCCTTTTTGTATTTTGACTAGACGTGAGAGCCCTCTATTCTTTCCAATTGATGTTGGAAATAAAATTTCTCTTTCAACGCTGCCTTTGTCTGAAAGCAGTCCTGTATGTCCTGTAATTTTAGGGAAAGAACACAAATCATGGAAACACATATCTAGTCGGCTTTGGAAACAATACTTCGCATGGTAGTATTATCATTGGCTTTCAAGCCTCTCAATATTCTATTTACCTCCATAGTGATAAAATGCTTTTATCCCTTCTTAGTACGAGAAGTTTGTAACTTTTAAATAACAGATAATTTTGGAGACTCAAAAGCTATTGGTTAAGGGAGTCTGAATATTTAGTTTTGATTCTGTTTTAATTAATAATAAGGAAGTCTTTCTAATTTGATTATTTGTTAGTATTTTATTTCATACTCCTAATACACTTGCAGATCTATAGCACAATATGGAAAACGCACATCTCTCTTTTTTTCATCTTTTTAGGTGTACATTTGTTTAAATTTTTTATGTTAAATTTCTGCTGGACTTATGCCAAGTGTGATTTTTTCCTGTTTTACCCATTGACATGAAATATGCATCTTTCCCTGCAGAGGCTTGCCTGTCATGATACTACTATAGCTTGATTAGCTGCTTTGAGATTTATCATATATTTATATAACTAATTCTCTGAAGATGTGGAGTTTTTGTTTCTTTGTTTTTATTTTTATAACTTTTTGGTTTTTTGGTTCCTTTCCTAGCTTTCTCCTCACCACCCCCCCTTTTTTTGGGGAAGGAGTGGGGCAATGGAGGGCCATGAGAAAAGCAATGTACTTCCTAATTCATGGTTCAGATTGGGGATGATGCCTTTCGGTTTAATTGGTTTCTCGGGTGCAGTTTGGAGAGAGGAAAAGCGATAGTCAAACAGGGAAAAGTAGTTTATAGTTGGTTCTTTTGTCTATAATAGGTAGACAGTAGCTTTTTCTTAGCAAGACAATATGGGAGATTAATTTTTTCAATATTACTGAGCTTTTTAGTCATAATTGTTTTGCTTCAACATAAAGCGAGAGATCGTTGCATGTAGGCAATCTGAGATCCACAGTCTTCAAAATCCGTTGTTTAATTGAATGTGTCGAATAAATCGCTTTTTAAGGTATACAATGAATAAGTGACCCAGCGGCAATCATGGAAACATATTGCTATACCAATGAACAAGAAGAGATTGGTTTTATCCTTCAGATTTGCTGAACTTTGTTTTCTTTCTTTTGTAATATATATTTTGGGCATACAATGCCAATTTCTGTTATTTTCCTTCTTATGTCTTTGCATGTTTCTTCTGGCTGCAGGATTTGTTGTGGGGGCTTATGGTGTCTACAGTGATAGGGCCTGTGGAAATGGGGTTGTGGTAGCTGAATAAGAGTAGGTTGTACAGTAGGAAAGCTGGGATTTCTTTGGTGTCAATGCTTAGCTTTTTCCATCAATAAAGCTATAAGAAAAAGTATCTTAGTCATTTAATGAACTTATTTTACTTCATAAGGTTCTGGGCAAGTTGAGATAAAAGTATTGTTGTGCTAGGATAGAAACTCTTCTTTCTGAATAATTTGATTGAAGATGGTAAAAGTCCATGTTATATATTTCAACAACTTGTGATGTCATATAACTGGACAAAACGGTGAGGTTTGAGGTTGATTTGCATATTGGATTGGAGATCATTATGGAAAATTTTTGGGTTTTTCATTTGAAAATGAGAATAAAGTCAAAGAATGTGTTTGAATAGGAAATCTTGACCCGTTTTTGGATGCAACTATATCTTTTATGGGGCTCCACGTACCAGATAAAATGATAAAACAGTTAAAATAAAGTCGATAAAATCTTGATGCAGCCCTGCTTTGACTTGAAAAATATTAAAAGTTATATCTAGCTTGCGTTGTGTGACCAATATGTTGGGTTTTGAAATTGTTTAAAAATGAGTAACATTTTTAAATTCCAAATTGAAATGTGGAAAGATTACACATTTTCAATTTTGACCTCCAATCCAAATTAAAGGTAAGTTTCCTACCACAAACATCCAGTTAGCAGCCAAAAGCATGCAATCCAAGCAATCAATGTGATTTGGTGGAGGTACCTTGGTATCTTGCAGAGTACAGAGCCACTGACCTTCAAGTTGGCCTACTTTTGATTCTAAATATAGCTGGAAGTGTACTTAGAGGCTGGCTTCTGTGGTGATGATCAAATACAGTGAAAAGAGCCAGATAAAGTTTGAGAATTCTGCAAAAAGGTGTATGGAGTGCAGCTGGGTGGAGTGCTGGGGATAACTTAAAAATAGAATTGAGAGGATTCTTGAGATCTAGTGCTTGACAGTGGACGGATAAAGCAACTGAAAACCATGGGTGAAAGAAATCAAATAGGTAGTGGATGTAAAATTAAGAAGCCACAAGATGCTCTATCCTTTGGGATTTAGTTCTTGGTTGTGTGTTTGGTGTGAGTTGTCTTTGTGTCCATTTGGAACTTATACATGGTCATGTGCAATAAACATGTGAATGCTGTAACTTAGGATCCCATACCAGTAAAAGGGACTTTTATTTCTGTCTGCTGTCTAGAATTTGTTGGTGAATTTCTCCACTTTTTCATGTGCTTCATATTTTGCTTTCATGCTATATGGTAGTTACTTATACTGGACTTTGTTGACAAATTTCTCCGCTTTGTCGTGTTGTCTGGTAATTTTTCCATGCAGTTATGTGGCTTTAATTTCAATATGCTAACATACGCATTAACAATATGTAGCATTATATATGGTTATCTGGTTTTTGTTAAATCAGGTTCTGGTCTAATGTTCAAGTTCTTTTAGAGGAGATACTGGAAAACTCTTTAACATATGTTGTCTCCTTGTATATATTGTCACACACCAATGCTCCTTAAGTTGTTTGAGTTTCTTCTAGGTATTTATTGTTGATATTGACTTCTTTGGTTTCGCTCATACAATTGTGAAACAGGCTGATGGAGATGGGGCTGTTGGTGTTGAACATACTGTAGTTGATGATGAAAGTACTGATGTTGGACCTGATTCAGCTATTATTGCCTCTTTAAAAAAGTATAGAGAGGCTCTGGCAAATAATGATGAGTCAACAATGGCTGAGATAGAAGCTTTCCTCAAATCCGTTGAAGACGAAAAGATTGATCTTGAGAAGAAAGTGGCCACTTTAACAGAAGAGTTTTCTTATGAGAGGGAAAGAGTTCTTCGTATAAGTGCTGATTTTGACAATTTCCGGAAAAGGACAGATAGGGAAAGACTTTCCTTGGTATCAAATGCACAAGGGGAAGTTGTGGAGAATCTTTTACCTGTTTTGGATAACTTTGACAGAGCTAAAGCACAGATCAAAATAGAAACTGAGGGAGAGGAGAAAATAAACAACAGTTATCAGAGCATATATAAGCAGTTTGTGGAGATTCTAGGCTCTCTTGGTGTTGTCCCAGTGGAGACAGTCGGGAAGCCCTTTGATCCAATGGTATGTTTCAGTTTTGCATTATATTAGAGGTTGATGCTTTTAACAATTTCATATGGTACTGCGATTTCTGCTTTTTTGCAATCCCTTACTTTTCTGGAACCATCCTCCTGATGATAGAGACACTTCCTGAAGACAGTAGGACTCGTTAATTTTTCTTTTTATTCTGATTCTTAGAGTTTTCGAATGTTGTGGGGAGGACGTATGTGATTTTCCTTTTGATTAAGTTAGCAATTGGAGTAGTGTTATTATTCTCCTGTTTGATCATGGGTTTAATGTAGGTAAGTTCGGGAGTTGTCTCAAAATTCAGCCAAGTAATTGATGAAATTGTTGAAAAGCTATGTGAGGCTAGTTCAGGTTTTATGAAGACCTGGATACGCTTCTAAACTCCATTAAACATTGAGTGCTTAGATCCAACTTGGTGAGTTTCCCACATTCACATGAAATAGTTTTACCTCTTAAATAGCGTTGAGAGGTACAAAAGAAAATGAAATCTCAGCAGACATCTTTTAGTTTTTAATCTAGAATTGATGACTTAGTCCTTGCATATGAGAAAATACAGGACAGCAAAATTGACTCCCTTCCATCAGGTCAGGGATTTAAATTGTGCTCATAGTCAAATATTAGACCTCTCGTGATAATTCATAACATCAGAGTCCTGATTTTAGCTTTCTCTTTGTAGTTGCATGAAGCTATTATGCGCGAGGACTCCAAAGAATTTGAGGATGGTGTAATAACTGAAGAGTACCGCAAGGGGTTCAAACTTGGTGATAGACTTCTACGTCCGTCAATGGTGAAGGTGTCAGCTGGCCCTGGACCTGCAAAGTCTGAGACAGAGGAACCATCAGAAAAATTGGAGAGTGTTAATTGGACTGCAGAGCAAGAGACGGCAATTCCAGAATCTGCTGAGAATTAGCTATTTTTAAATTTTGTATGAGCAGGGAAATAGTAAGTTCATTATTTGCCTATTTGAGCGGGAAAAATACTACACCCAATGAACTGATCCTCTGTGTTGTTCAGGATTCTGGTGTTGCCACTGTTAAAGTAGGACATCTAATGAGAGGGTTTTTGACCTGCTTGGCTTCATTTTCTGATGTAGATCGGATCTTGGCTTTCTTTTCAATCCATTTGCTATTCTTGGGCATAATGCGCTGTAAGAAAAGGGTCGGGGGGAAGTTTCCTCTCCTTTATGTATTGGTTTACTGTAATTGATTTTATATGATGATATATACTTAATAAAGAAGAAACACCTCGGGGAGAAGTGTTGTCATATGCCTAACGAACACTTGCATAGTGGGTGTTTTTTGACGATTTTAATGCAGTTAAATAGGTTAAGTGGATAACTCCTTTCTACGCCTTTTCACGATGCGTTATCATGTAGTATTTACACATTACATTGGATGTGGAAGCGCTTTCAATTAGGGATTTTGTTTCCTCCGTCTGCTTGTGTCTCCTCAAAAAGTAAATTAAACGAATAACATCCTTATTGAAAGCAAACAAGATTAACAACATCCTCATTTTACATCAAAATATAATTAATAGACATTGAAAAACTCTTCAAGATGAAACAACACTATCAGCTACTAGGTCCACCCATTTGAACACCCGAAAATTTCTTTTGTTGTGATTGGTTTATAGCAATGCTTGCTCTTTGAGGAGAACAAGGGTTTTGGTACATGTTCGTATTATGAAATCGACCGATCAGGACGTTTTCCTTGGATTATGAATAAGATTTGAAGGGTAATGGCTTACACAAAGACTCATTTGCAACTAGAAAAAAATTACATTTATATATATTACGGTAACATGTAATAGAATAAACCTCATTCATCAAATCAGCTGCATTGAAGCCCCGTTCACTTAAAATCATGAAAGCATGTGAGCTAGAATCCTAAACGAAGGCCACTTATTGCAAGAGCACCATTTATCATTCCATTTAACTGTAAAAACATTGTTACCTGTTCCATCTCTTCTAAATAGAGTCTTCACACTATATAAACCAGTTGTGATTGTATTGAGTCATAGTATACCAGTGAAAATTTTTTTCTGCATCCAAAATCTATTCAAAATTCTAGGTGGGAATAGATGTCTAAAATGAACTCCTTCTTCATGGTGCCCGAAAAAGTACTTGATAATTTTGACAAATATCAACTTGACCATTGCTTTTATCAGCAAGGCCCGTCTCTCTCAATGACACTGTTCAAGGATTCAGAAAGATTTGTTTTCAAGCAACCATACATATGACCATAATTATATGCTAGTGTCCACTTTGCACGATCAATTGTGCTCAGCCAATCATATGCCGCTTGATTTTGGATCCTAATTTCTTCCATGATTGCACTAAACTTTTCTCTTATGCATTCACTATCAGTCTTTGTACATCGCTTGTGTCAAATTTATTTTGTAATACCCGAGATTTATTTTTCATTTTTCGAACTTTATATATAATTATATAATTTATATCTAATTCACAAATTAGATTGTATTCATGATTTTTAGTTATTTGAGTATTTTTATAGCGGAAGACTTGGAAATCGTAACGTTTGATATTCCAATTAGAAATAAATAATTATTTCTTTGATTTATTATTTGTTATGCGTTAATATGTGAGTATATTTATTTAAAGTTAAAATTTTATTAGTTTAATTTAATTAGAAATTTTAGATAATTAATTTAGGCTTAACCCATTAAAGTCCATTCTTTTCCTATTCAAACCTAAAATCGAAATTAGAATTTGATTTTGGGTCAAAAGAAAACTAATAGATTTTGATTTAGTTGGGCTTAGTTAATTAAGGAATAAAAATGGCCCATGGAATAATTTTGGTCACAGTTAAGTTAGTATATAAAAAAAGAAATTATAAATTCGGAGGGAAAGAAGATGACCGTTCAACTTCTTCCTGAAATGAACCCTAACCCTAGCCGCCCTCACCGCCGTGCTTCCTTCTACTGCTTGTCGACGCCGCTCGTCGCGGCCTCTTCCATCCTTTCCCTCCCTCTCCCTTTTCTATCTCTTTCTCTCTCGCCGATCTTGCTGCCCGAACTTCGCAGTTGCTGCGAAATCACTGAATCTGCTCGTCACTCGCTATGCTTGAGATCCGTACTAGCTGCTGTTCGCTCGTCCTCATTCTGCCCCACCCATGCGCAGCGACGCCGTCATCCATCATCCAGAAAGGAGGTTCAAACCAAGTAGCAGCTCGTCGTTTTCATCAAATCCAACTACTTTGAGAAGCTCATTTGGAGCAGGAGACGTGGCTCGATTGCTGCTCGACCAGAGCTCTTCCCAGTCCCACCAAATGTTCTCGGCCAGCTCACCGGTTTCAGTTCTGCAACATCCAGTCCGACTAGGAGCAGAAAACCAGAAATTGCACACTGGTTCGGTTACTGTTCACCCAGGCGCCCAGGCAACCTAGCGACTAGGTGTTGTGCACCATCTTTGATGCAGTTACGCGGGGCGCCGCACATGCACCACTGGACTGCCGTTCGCATGCCTGGAGTTACTGCTTACTGTTCGTTCACAAGCCCCATAGTGTGTTCCTTTCCCGAGTATGATAGACGTCATTATATTTTAGACTCGATACCACACTTGAGGTTCGGGATTCAAGGTGAATTCTTAGTTTCTTTATTTAAATTAATCGAATGGCCTAGGTTTTGTATTAGGTAATAACAATTAAGTTAAAAATATGAAATATGTCTAATGTAAAACTCAAGTTAGTATGATAAAGTAAAAGAAGAATATAATTCTAGAAATATGTTGGAATATAATTTAGGTGAAATTTAGGATTTATATGATAAAATAATGTATATTGTAATTATGATTATTATTGTTGTTTCAAGAAAGATTAAATTATACTATTAATAGTTCGATTTTTATGGTAATTAAACTCGAGAATTATTGGTTAAAGTCGCCATAGGCAAAACAATGAAGTATTAATGGCAAACAACTATATTAAATAAATGTATTTGGTTAAACAAGTCTCAGATGAATATTCTTTGGGTAATAACATTAGGATACTGTGGCACATTGATGTTGTGGGCAACCAAGACACCCTGCTAGTAGCTTAAAGTAAACATATTTACCAAAGACTTCAAGTAAAGTAAGTAAACTCCCTCATTTTTCATTATTGTAGTGAACGTGTATTGTTACTATAATTGAATCTCAATGTGAATTGAATGTAAGTTTATGGTTTATATTGATGTAAGTAAAATCACCACATTCTTATTAATTATGATATGAGTGTATTGTTATTACGATTGAATCTTCTTATGTCAATTGAATGTGAATTTATAATTGCTCTTGTGTATTATAATGTAATAATATTTTCAGCATGTGAATTTACTACCTATTGACATGTTAGAAATTTTAAGTTAAGAGTTCATGTGGTCCATGATCATTAGCATGTAGTTTGCAATAGTTGCATATTCTCTGGCATGGACATAATCACACATTCAAGAAAGGAAATGTTTTAAAGAATGAAGTTTGGGAATTAAATGTTTTGAGGAATGAAGTTTTGGGAAGATGTGATTTTTATGTTAAATGATTTTCAAACATAAAGAATTTTGAAAAGGGGTGTAAAGCTTAGAGCATGAAAGGTGCGAGTGGGAAATGGGGCATGGGTGACCAGTGCATTCTGACCTAACCCTCTTGTAGGATAGGAAATAAGTAATGTTCACTTCTTGCGAGGTGAAAAGTGAAAGGAAAAGTTAAAGTAATATTAACCGCTTTGCAGTTCAATCGGTAGAATGTGATCGGGTTCTAAATAATAATTGCCCACTGTAGATCCTAATGGTTAGGCGTTACACCAAGTGAGCTCATGATTTTATGAAATGGAAGTGTTTGGAAGGTTTGATGAAAAGAAAATTTTTTGAAAAGTTTTCACGATTTTGAAAAGGAAATTTTTGGAAAGTTATTAGTAAAGTGAATTTTTGAATTTCATGACATATAGTGCAGAACACATGCATTCATGCATGGGATTTACTTACTGAGCTTAGTTGCTCACCCCATATTCTATTATTTTATGTTTCAGGTGATAACTAGCCAAATGGTATGGGAAGATTGTTTGGGAGCAGGCTTTGATACCCAAGAGTCGTTCTGTTAATGAAATTTTCTATTTATTTATGAACTTATTTAACGTTTAAAATTTATTCTTTTATTTTCAAAAGCCTCCATTGGAATTTAATATATGAGTATTTAGTTGGTGAACGATATTATTGGGGTTGAATTATTTCAATATGAGTATTATGTAAGGGTAAAATTCCTAGGTTAGGAAAGTTTCTAATCTTGGGGTGTTACATATTTTCTTAAACTTTGCATGAAATTGTCTTAATATGTCATAAACAGAATCTATGGACCGCCACAGGAGGTTGCGACTCCCTATATCATTGTATAGAACCCAAGATCCACTTATGGCAACAGAAATTAAGCATACTTGTCTTTGAAAAATTATGTGATTTCTAAATAAAAAGAGAAACTATCAGCAACTCAATAATGACTCCTCACTGACAAATGGCAAATTCCAATGGGAAAAGCCATGGTTTTTTGCATCCCAAGTGCTAGTAACCAAGAGAATTCCCCAATACGCCCCTCTAGAAAAAGTTCCATCTACTGAAATTACCGGATGACAGTATTCAAATCCTTGAATTGATGACTCAAATGCTCAAAATACCCAATCAAATATCTTCGCCTCAGAACTGCTCTTCTCGTGATGCTTCCACTTAACAATAGCGCTCGAATTTGCATCCTTCAATGCTTGCAAATAGGTTGGGAGAATTTGAAAAGTTGATATCCAATCTCCATAAACTACCTCAATGACTTTCTTTTGTGCATTCTATCTCTTTCTGTATGATCAACCCAACTCAAATACCTTTTTTACATCAACAATCAAAGAACTAATAGGAATTTTTGGATTTTGTCTTACAAGGTGTGTAATCTGTGGAGCGATGTATTTACTTTTTAGATTTCCGTGATTGTTGTTCACCACTTACCGTAAACATGTGTTTCTCCAATGAACTAGGTAACTTGCCACCGTTTGTGTGTCTTTTTGAGAATCACTCGAATGTACCAATAACACGAGTTTGCTTTGATTGAATTCTTGCATTATGCAGTCCACATGTTAGGTTCCCTCTTTATAACCTTATATTCCTGGCCTTCGTAATGACCACTGACAAACAACATACATGGCCTCATTTTTATTTTGAAATGTCAAGATTGTCCGCAACTCATTATTTCTGTCTGGCCATTGATTAAGTCTTAAAGCAAAAATACCCTTTTCAATCGGTCACTTGAACCCAAATTTTGAAAAGATCAATAAGAATGAAAATCATGCCAATTCTGTGATGACTCGCCAACATTGGCAGAACGAGTTGTTGAAAATGTAAATGGCGGGTCATTTGCATTTCTTCATCATCATCATCATTATAATCACTATCATCACTTTGATTGCCTACAGTTGCCTCAAAATCAAAAGTTAGTTCATTATCTGATGCTGTTCTCCAATTTGTGTCTGAATTACCTATAATGGACTCCATGATTGCGAGCACATATATCATCGAAGGCTCATCCTTATTAACATTTGTTACATGGTACAAAATCGGATAAGGATGAAATGCAGAAGGTGCTAGAGGTGATGGAGGTGCTGGTGCTATAGAAGCTGAAAGGTGCTGATTTGATATAGGATTCTCCTGAGCAGTAGCTCCCATAGAGGCCGAGAACGAGTTACTGCTTGTGGATGACCGATATTGTTCTAAAAGGTGTTGTCCAAATGTACCAAATGGATTTGAAAATGATGCACATGAATATAAGTTATTCAATCCCATAAGTTTCTATAATTTTTAACAAACACTACAAAATTGCATTAAAATACAATAAGTCATACCTTCAAATGGTGTTGGGAATGTGAAATCAATAACACCGAAATCAATCCCAAGGAGTGTAATGCTATATTTTAAGAAGTGGGAGGGTGATAGAGGATCCTAAGGGTGATTTAGGAAGTGATTCAAAAGAAAAGAAACCCTATAAGGTCAATGATCTAGGTGAGATGGTTAAGGAACCTAGTGTTGCATCTAAGCTTGATAAAGAGAAGAAGGGTAAAGGTAAAATTAATAGTGAGGATATAGTTACAAATCTTTACCTTTTTCCCCTAGTTGTTGATTTTGAAGGATAACGACCAATTTATGAGGTTTTTTGAGAGATTGAAAAAATTAGAGATAAATCATCCTTTTGTAGAGGCTATTGCTCAAATGCCAAAATATGCAAAATTCTTGAAGGACATTTTTTTTAATTAAAAAAAATCGCTTGATTTTGAGACTATTTGCTTGAACGAGGAACGCTCTGCCGTTGTAAAAAATAACTCCCACCTAAGCTTAAAGATTCGAGAAACTTCATTGTTCCTTATCATATTGGTGAGTTGGTTTTTGATAATGTGCTTTGTGATCTTGGGACTAGCATAAATTGATACCTTTATCTATTCTTCGATGTTTGGGGTTAGGAGAAATTAAACCTACCAGCATGACCTTCCAATTAGCCGATAGGTCTATTAGATACCCTATGGGGGTAATGGTGCATGTACTAGTCAAGGTTGACAAATTCATCTTCCTGATAGATTTTATGGTATTGGATATGGAGGATGGCCACGCGATGCCTTTGTTGTTATGGAGACCTTTCTAGCCACCAAAAAAACTTTAATTAAGGTGGAGAAGGGTGAACTAACGTTACGAGTTAGGGATGAGTGTGCCATTTTCAAGATGTCAAAACACCCCTACCAAGATCTAACCAAAGCTGTCCAATTTCTTGAAGCTAAGCATGTAGAGCATGCTATGGGGTTTGCATTTGTAGAAGTTGAAGAAAATGGACATAAACCCCAATCTAGTGTTGGAAGCCGTCCTTTAGATTGTAAGGGTAATAAACAAAGGATTAGGAATGAGGGAAGAGGAAAAAGTTTGATGAAAAAGTTTCAATTCCTATTCCTTGTGCAGCCATCTTGCTTGATAAGATGGAATCACCTCTCTTTGAGGAAAACTTGCAAATTACTTTGGGAAATGAGAAATGGAAAACCCTTGATCCCACTTTGGTATGATGAACCAAAGGAAGTCGAGCTAGAGACTATAACTAGAACTTCTTTCTTTCTTTTCATTTCTTTTGCTTTTTCTTAATGCTACTGCATTTCTCTTTTACCTTGATTTTAATTATTATTCTTTTAGGAGTTTACCACATTCTTGTTCAAATTCCAAAGGAGGCAACATCATTTAAAATAAGGGGAGTTTCTCACCTTACCTTTGTGGTTTTTTTTTTAATTTTAACATCGAGGACAATGTTAAGTTCTAAGTGGAGGTGGAAGAATAGATTCTTTTTTGTTTGCTTTTATTGCATTTGTCTTCCTTTATTACTTTTTCCCCATTTTCTCAAAAGTTTTGAGCTTTCCTTGTGATTTATTTACATGATTTAATGATGTAACACAAGTGAGAGAATATTTTGTTTGGCTTGAAGATTTTAGTATTAATTTGATCTATCCAACTTTTTCGCTTTCTAGCACAAGTATATAACTTTGACACACTGGTGTGGTAATTATGATGATTCATTGAGCACAGCTACTCTAGAATTTATTTTTGTTACTCTTGAGGTGAAATAGAAAGATGACCATTATTGACATAGGAATGAAAGTCTTAGGCCTTCTTTGGATCATTGAGCCTTTTATGCTTTATGGCCATAGAAGATGAGTTATGAGTGTCAAAATTGTAAACATGTTATGCCATCTTATTTAGAAATTTTACCGTATTATTGCACTGAATCGTGATAATTTATATGCTATTTATCCACAAATTCACATATTCCTTATTAGTCTATGTGATGCCCCTGTCATCCCCTAGGGTCCACGTGGTCCGAATAAGTCATCGCCTATCTCTCAGCAATCAATACTATTACTCAAAACAACACAATCCATAGTAAAGCAGCTAAAGTACAAAGCAACAAGGATTGTACGTACCATTACAAGCTTAGGACAAAATACATCAGAGTAGGTTTTGCAACATCAAATTGTGCATGGTCAGTCTCAAATGATTCCTGAGATCCTATGTGATATATTCATGTGCTTTATGGAACAGAGAGTTCACTAAATCACCCCAAATTGATTTTTGAAGTCAGTATCGGTGTTTATCTTACTCTCCTAGTGTTTAGATTGACATGTTTAGGCTAAATTGGTCGTATCTCAAGTTTTACTCAACCAAATCAGGGGAATTTTATATCAAGTTAGTCATCTAACCCTAAGGTGTCTCCTAGTGCCGATTTTTTCCATTGTAAGTGTCCAAGTTATTCGTAATTAGGCTCGTACAGTAAGGTTTCTGCACAATCTGGCAGTTTGAGTGAGGTCCAAAGATTCAACCATTCCCAAAGTTCTAGTGATTCAAATTCAGCAAATAAGGTGTCATTGTAATCAATGGATTATGAGGACTAGTTCCCTATAATTTATGTATTGTTCTGGGCTACAGATTATACTAAAATTACTTCGAACAGTGAGTTAATGTCAAAATCCATAAGCCGGTTTCAACATATCAACATACTTCATTTTCTTTAGCCTATTTCAAGCTTATCTAATATCAAACGTTCATACAAAAAAAGTATGTAATCTAAGTTCTATCATAGATTTCATGCTACTCAAGATAACCGATCTTCAAGATTTTCCTTTGCATGCACAAGATATCTTAGCTATAACACTCATAGCATGTATTTCAATAACTAGTCATTAACATCCACGGAAATTTCTAGAATGCAATCCAAGTGCTCTACTGTCTAGAAGCTAAACATCCAAGAGAGAGAAAAATACAAGCTCTTACCTTGATGTTGTAGGTGATTAGAAATGGAAGATTGGAGCCTTTGTTTGATGTGTTTGAGAGGGAAGAGATATGCAAGTGAGTGGAGTCTTTAGCTGTCCAAAAAGCAGATTAAGTTCATTTCCAAAGTGAAAAAGTGAGCTAAGGGGAGGATGGTGTTGCCGCCCTACAAGTGTGAGTGAGGTGTGAGAGTGTATGAGTGAAATAAGTGAGTGAAAGTGCAAGTGAAGTGAGTGAGTGAAGGAGAATCGGTTAGGACTAAGACAAGAAATGGTAGTGGTGGATATCACAAGGAAATGGAAGAGATGAGTAGTAGTCTTGCATGGAGGGTTATGCCAAGGTTATGGGTAATTGATGGTATTGTGGAAACAAGATAAAAGGAAGAGAGAAGGGGGAATTTGGTCAAGGGGTTTCAAGGGAGTTTGAAGACCCGATCGGGTGGAGCTAGGTAGGGGAATTGGAAATCTTTATGAAAATAATGGGGTTGCATGGCTAATCTAGGACAAGTGTAAGGTAGTTAGAAGACAAATAAAAGAGACTTCAAGTGGTCAAAGATTGGAGAAAATCAGCCAAGGGGGAAACAAGAAGGAAAAAATGAGAAAATAATGGAAAGATTGAGGTGTAGAGTTGCATGGCTCTTAAAGGCCAAATGTAAGGTAGATAAGTTATTTAATTGATATTCTTCTTTGGTTCAAGACTTAGGATTATCTTGATTAATGAAAGGAAAATGCATATAGAACAAGAAAGCTACCTTGGTGATACCTTACTAGGGTAGAAATGCAAGTGTAGGCATCTTAGGATTTTCAGTCAAGAAGGAAAATAAAATAGGAATGAAATTAAATGGCTAATTACAAATGCTTGATCATGAAATTAGGTCGTGAAGATTAAAATTAGTTAAAGGAAGAGAGAGAGAGAGAGAGAGAGAGAGTCATGGGTCGTGGAGGGAGTTGAGGAATATGAGGCATATTCCTTCCTTTCTTGAGATTGTCTGGACTCCCTTGCCATCTCCTATCATTAGGGTGTTTCTGAAATGAGCCTCCTTTGCCCCATGGTTCATTTGCTAGCCTCTAATATCTTATCACTGCTTTCAGTGCGAGTTGCGGCTCCTACATCAATACTGTATGAAGTTGATGGAATTGGCATTGTAATTTGGGTTGCAAGCCCTTGATAAATTGTTGAGTTTTGTATTCCTCAGTGTCAATAAGTCAATAGGCAATACTTGGATAACAGTCGAAACTTGGTGGCATACTGGCTAAGCATCATATTTCCTTGTTGTAAGATCCAGAATTCGTCTTCCCTTTTTTTCTCTAATCCAGAGAGGTATGAACTGCTTTCTCGAATTCCATTACAAACCTGTCCCAGTATATTGATTCGTCTTGTCTTTCCCGTGTCTCTTGGGTTCTGGCCCACCATTCATGGGCAGGTCCTCTCAGTCAGAAAGTTTAGAATGTCACTCTTCTTACATCCATGTACTACAAAGTACGAAATATGTCCTCTATTTGCTCCAACCATTGTTCTACCTTATCTTCTCATTCTGTTTCTCCAAACTATTCTAGAGATTAGAATCTCAAAAAATCTTTGTAGGGCTTCATCATCCTCATTGTGCTGACCTAACCCAGATGACCTTCCTTGTACGGCCATTTCAATTAAGGCTGTCATCGTGTCCAATGCGCATGCCACTGTTAGTTCCTCGGTTGATATAGGTGTATACTATCCAGAGTCATCCCTCTATTCCATCTCAGTTACACTCGTGCTTGCGCTACGAGGTCTTCCTCTACCCCTTAGCTTAGGGTATTCTGTTGACTTCTCATTTGTGTATGAGGTACCATATCTGTACACAATAATGTTACTAATCGTTCAAACTCAACAATAATGCTACTAAGCATATTAGTGCCAGATTCAGGTAAAACTCCTACCACAAAGACCTATTAGGAATTTTCCAATAATTCTTTCTTACAATCAAGCATATAAACCTAATTAAAGAGATCTACATGATCTTATTAAGTTTTATCTATGCTTACATCTATGGTCTTACAACTATATCCATAAGTCCTGCTAGATTCACAACCTAAACTCTTTTCGATTTCTATACCCATAAAATCTTATAGATATCACAAACTAGGCTCTAGGACCTATAATTATATCTAACAATCTTATTATATTCAAAGCTTAAACTCCTCTAGATTCACAAACGAGGCTCTGAGACCACTTGTGACACCCTTGCCATCCCCCAGGACCAAACGAGTCACCGCCTGCCTTCGATAGTTAGTACTATTACTCTAAATGATAGAATCCATAGTAAAGAAGTACAATTCAACAAGGATTGTAGGTACCATTTCAATCGTAGGACAAAATACATCATAGTAGACTAAGAACATTAGTGCTACTCTAGCACTTAAAATTCTTGGCTCTCGTGCCCAAAACATGAGTCTCAAGATCTATATCTGTCACTAGAAAGAGAAACAAAATACTACGAGTGCTAGTTCAATGAATTTCGCACGTGTGCAGTGTGAGTTCAGAAAATATATGGTCAGGGATATAGTAATAACACTGTATTGCTGTTGAAAACCTTTGGTAGAAGAAGTATTTGATAAGAGTAAAACTTTTTTTAGAATCTTCAATGAAGTACTAGTTACTACAAGGTAAAATTCTGCACGTTCTAGTAATACCAGCCATATCCCTTCATATGTAAATGCACGATTTTCTACCTTATTACACTAGTATCAATCAAAGGTACCCGCTAGCTAGGGTATAAGGGACTACCCGATCCGGGGTTAAACCTCCTAACCATGGGTACGGATATCCATAATCAGACCTGGTCACCTAATGAAGTGAGTGTTTGCCCTATGCATGCCCAGTCCACCACCGACAAGCCAGTCTTTGGTCAAGCTCAACCTGATACTGACGTATAAACTAGTTCAAAAGGTACTCGTACTGGGGCCTAGCCTAACACAATACATTATTCGTCGGACAAGTCATTCAGAGATTGTCGATTGAGTACTCAATTCCAATTTTGTCAATTCCATCACCATCAGGAAAAAGGTGATCTCATAGCATGTTTCCAAAACAATTTTTCTCATTGAAAATAGAGATCACGAGGGTGTAAAAAATTTTCCCTAAACAGTTTTATCAAAGAAGCTTTTGGATACATATTTTTCATAAATTTTCCAAGAATTAAAAATTGTTGATAGGAATTCCCCCGATAGAAATTTTTGCAGAAAAAGAGAGTTCAAAAATATTTTTGAGAAGTAGAACGGTTGATAGGAAAAATCATTTTTTCAAGCATATGAGAATTGAAAATATAACTAGAGTAAGTTTGAATGAAAAAAAGCACATTTTTGCGGAGTTTAAAAATTGGGGGAACTCACAATTAAGCATATGGGAATTTTTATAAAACTTATCTGGAGCATGCTTAAATGAAAGCAAACACATTTTGCAGTTTTTTTTTTTTTAAAGAAAATGAACTCATGATAGAATAACAATTATCTAGATTACGCTGAAAACAAGCACAATCGATGGAATTTTAAAAGATAGGGGAACTCACAGTTAAGCATATGAGCTTATCTTGAGTATGCTTAAATGAAAATAAAAACATTTTGCAGTGTTCTCAAAGATAGCAGAACTCATCTTGAGATTTTGATTATTCAGAACATCGATGGACTGTCATTTCCTAGAAACAATCTACAAGAGATATCCTTAATAATATATATCAATAAATCACACCCAACGCATAACCTAAAAACCATTTCACTATAATCTCGGCTTTATCGTTTAACCGATTCCATTAGAAAAATTGCTCTTTGTAAAAATAGATTTTTTCGAGCTAAGGTCAATCAAAAAATGGAGGGATGTGTTATAATATAACTTTATAGAATAAATATATATAGAGTTTGTTTGGTCAAAAAAATTTGAGATAAGAAAATTGATAGGTTTTGAAATCGGTTCTCACAAGAATGGACAACTTGTGGTATTTTGGGCATTACCCACAGGATAGTCAGTGTTTATGAATGAAATTGGTACCAAAATAATTGTAACATGTTTAGATTTAAATCCATGCAAAAATATGAGCTTAAAAAGGTCTGAATAAATCCAGATTTAAAGAAGAGTTGTATAATTTATGTTCAATCGGCTAGATTGACCAAACTACAAAGATCAACTCATATCTTGAGTTTTACATGTTCAATTGGATGAAATTTGTACTAAATTGTTCCTCAGATCTGTGGCTTTCTAACCGTATATCACAATCAGAAATCATGAAATCAAACTGCTATGCCACGTTGACAGTGGGTAAAATATAGGTTTGTCTAGACAAACCCTAGTGATCATATCTTATATTTGTTTTATCTTAAAATATGAAATACTAATCCCATATCATGTGAAAAAATATATATTAATATCATGACAACACCATAATCATAATTTCAGAACACCCATGCAAAATCCATGCAATATGTATGTAAATCCTGTAACCAAAACACTACTCACACAACAATGTTGTATAATTGTAATCTTAATTCAAGCTTAGTATGAATTCCTTTTAACCTTCTTCTCACCTGAAATTGCAGAAAGAAAAGGATAAATGGAAAGCTCAAAGAGAATGGAGTGAAAGGCTTTGTTCTTTTGTAGAAAAAGAACCGAAGATTTGGCTTGAATAATGTAATAGTCAACTGTTTTGGAAGTATAGAGCAAAGTTGATCTTTGAGTCAAAAATGGGAGCGACTTTAGATCAAGTGTGTGAGTGAAATGGAGATGAAGTCTGGTCCAATATATAGAGATTATGGGTGGAGGTTACAAGGCTAGGAGAAGAAGAAACCAGCTGAATTGGACAGCTGAATTGGACTGGAGATGGCCAGTGGTTTTTAGAAGAAAAATTCTGGTTTTGCTACTCCAATTCACAACAGGTGCATATCAATGGGAAGCTGTCTTCTCCTCCATTCTTCTACCCTCTAAGCTTGAAAACTCCTTCTTTAGGAGTCAAAATCCCCAGCTGAAACCCTCTCCACCGGACAGCATACATCCTCAAAGACAGCTGGAAATTCTTGCTAAAAGTATTACCAAAGCCATCACATGCACATGCAAATTCATGCAATCTTCATACCAAATACTTATCATTCATTGGTGGATGTGTAAGTGCTAAGATTGATTAGGAAATGATGATCAATGAAAGCAGAGCTGCTAGATTTTGAGGACAGAAAATCGATTGGATGAAGGTAAGAAAACACGGTGGAAGTTTTGGGATTTTAGAAAAGGTCTTAAGCTAAAATTTGAACAAAAATGCAAAATAGTAAAATAATAAATTATTCTAGGAAGAAATAATATAGTTTTAAGAAAATAATGTAGAGTAAAGTTATGAAAAAAATAGTTTCGGAAAATAGAGTTTTAAAAAATGAATTAAAGAAAAATTAGTTTCGAAATTAGTGTTTTCAAAAAAATAAAGTTTTAGGAAATTGATTTCTTTTTGTAAATAGAGTGAGGTCTAAAACTAAAATCAAAGCTGGAATTTTTTAGAAAAAGAGTTTTTGAAATTCGATTAGACTAAGATTATGTTTCGGACTTATTCTAATTGTAATAATCCTATCCAAATTCTAAGTCTAATCATATCTTATTTCTAAATATTCTAATTCTTACATGTACTCAGGATATCGTAATCTATGTTGGTTTCTATTTCCTAGAAATATCTTGGTCATCACAACATGTGAGTAATCTATTTTTTTATGTAATTATTGCATTTATTAGGTAATTTCTATTAAAGTTCTATAGGAAATTATACTAAGGAGAAAAGGGTAAAAAGTCAAGGATGGACATTTAGGAGCATGCCACAGCATTGGCTGATCAAACAAGGTAGTTATAGGAAGCAAGTGGCCAAGTTACATTTGAAATTCAGCTAAAAATGGGCAAGGGTAAGGAGAAAAAAATAGTAGAAAATGACATGGAAAACCCTCTTGAATCATAAAGTAGAAGAAAAGTGTCAAAAGAATTGATTAGATAATGACAAATTGGCAAGTGGTGACACATGGAGGCCCTCTCATTAGACCTCATGTTCCACTATGCTTGGGCAGGCATTTGAAGACATCTTATTGGGCGAAAGCAATAGTACTTGAAGGACACGTGCAAAACTCTCATTGGACCACAAAAAACACTCCATCTGATTGACCAACAATGTATATTCCCTAGAAACTATAAATAGAAGAACAAGAGAAGGAAGAAGCCATCAGCGAAAGTTCCTCCTTTCTTGAGCTTGAAAACTTTTTCACTATCTTTACACTACCAAATCTTTCTGAAGCTGAAAACTAAGAAAAGAATTGCTCCTATGATCATAGAGAAGATATAATATCCCTCTATCAGCTATTGACAGAGCTGAACGATTGGAGAAGGAGCGGAGAAGATAATTAAAGCTGGACTGCGAGCGGATGCTATGGCATTGACGACTGCAGAAGCAAAATTTTGTTTACAGGAGTTTTCTGAACTTTTATTCATTTAATATTCTATTTGTATTGAGTTAAACTTAATACTTGATTATTTATACAACATAATGATTTATGCAATCTTCTCTTTCATTTATTTGAGCATGAGGCAATTTACTTTTTAGCTAGGAATTAAGGTGCACTTAAGTATTGATGATGTGCTAATAATGTTTTGCATGCTTAATCTAGTTTGCATTTTATCCAAGAGATTTAGATCCCGATAGTAATCTACCATCTGAGCTAGAGTTGATAACATAGGGTGGGATGTTAATTCTAATGGAAAGCCTTGGATAATGTGAGTGGTTTGCATGAATGTCATAGCATCTAGCTATGATATCTATTGCATTATGAGAATACTTGTTTGTTATTCGAGTTATTGGTGAGAGAGTGTTGTGTAAAATACCCCTCTCGAATCTAGAGTTTTGATTCTAGATACCTAAGCCATAGGCATTACGTGAAGTCAGTTAGGGGAGGGCATTAAAATGAATAAGTAATATTTGCAATCAAAGAGCAATTGTAACACTCCCAGATTAGAAACTATCCTATTCCCGAAAAAATTACCTTCGATTGGGGAAAATAAAAATTTTGGATATTGTAATACGAAGGGTTTACAAAAAATTCGGTAAAGTTTCCTCCATAATATCAACATATTTCCCATGTATACAATCAAAAAATTTCAACCCAACATTTCTTATACTCCACATATAATGAAATCACTTCAAAGCCCAATAATATAATTTATTAACAAAATACTCATAAATTTAAAATCCAGCAGAAGCTTTTGAAATAAAATGAATAAAAATATAAGCATTTTAATAAGTTCATAAATCAATAGAAAATTTAATTAGCATAAATGACTCTTGGGTATCAAAGTCAGCTCCCCAACGATCTCCTCACAACATCTGGCTAGTCATCACCTGAAACGTAAAGTAAGGGAATATGGGCTGAGCCACTCAGCTCAGTAAGTTAATCCCATGCATGAATGCATGTATCATGCACTATATGTCATGAAGTTCGAAAATTCACTTTGTCAAAACTTTTCAAAAATTTCCTTTTCAAATCGTGAGCTCACTTGGTGTAACCCCTAGCCATTAAGCTTTACAGTGGGCAATTATTATTTGAACCCGATTATATTCTATCGGTAGAACTACAAAGCGGTTAACATTACTTAAACCTTTTCCTTTATTTTCACCTTACAATAAGTGAACATTACATACTTTCCCACCCTACAAGAGGGTTAGTTTGAGTATGCCGGTCCCTCATGCTCCATTTCCCACTTGCACCTTTCATGGTTTAGGCTTTACACCCATTTTCAAATTCCTTACGTCTAGAAAACATTCAACATTTAAAAATACATTTTTTTTAAAATTTCATATTTTAATACGTTTGCTTTTATGGTTGTATGATTATGCCCATGACAGAGAATGATGCAAAATACTGCAAACTACATGCTCATGATTGTAGACCATATGAACTTTTTAACTTTAAAATTTTCAACATGTCAACCAATAGTAAATTCACACAACTGAAATAAACCATCGATCACATCACATATGAAAATCAATTAATACAACAATACCCATGCACCACAACAAATGAAAATGTGGAATTTTACTTAAATACTTCAATATCAATTATGTATTCACATTCAATTCACATAAGAGAAATCAAATCATCACAACAATAGACGTGCATCATAACTAATGAAGATGTGGGAATTTACCTACATATTTTAATATAAATCATGCACTCACATTCAATTCACATAGAGCAATTCAATCATAACAAAAATACACGTACATCATAACTAATGAGAATGTGAGAATTTACTTATTTGTAGTCCTTAGTAATTTGTTTCTTTAAATCACTAGCGAAGTGCCTTGGTTGCCTACAACATCAATGTGCCAAAAGTATCCTAATATTATTACACAAAAGAATATTCATCTGAAATTTGTTAAACCAAATACATTCATTTAAAATAGGTGTTCACCATTAATACATTTATCATTTTTCCCATGAGTGACATTAACCAATAGTTTTTGAGTTTAGAAACTAATGATTCACCTTAAATCCTGAAAACCCTAGGTATGGTATTGAGTCTTAGACATAATGGTGTCAATCACGCTCAGGAAAAGGATGCGCTCGGGGCATGCAAAAGGACGGCAAACAATAGTTGCAGACATGAACGTGAGGCGTGTGTGCAATTGGTTCGAGTGGACGGCGCATGGTGCTTGGTTGCTTGGTTGCCTGGTCGTCGTGGTGCCATGCTTTGGATGTCTTCTTCCTGATCTGGATCACATCTGCAATGAGCAGCAACTCCAGTGATCAGTGTCAATGTGCAGTGGCAATTGAAGCTATTGATCTGGATAGCTTGAGCACAGCGAGCAGAGATTCGGGCACAACGACGGACAACGAGTCGCACAGAAATGAGCCACGATAATCTGGTGCAGGGGGTGGTGAGTGATTACTACTATGTATAGGGATCAGCTTTCGGTTGGCAGAAATGCAAAAATTAAAAAACCAGTAGCTCCGGTCTAAATGTAGAAGGACGAACGGCGAGCAAGGAGAGAGAGAGGGAGAGGGAGAGAGAAAGAGAGAGAGAGAGAGGGGGGAGGCTGTTGGTGAGATGGGTCAAGCAGTGCAGGGGCAGCTGGTGGCGGGGAGGGTTAGGGTTTTCGTGTTCAAGGAAGAAGATGAACAGTCATCTTCTTCAGGTCTTTTTTTTTTTTTTAAAAAAACTAACTTAACCCTAACCAAAATTTTTTGGTGGCCCATTTTTATTCTTTAACCAATTAAACCCAACTAAATTAAGATCTATTAGTTTTCTTCTGGCCCAAAATCAGATTTTAAATCTGGTTTTAGGTTTGAATAGGAATAGAATGGACTCAAGTGGGTCTAATCTAAATTAGTTAACTAAAAATTCTAATTAAATTAAACTAATAAAATTTCACATTTAAATAAATATACTCACACATCAATGCATAACAAATAATAAACCAGAGAAATAATAATTTATTTCTAATTGGCACATCGAACGTTATGGCCTCCAAGTCCTTGCATTGCAAAATGATCAAACCACTAATAATTGTGAATATAATCTAATTAGTGGATTAGAATATAAATTATATAATTATATAATTTTGTGAAAATGAAAAATAAATTTTAGGTATTACAGTAATGATATAGCATTTCCATAGCAAAGGGTTATTGCCAAACTATCTTATACATTCTTAGGATTGTTGTTGTGGGCGGAATTCCATTTAAGGGGCTACAATTAGGTTTTGAACAAAGCTGATGTGGCTATGCCTAACATCGTTTTGGTAAACCACATACCAATTGAGTGTCAAATAGCAATGTTGCGAAGGTCTCGGGTTTGCAGTGACAAAGCTGCCTTATTATAGATTCAAAGACTTAGTCATGCGAGGTACTGTGAGGCTAATGTCAGAAAAGGTGATAGAGCCAAATGGGAAAAGGTTGAAGACTCTATCGATTTGGTAGACATACTCATTACTGTAGCATCTTTTCATCATTCCTATAGCATAGGTATGTCTATATAGCTGTGTACTCACCACACTAACCATGTGTTGTAAACGTTATTGTAGCATAATCATATCTCATAAATATCATACTTAAGGGATCCATAATTTCCTAACTAAATTCCATTTCAATGATTATCCTTCTACTCACTTGTCTATTGGTTTCTAATATTTGATCATTGTAATTAAAATGTGTTTTATTTTCACAAGTTACCAATTCCAATTTATCAAATCATTCTTTGTAACATTCATAGCACTATTATAGCATCAATGCTCGTGAGATCAACATCCATTTATCACTATATTTCTTGTTAGATTGTGTATACTTGTGTGAGTTTGGTGAACTCATTTATAATGTTATTACATCACGGAAAAACCACCATCATGTTTTTAGAGCCATTACCGGGGATTGATAGTTAAAGTATGGTATGAAATTTACCATATTGATCTAACAAAGTTTTTTATTATATAACATTTTCTTCTATGCTGTAACAGGACTACAGCTTGTTTCATGTGATGCAAGAACAAGCAAGATGCTAAAGTTGTGCAACTCGATCTAAAAATTGAGAAAACACTAAGAAGGTTAAAGAGGCAGCACAAAGCTCTTGTTGAACAGAAACCATAGCTAACCAAGCAAGGAACAACAACCCAAATATTGCTATTGTACTGCCGAATGAAAGAGATAGAGCTATACGGGATTATGCTATACCAGCTACATCATCTCAATCCAGGTATTGTCAGACTAAAGATATAGTTAGCTCTATTCGAGCTTATGCCTATGATGTTCCAAATGCTGCAAATGATAGGCTAATTTTGCGAGATGCCAACTGAGAATCCCATTAACATCTTAGACTTTTTATGGAGGTAAGTGATTCATTTCAATTACAAGGAGTTCCCAAAGAAGCATTTACGTATGATAGCCTATACTTGTGCAAGAGATTGGTTAAACTTTCTGCCTCTTCACTCTATTGGTTCATGGAATGACCTAGCTAAAAAATTTCTAATGAAATACTTTCCCCGATGAAAATTGCCAAATTGTGAAATGATATAACTTCTTTTCAACAACTAGGAGATGAGATATTATATGAAGCATGGTAACGATTTAAGGAGATGTTGCAAAAATGTCCATATCATGACATTCAAAATTGGGTTCAAATGCAGACCTTTTACAATGGATTGAATGCTCAAACAAGGATTATGGTGGATGCTTCAACAAATGGAGCCTTGTTAGCGGAAATATACAATGAAGCTTTTGAAATATTGGAGAATAGTCAATAGCATTACCAAAGTCCATCCAATATATTTGTACAACAAAAAGAGTAGCAGAAATACACAAAGTAAATGTTATGACAGTACTAATAATTTAGCTAGCTTCACTAACTATCATAATTAAGAATATGCAGGGACCAATGTTACTATAGAGCGGGACAACATCTGTATACTGTGGAGAAGGACATGCATTAGATGATTGCCCTTCAAATCCAAAATTGATATGTTATGTCATAAACTTTGGGACGAACATCAACCTTTATTCCAACACATAAAAACCAGGTTGGAGGCAACATCCAAACTTCCATGGAGTAATCAAGGAAGAACATCATCCATGCTGCATCTAAACAAACCAAAATATCCACTAGGCTTTCAAAAAGGGCATTAGCAAAGATCATAGAATCAAGAACAACAAAGCAGCCTGGAGGACATGTTAAAAGAACTGATGGAAAGTAACAGTTTCATGGATGCTATCATGTAGAACCAAGTAGTATCATTGAGGAATTTGGAAACACAGGTTGAATAGCTTAGTTGTTGCATTTAGCACAAGACCACCACACTCAGAAAATTTGAGGAGAGATAACAAGGATCAATGCAAAGTCATCACACTCAGAAATGTGAAGCAATTAGAAGAATCAATGATCAAAGCCAAGAAGCAGAAGGAGTAAGCTTTACCTCAACAACAAGAAGAAGAAAGTGAAGAAAGAACAAATGAACTAGAACAAGTGGCTCTACAAGATGCTGTGACAAAGCCACAACAATTCAAGCTAAAGGAAGAGAGACCACCCCCACCATCTCCAAATATTTCAAAAGAAACATCAAGATTGATAATTTAGTAAGTTTTCGGATATTCTTAAACAACTGCATATCAACGTTCCTCTCATTGAAGCTTTGCACAAATGCCAAATTATGTTAAGTTCATGAAGGATGTTTTATCAAAATGGAAAAGATTAGGGGAGTTTGAATGATTGCTTTAATAAAGAAGTGTATATTTATCTTGCAAAACAAAATACCTCCTATGTTAAAGGATCCAAGCAGCTTCACTATTTTATGTTCAATTGGAGAAACTTATTGTGGAAGTGCATTATTTGACTTAGGAGCTAACATGGACCGCATGCCATTGTCCATATTTCAGCAACATAGAATAGGTAAAGCAAGATAACCATGACGCTGTAGCTTGTAGATAGAACATTTGCCTAGCTCGAAGGCAAAATTGAGGATGTATTAGTTCGGGTAGACAAGTTCGATTTCTCAGTGGATTTCATCATATTGGATACGAAGCAGACGAGGAGGTGCCCATCATTTTGGGAAGGCCATTCCTAGCCACAAGAAGAATAATAATTGATGTTCAAAATTGAGAATTAACCATGCGAGTCCATGACCAAGGAGTCACTTTCAATGTTCTTCATTAAATGAAATTTCCAGAAGAGGTAGAGGAATGTTCTCTAACCAACATCATTGATGAAGCCATTTCAAAGAAATTGCTGGGATGTTGTAACACAGTAGAACTTCATGAAATAATATTTGAAGAAGAAGATGATCCTAGAGGATTAATTGATGAAGTGGAGTTTCTAGTGGAGGACTGAATGCTGCCACATTTGGTAAACAGTTTGAGCCCTTGGAGCGAACAAAAAGAAATAGCAACCCACTCAAACCTTTCATCGAAGAGCCACCTATGTTGGAGCAAAAGGTACTTCCTTCACATTTAAAATATGCTTATTTGGGTAACTACAGTACTTTTCTAGTGATCATTTCAGCTATATTGGATGAAGAGAAGGAACAAAGTCTACTTTCCATTTTTAAGGAGCCTTAAAGAGCATTTGGATGGACAATGGTGGACATCAATGGAACCAGTCCATCAATTTGTATGCATAAGATAATCTTGGAAGGATGTTGCAACAATTCAATCGAGCAACAACCATGGTTGAACCCCATCATGAAAGAGGTAGTAAAGAAGGAAATCATTAAATTGCTAGATGCATGCATCATTTATCCATTCTTAGATAGCCAATAGGTCAGCCAGGTGCATGGTGTGCCCAAGAAAGGAGGCATCATAGTCATCACCAATGAAAAAAATGAATCAATTTTGATAAGGGCAATAATCTGATAGAGAGTGTGCACGGATTGCAGGAAGCTCAACAAAACTACTCGAAAGGATTACTTTCCATTGCCATTTATTGATCAAATTTTGGACAAGTTAGTCTGAAAGATTATTATTTCTTTTTAGTTGGATATTCTGGCTTTAACTAAATTTTTGTAGCACCAAAAAATCAAGAGAAAATAACTTTTGCATGTCCTTATGGCCCCCTTTCCTTTAGAAGGATGCCATTTGAATTATGTAATGCTCCAGCAACATTTCAGAGGTGCATGATGGCCATTTTTATCGACCAGGTAGAGAATATCTAGGAGAAATTTATGGATGATTTCTCTGTCATTGGGCAGACATTTGCGGGTTGTTTAATGAATTTAGAATGAGTTTTGGAAAGATGTGAAGAGACAAACTTTGTCTTGAATTGGGAAAAATGTCACTTCATGGTACAAGAAGGAATTGTGCTTGGGTATCTAGTCTCTAGAGATGGATTTGAAGTTGACAAAGCCAAGATTGAGGTTATTGAGAAATTTCCACCACTAACAACAGTCAAGGGAATCAGGAGTTTCTTGGGACTTATAGGTTTTTATAGAAGATTTATTCAAGATTTCTCAAGAATCTCTAAGACGTCGTGCGCACTTTCCTACCAATGATCAACCCATTGTCTAGGATTGATGATTCATTGATCAACTTTAGGGGCTAGTTATTTTTCTAGGATTAATCTATGATCACTCTCCTATTGATATGGCTCCTTAAGAGGCAACATAGGAAAGAAACAAATGAGATGCATACTAAGTACCTACAACTTTTTAGTAAACTCTTAAATTCGAGGATGAAAATTGTTTTATGGGGTAGGGTATTGTAATACCGGAGATTTAGTTTCTATTTTTCTTTTCAAACTTTTTATATATATAAATATACAATTTATGTTCTAATCCACTAATTCGATTGTATTCATGATTGTTAGTAAATTGATTAATTCACGATGAAAGGATTTGGAGGCCATAACTTTTGATGTGCTAATCAGAAATAAATAATTATTTTATTGATTTATTATTTCTTATACGTTAATATATGAGTATGTTTATTTAAAGGTGAAATTTTATTACTTTACTTTAATTAGAAATCTTAGTTAATTAATTTAAACTTGACCCGTTAGAGCTCGTCCTCTACTTATTCAAATCTAAAATTAGATTTGGAGCTCGATTTTGGGCTAGAAGAAAACTAATAGATTTTAATTTTGATGGGCTTAGTTTTTAAGTAATAAAAATGGCCCATGAAGAAGTTTTAGTTATGGTTAAGTTAGCTTTAAAAAAAAAAAAACTATTTAAAGATGAAGATTACTATTCATCTTTTTCCTAAAAAAAACCCTAAACCTAAACGTCCTAACCATAGCCGCCACCAACCGGTGCCCCCTCCCTTTGCCCTCACCGATACCGGCCTTCTCACCCTCTTTCTCTCTCTCTCTCTCCTCTTCTCTATCGATGCCGAATGCCACTCCATCTCCTCCATTCTCGTCAAGCGCCCAGGCGCCCAGGGGCCCAGACGACCAGGCGATCGGGCGCCTAGACGCCCATTGACCAGGTGCCCCGACGCCCGACGACCAGGCGCCCAGGAGACCCGAGGACCAGGCGACCAGGCACCATGCACCGTCTGCTTGAGCCAGTAGCGCACGCGACCAAGACCGTCGTTCGCATGCTCGAAACATATTTTTTTCCCCAGCATGATTGACGCTATTACATCTTAAACTCGATACCACACCTAAGGTTTGGGATTCGAGGTGAATCCTTAAGTTTCTTTATTTAAATTAACCGAATGGCTTAGGTTTTGTATTATGTAAAAATAATTAAGAAATAAAATATGAAATACGCTTAATTGAAATTTAGAGTTAGTACAATTACGTAAAAGAATAATATAATTCTAGAAATATGTTGGAATATAATTTAGGGTGAAATTTAGTGTTGTATGATAAAATAATGTATATTATGACTATGATTATTATTGTTATTTTAAGAACAAATTAGGAATCATGAAATTAAATTGTACTATTAGTAGTTCAATTTTTATTGACATGGAAATTCATCTTGAGAAATTATTAGTTAAGGTCATCATGGGAAAAACAATGAAGGTATTAACGGTAAACACCTATATTAAATGAATGTGTTTGGTTAAACAAGTTTTGGATGAATATCCTTTGTGTAATAATATTACGATACTGTGGCACATTAACCTTATGGGCAACCAAGGCACCTCACTAGCGAAAGTAATCAAATTTATTAAGGACTCTAGGTAAGTAAATTCTCACATTCTCATTAACGTATATGTGTTGTTGTTATAATTAAATTGCTCTTAGGTGAATTGAATGTGTATTAAATCTGAGTTCTATGTAAGTAAATTCTCACATTCTCGTTAATGCATATGTATTGTTGTCATAATTAAATTGCACTTAAGTGAATTGAATGTGTATTGAATATGAGTTCTATGTAAGTAAATTCTCACATTCTCATTAACGKATATRTGYTGTTRTTATAATTAAATTGCTCTTAGGTGAATTGAATGTGTATTGAATMTGAGTTCTATGTAAGTAAATTATCACATTTCAATAACGCTTATGAATGAATGTATCTAAATTCTATTAGGTGGATTGATGTGTTATATATGAGATTCTATGCAAATAAACCCCCATACCCTCCTATCTCTTTCGTTATGTGTTATGTGGTGGTGGTATGGGATTATGTTATGAATTGTGTTGTTTGTGTGGAATGTTTTTACGTGTTTCATATCTTGTACCATTATTACGTCAAATGGCATGTTAATTACAGTTGTATGCATTTCATATTATGGGCATGTAGCTAGTGTTCTACATCATTCCTGGCATGAGCCATTCATACATTTAGGAAGTGAATGGTTTAGGAAATGAAATTTTGAAAGGGAATGTATTTTATAAATGGTAACATGTTCAGGAAAATGTTAAAGTTTTTGGAAAGGAGTGTAAACCTAGCCATGAAAGATGTGAGTGGGAAATGGGGGGTGCGGGACTGGTGCACCTGAACCGACCCTCTAGGAGGGTAGTAATGATTCACCTTTGGGAGGTAAAGAGATGAAAGAAAAAGCAAAGGAATATTAACCGCTTTGCGGTACTACCGGTAGGAATGTAATCGAGTTCCAAATAACTATGGCCCATTGTAGAGCTTAATAGCTAGGCGTTACACTCAGTAAGCTCACGAAAGTAATGAAATGGAAGGTTTTTACAAGTTATAAATTTTGAAGAGAAAGTGAGATTTTATAATTCATGACATGTAGGGCATGTTCATGCATTCATGCATGAGATTTACTTCTTGGGCTTTATAGCTCATTCCATTTCTCTCGCTTGCATTTCAGATGATGTGTAGCCAGATGGTGCGAAGAGGTCACTTGTGGGCAAACCAAGATACCCTGAGGTATATTCTAAATAAATTTTATTGAATAAGATAGATAGTTAATTGTCTAGAATGATTTTTGCATATCATTGCGATATTACTTATTTGGTTTAGTTGATTGTGTTTTTAAATTCTTTTAGGTTCTTCAAATTTCAGTTTGAATAATTGTCGGGTTGGTAAAGGATTTGTTGGAGCACATTACTCTTTACGTTGGATGTTTATTTGGGTTGGAGTGTATGTTGTGAATGGGTGTTTGCAAATGTTGAGAACTTTTTAAATGTATGCTGGGGGTAGTTATCGAAAATACATAGGAAATGCTGTCAAATTTTTATAAAATCTTTGACAAGGGTTAAGACTTCTTTTATTTCCTATAATAGTTGATTGTTCTATGAGTAAGGTAATGTAATATTCTCAGCTTAGGACAGTTCCTAATCTGAGGGGTCTTACATAACCAATGGAGATCACATTTTTGTAACAAGGTGCTCAAGAATGCTCTAAGAAAATATGGGGTTAAGCATAGAGTTGCTACAGCATATCACCCCAGACTAATGGTCAAGCAGAAGTGTCCAATAGCGAAATTATGAGAATTTTGAGAAAAATGGTAAGCTTGACTAGAAGAGATTTGTTGAGGCTAAATGATGCATTATAGGCTTATAGACAGCTTACAGGACATCCTTGGGCATGACTCCATACCAATTAGTCTATGGTAAAGCTTGTGACTTCCTATTAGAGATGGAGCATAAAGCATTCTAGGCCATCAAGACCTTGAACATAGACCTCCAAGCGCATGACAAAGGAGAATGCTGCACTTAACGATTTTGAAAAGACCAAAGGCACCGGATGTCAGAATGTAAGAATTTACAAGGAAATAGTGAATAAATGGCATGACGAATAGATCCAACAAATAGAATTCTAGCTAGGATAATAAGTGTCGCTATACAATTCAAGAATGAAATTTTTCCCAGGTAAGTTTAGACCAAAATGGGATGGACAGTTTAGAATACTAACGTGTTTGTTAATGGCCAAAGAATCAAACACTACTGGGGAGTTGAGGCAGAAAAAAGGAAATCCAATCCTCTTGACGAGTAAAAGATGCTACAACAAGGTCTGGTTGAGGACATTAAACCGTTGCTGGGAGCCAACCCAACAATTGAATAAGTTTTCCTTTTTTTATAGTTTAAATCTTTTTAATTTATTTATTTTTTAGCTTTTCTTTTTTGTGTTTTTGTGTGAATTACTTGTCTTTTATTTGTGTGAAATTTTTATTTGGAGTGATGTGTTTTTATTTATTTGAATATATACTTGTGAAGAAGTATGAGTTTGGGGTAGAGAAGTGAAGTATGAAGGTTCATGCTACGACATAGGAAGGATACTGATGCAGCATCGGTAGAATGATGCTACAACATGGTAGCGCGTGGAAGTGATGCGGCAGAAAGAGACAATTTTGAAATGAAAAGGAAGCTAAAAGAAGCTTCTGAAACATCAAACATCAAGTTACAAGAAACCCCTTTTGCCTGCCTAATGATGATAACCTCCATCCTTAACTAATTGGATTAAAGCTAAATAGAGACTCAACCGTCAAAACCCTTTTGAAAAAGTACAATATGCATTCATTTGACTGATGCATCTGCCAATATAAACCCCTTGTCCTTCACTCTTGTTTCCACCATTACTGTACTACACAAAAAGCTCCAACCAATAACTTCAACCCAACCATTTTGTAGCTCTATTTTAACCTTTACCTAGAAAAAATGGTGAGGAAGTAGTTAGTCAAAAAGAAAAAGATAGATGACAGTCTAAAATTTGTTTCTAACGAGGCAAAGAAATGCTTTGAGGAGATTTTACCAGAAAAAGGGACTGTTGCTAGAGAAAGATTTCGTTTTTAAGAAGGGGCTGGCCAAAGGAATGTTGGCATATGTCTAGACTGTCATAGAGAAAAGGAATTGGAAATCTTCTGTGAACATCCACAAGATCCCATTGTTTCGTTTGTATGGAATTTCTATTCAAACTTGGGGGAAATCAAGGATGACAATGTCATGATAAGGGGAGTTTTCGTGAAGTTCATAGCAAAGGAAATCAACACTATGTTTGGTCTGAGTGAGGAGAATCAAAGTGCGAAGAATTTGTGAAGGAGTTCAAGAATGAGAATTGGGATGGAATTTTGTTGACTCTAACAGTGGAAGGTACAACATAGAACATATCTGTTAAGGTTCGTGTGCAGTGGCTCGAACTTCATTATTGCCGGTGGCTAAGGTATGGTATCGCTTTCTAAAAACCCGTCTTATGCCTACCACTCATGACCAATCTGCTACTGGAGAAATGATGTGTTGCTCTTTTGTTTGATGATAGAAATAGTAGTTAATGTGGGAAGGATCATTTACAGAGAAATAATATATTGTGCTAAAATGAATGATGGAAAGTTATATTTTCCATCACTGATCTCTCTGCTATGTTTGAAGGCCAGTGTACCTTTGGCCATGAGGAGGAAATAGAAAAGATAAGGGCCATAATAGAGCATACCATGGTAAGGTTGTTGAAGAAAGGAAAGGAAGCTAGCAGTCCAGTGAGTGCTATGGAAAACACTGTGATTGCAAAAAAAAAAAAAAAAAAAAAAAGAATGTGGAAAAAGAGACCCCTAATTATTTGAAAGAATCAATTGATATGGTTAACCAACATACTGCCAGAATTGAAGAATTGAAAAGAATGTTGCAGCAATTTCAGAGTCTGAAATTCAAGTATTGGGCTGATGTGGAAGATGGAGATGCAATACTAAGGAAGAGTTCACAAAGGAATTTCGTTATGCCATTGACCAAATATCCAGATTTCAAGAGCAATTGCTTTAGGCTAAGGAACAACTAGAGATGGCGGAAGAGGCTGAGGAAGAAGATAATGAATATAAGGAGAAGGGTGAGAGAGAAGCACAGTGTGAGATTGAATGAAGATCTGAATAGTTTGAATGGAGTTGGGAGTTTAAGGATGTTTGAGAAAAAAGGTTTGAAGAAGTTGAAGCTGTGACTTTTTGGAAGAAAGCAATTGAAGTTTTTTGAAAAATTGATGTTGGAAACTTAATTATGAATTTTTATGTTATTTTAATGTTTGTTTAGTTTTTTTGGATTTTAATGTTGCTTTAGTGTGTTTTTAGTTTGTTTGAATTTGATTTTCATATTAGTATGGTCATTTTAATTTTTTGGAATGCATTTTGTGTTTTGCTACCATATTTTGAGATCTATAATGCTATCCAGAATTTGTTTATATGCTTGATAAATATTTTTGAAGGTTCATGCAGATTAATGTGTTAATCAGCTTTATGAGGATTAAAAAGGCTAAAATGTGGATTTATTACCTCATGATAGTAATTACTTTACCTAAATATGTTTCTATGTTGTGACAAAAGCTGAAGCATAACTCTTAAGTAAACAAATTAAGACAACTATAGTGAACTATAGTGAACATGGTGCATAAGAGTGACCATGGAAAATTATCTACACAAATAAGCAGAGCTAAGTAATTTCTGGGCATCGATAGTAATCACAACTGGAGTGAGGCTTAAAAATTGAAGTTTGACACTAAAAGCCTCACAAGTAAGAGGATTAGGAGACTTAACTTGCTCAGGAAAGAGGCACATTATGTTTTCAGTATCGAGATTACATTTGGGGAACATCTATTAAGAAAAATTGAAACGTAAATAGTGTAAGGAACCTACTCTGTTGCCCTTAAATAACTGAGTAACTGGGAATCTTCATCACCAATGGCGACAATTGTGTCAAAAGTTGAAAAAGAGGTAAGAGTATGTTGCATCATTAAAAAGAGGTTTGTGGCAGCAATCCTGAGTTGTGGGTCTAGTTGAATGACGGCGAACCTCCATCACTAATGTCGATTTTCACGTCAAAAGGCTAGAATAACATAAAGGATGGTAGAAAAATAAATTGTGAAGCAGCAAGTGCTGAGGCATAATAGTTCTCCCAACACAAATAATGAAGTGTCCTTGTTTAAAAGCCTCTTTAATGCCTAAGTTTTGAGTCCTACTTTCTGAAAAAATGACACTTGAGAGGTTGATCTTCAAGTCATTAATTAAGTGCTATGACCAAAGGTTGAGAGAACTTGCATGACCTAATTGATACTTGTTATTGCTCTATGCACTTACACCTACACTTTAGGAATGCTCAAAATAATTTGTCAGCTAGTGATGTTCAAATGTTATAGCAAAATAGCAAAGTATCAGCCAAGTCAGGACCGCTGAGACTAGTTAGGGCAAGGATTCTAAAGGTTATTAAGGGATAAAATTGCTAACTCATGTATTGTTATTTTATCACTCGAGGATGAGCTATAGTTTGAGATTAGGGGGGATGATGAGTGTCAAAATTGTACACATTATATGAAATCCTATTTAGAAAATTTACCCTATTATGACATTAAATCATGATAATTTATATGCTATTTATGCATCAATACACATATTCCTTAATAGCAAGTGAGTAATTGATTTTTATGTAATAATTACATTTATAGGCTAATTTTTACTAAATTGTATAAGAAATTGCACTAAGGAGAAAAGGTAAAATGCCAAGGATGGACATTCGAGAGCATGCTATAGCATAAGGATATAATAATGCGGACCAGATATGGCAGTTGCACGAAGCAAGTTGCCAAGTTGCAGCTAGAATTTCTCTAAAAATGGGCAAAGATAATAGGGAAAAACAGTAGAGAAATGACATGAGAAAACCTCTTGAAACTTGAAGTGGAAGAAAAATGTCAAAAGAATTAGTTAAGTAAAAAAATTGGCAAGTGGTGACACATGGAGGCCTCTCATTGGACCTCATGTTCCCCTATGTTTGGTCAGCCATTTGAAGACATCTGATTCGGCTAGAAAAATGCCACTTGAAGGACACATGTGAAGCTCTCATTGGACCACAAGAAATACTCTATCTGATTGGCCAACGACTTGCAATTCCTACAAACTATAAATAGAAGAACAAGATAAGGAATAAGCTATCGACGAAAATTCCTCTATTTCTTGGGCTTGAAAGCTTTCTCACCATCTTTATACTACCAAATCTTTTTGCAGAGGTTGAAAACTAAGAAGATAATTGTGCCTATGATCATAGAGAAGATATAGAATCCCTTTATTAGCTAGTAACAGAGCTAAACAATTGGAGAAGGAGATGAGAAGATAATCAAAGTTGGATCGCAAGCGAATGTTGCAACGTTGACGATTGTACAAGTGCATTTCCGTTTACAGAAGTTTTCTAAATTGTTATTCATTTCATATTCTATTTGTATTGAGCTAAATCTCATACTTGATTATTTATACAACAAAATGATTTATGCAATCTTGTGATTCATTTATTTGTGCATGACTTAATTCACTTTTTAGTCAGGTATTAAGGTGACTTAAGTATTGATAATGGGCTAATTAAAGTTTTGCATGTTTAAGCTAGTTTGCAGTTTATCCAAGGGATTTAGATCTTGATGGCAAACCCCTCTGAGCTAGAGTTGATGACATAGAGTGGGATGTTAACTATAGTGGAAAGCCTTGGGTAAGGTGAGTGGTTCGCATGAGTGTTTTAACATCTTGCTATGATCTCTTTTGCATTAATAGGATACTTGTTTGTTACTCGGACTTCTTTGCGAGAGAGTTGAGTGCATACCCCCCTTAAATCTAGAGCTTTGGTTCTAGATACCTAAGCCACAGCCATTACCTAAAGTCAGTTAGGGAGAGCATTCAATTGACTAAGTATTGTTTGCAAATAGAGAATAATGATATAGCATTTCCGTAGCATAGGGTTATGCTCAAACTGCCTTGTATGTCCTTAGGGTTGTTGGTGTGAACACAATTCCTTTTAAAGAGCTATATTTAGATCTCAAATAAAGCTGATATGGCTAAACCTAACACTATTCTGGAAAGCCACATAATACTTGAGCGTCAAATAGCGAGGTAGCATAAGTCTCGGGTTTGTAGTGACAAAGCACCCTTACTATGGGATCAAGGACTTAGTTACCCGAGGTATTATGGGGCTAATGTCAGGGAAGGTGATAGAGCAAAAAGGGACTCTATCAGCTTGGCAGACATACTCTTTGCTATAGCATTCCTTTAATCATTCCTATAGCATAGGTATGTCTATATACTCGTGTACTCACCATACTAACCATGTGCTATAAACAATGTTATAGGATGCATAGTCATGTCTCATAAACATCTTACTTAAGGGATCTATAATTTCCTAACTAAATCCCATTTCAAGTGATTATCCTTCTACTTCCTTGTCTATTGCTTTCTAATATTAGATCATTGTAATTAAACTATGGTTTGTTTTCACAAGTAACAAGTCCAATTTATGAACTCATTCTTTGTAACATTCATAGCACTACTATAGCATCAATCCTCATGGGATCGACAACCACTTATCACTATATTACTTGTCAGACCTTGTATATGTAACACCCCCAGATTAGGAACCTTATCCTAACCCGGAATGTTACGTCATTCCACTCGAAAATAAACAACTATTTATTTGAAACTCGACATTTATTCAACAATACCCAATGAGTCAAAAATACATTTTAATAAATCCTCACTATCCTAATATTTTATTCAAAAGAGAAATACAGCGGAAGTCTTTCTAAACCATTCAAAAACAAAAAACCACAAAGAAACTTCAATAATTTAAAACATTCAAAAATATTCATCTTATTTCATAAATAAATTCAAAAATCAGTCCTTGGGTATCATAGCTCGCCCACAAGAGACCTTCTCGCCCCATCTGGTTACATATCATTTGCAATGAAAAATGAGGGAAACGAATGAGCTAAAAAGCCTAGTAAGTAACCTCATGCATGAATGTATGAACATGTCCTGTGAAATTTTAACGTTTCGCCTTTCAAGTGAAAAACTTTTCAAAACATTCCCTTTTCAAAATTCCTTTGCAAACATTCCCTTCAAAATTCACTTACAATAAAAACTTTCCATTTCCTTTCATTCGTGAGCTCACTAGAGTGTAATGCCTAGCCATTAGACTTGCAGTGGGCCATTCTTATTTGGAACCCAATTACATTCTTCACCTCCCCGAGGTGAATCATGTCCTACCCTCCTCGAGAGTAAGGTCGGGTGAGTAAGATCAGGTGCGTCGGTCCCCCACGCCCCATTTCCCATTCACATCCTTCATGGCTAGGTTTACACTCCCTTCTGAAAAGTTTAGCATTTTCAAAACTTTAACCTTTTCCTTTAAAATTCCATTTTCTAACCCTTCACTTTCTAAGTGCGTGAATGGCTCATGCCAAATGTGATGTAGAAATTCTAACTACATGCTCATGACATAAAATGCATACAACCTTATTAAATGTGACGTTCAACAAATAGCACAGGATATGAAACATAATAGCATATTCTTTAACATAAAGGTGCTACTAGATACGAACAAATTAACATTCTTCACAATTACACACATCAACATAGAATTTCATACAAAATATATTAAAGTAATTAAAAGTGTTCAATTTCATCACTTATAATGTTAATGAATGGGAGGATTACTTACCCGGAGTCCTTTACGTAAATAGATTCTTACTTAAGTTGGAAGTGGACTCCTCCAATTGATCTCAATGTAAGCCCTCAAAATAACCTTAAATTCAAGATATTCGGATGTTGCGGGAGCGGTAATGAATTCCCAAACGTACGTTCAAGCAAGGCGCACAATGGCCCTCGGTGTCTGGGTGTCAGTGCACCTGGGCGTCACGCACTGGGCACCTGTGAGGCGCTTGCGCTCGGCTCCTGTGCTTGCTGGGCACTGGGCGCCTGGGCACTGTGCGCTGGGCGGATCTGGCACTGCTGTGGCGGGTCTTGCTCTTGGCCAAAAAATGTCTCACCCGGCCAACAATGTTTCTGTCGACTTCTGGCGGCTGGCTGATGGCAAGGAACAACCGGCGACGCGGGCAGCGAGAATAGAGGGCCAAATCAACGGCCAACTATAAAGGTTTAGCTTCAGTTTTGAGGGGAAAATCCTTTGAGCAGAGGGAGAAAAAGAAACAGTGACAACAAATCTGGCGATGGCATCGCGCAGATCCAGTTGCGCCGAGCAGGTGAACGGGTAACAAAGGCAGATCCGGCGACGGTGTCGCACAGATTTGGTCGTTCCTACAGAGAAACGAAAATGACAACGGCGGGCTTGGCGACGGCATCGCATAGGTCTGGTCACTCTTACAGAGAAGGAGAGGATGGAGGTAGATCTAGCTACAGTGTCGCATAGATCGGTCGCTTCTACAGCGACGGCAGATCTGGCGACAACGTTGCACAGATCGGTGGCTCCTACAGAGAAGAGAAAATAACGATGGCGAGCCTGGCGGCGGCGTCGTCCAGGTCCGATTGCTCTTCTACAGATAAGGAGAGGACGGCGGCAGATTTGGCGACAGTGTCGCACAGATCAGTCGCCCTACAGAGAAGGAAAAATAACGACGGCGGGCGTGGCGATGGTATCGCACAGGTCCAGTCGATCTTACAGAGAAAGAGAAATAACGACGGCGGGCCTGGCGATAGTGTCGCACAAGTCTGCTCGCTCTTACACAGAGAGAGAGAGAGAACAAAGGTGACTTACCGGATTTGTTAGGCGCGGTTGCTCTGGCTGAATGCCCGCGAGTCTGAGCGGCACACAGCGACCGTTTTGGGCTGGCGCTGTGACTATGCAAGAGATGGCATCGTCTCCAGATGAGTAGCTATGGTAGCGATGGCACGTATTATCGATCGGACTGCGATCGGTGGTGGCGTCAACAGAGGAACGAAGAGAAAAGAGAACGAGAAGCTGGGAAAGAGTCACGACGAGCAGCGTCGTGTCAGGCAGAGGGAAGCGGCACGGTGGCAGCGGTGGCAGCGGCGGCGGCGGCGGGAGGAAGAAGAAGATAGTTTCTAGGGTTTTTCTTTTTCTTTTCTTTTCTTTTTCTTTCTTTTTATTTTCTTATATATTTTCTTTTCTCCATTTTTTATTTTTTAATTTTATTTTGGGCCGCAACTCAACCCGTCGGGCCTTCTTATCCAAATCTAACCAAAACCCATAAATTAAACGTAACGGGCTTTCTTTTGATAAAAAGTCCAAATTCCGACTAACTAATAAATAGGCCCACAAGTTGGGCCTTTAGCCAATGATAACTCTTATTTGACACGGACAATATTTTCGCACCTATTAAACGTGCGATTTAAAAATATTAATCATATAAAATGTCCAACTCTATTTGACACACAAATTTCACGTAAAATCGAACAAATTTAATAAAGGAAAAATTCGGGGTGTTACAGTATACTTGCGCGAGCTTGATGAACTTATCTATGATGTTATTGTATCACAAAAAACCATGAACAATGAGGAATGCCTGAATTAAATCCAAGGAAATAAAGTGGTACTTAGATAATGGGTGCTCAATGACATGATAGGCGATCCTTCAATGCTTGTTAACTTTCAAAAGAGTAAAATGGGTATGTTACTTTTGGAGATAAAAAGAAAAAGAAAATTCATGGAATGGTTTGTGTCCATAAGGCACCAATCCTATCATAAAAAATGTTATTATAGTTGATGATTTGAAATACAACTTGCTTAGAATTTGTCAATTATGTGGTAATGGATGTAAGGTACGTTTTTGTTAGGATACTTGTACCATTGTAGTGAGAAGGTTATATACATTGCAAATAGATATGGAAATGTATATTCTCTTTATTTGGAAGAACTTGTTGCTTAAGATATTAAGTGCTTAGCCATTAAACTTGATGATTGAATTATATGGCATAGAAGATTAGGACATGTTAGTATGGATGTGCTAAATAATTGTCAAAACATGATCTTGTTATAGGCGACCCAAAATTAATTTTCAAAAGGATAAAGTTTGTGATGCTTTCCAATATAGAAAGAAAATCAAAACCTATTTCATGCCCAAAAAGATAATTTCTACATCTAAATCTCTTGAGTTTATTCATATGGATTTGTTTGGTCCCATGAGGACAACTAGTTAGTTGGTAAAGCATATGCATATGTGATAGTTGATGACTATTGTAGATTTACTTGGGTATTGTTTCTTGTTAGCAAAGATGGTGCATTTTGTGAGTTTGTAAAGCTTTTCAAATGTATTTAAAACACCATTGGCACAAAACTTATTTCTAGTACAAGTGATAATAGTAGAGAATTTTACAACAAAGATTTTACTTCTTTATGTAAGGATCTTGGTATTACACCCAACTTTTCAGCGGCTAACCCCCACAACAAAATGGCATTGTTGAGAGGAAGAGTCGAACTTTGTAAGAAATGACTCGTTCTATATTATGTGAAAATACTGGCCAGAATACTTTTGGGCCGAAGTTATGGAATACCCATGCTATGTTATAAAATCAAGTTTGGTTAAGATCTTTAATTAGAAAAACTCCTTATGAACTCATTTTTGGAAAAAACACAAAATATTTCATACTTTTAAAATTTTTGGATGCATGATTAAATGATAGAGATAACCTTGGTAAATTTGATAGCTAAGTTGATGGGGCTATATTTCTTGGTTATTCTTCAATTATGAAAGCATATAAAGTTTACGATAAACCTACAATTATTGTTATGTTATCTATGTTTGTTACCTTCGATGAATCTAATGTTACTCATTGAGAAAGGATAATGAGGAAGTTGGTCCTTCATATGATCTATTCAAGCAAGATCAATGATCTAAAGGTGAATTATTGATCCAATAAATCTTGAAGAAAAGGTTGATATATATGAGAATGTGCAAGAATAAGATCAGGAAAATGGTGATCAGTCCAAAAATAACTTGCTAAAGGAGTGGAGATAGAAGCAATCCCATCCAAAGGAACAAATTATTGGTGATACTTTCACTAGGTGTAAGAACTCATAGACAATTTATTGATATATTTTGCTTTACTTTCCAAAATTGAACCTACTTGTATTCATAGTTCTTTGAATGATGAATTTTAGATTGTTGCCATGGAAGAAGAATTGAACCAATTTGATAGATTACTTGTATGGAACCTTGTACCTAGACCTAAGGACCATCCGATAATAGGGACTAATGGTTATTTGGATGCAAACTAAATGCGGATGGTGAAGTTGTTAGGAATAGGAATAGATTGGCCTAATGTTTGATGCAAGTAATTATGTAGTAGGTGTAGTTCTTGGCCAAAGAAGGAAGAAGTTGTTTCATCCTATCTATTTTGCAAGCAAAACTCTCAATGAGAAGCGCCAAAACTATGCCACCACCGAGATAGAATTTCTTTCAGTGGTATTCGCATTTGAGAGGTTTTGAACTTATCTGGTAGGAACGAAGGTGACTACGTTCACTGACCACTCAACAACTAAACATCTCATCTCGAAGAATGCTAAACCAATGCTATTAAGGTGGTACTATTATGGCAAAAATTTGATCCGAAAATCAATGACAAGAAAGGGACTAAGAACCATGTTTCTAATCATTTATCCAGATTAAAAAAGGAAGAAAAGGACCCTCAGGTGTAGATTGTGAATCATTCCCTCATGAACAAATTTTTACTATCTCAAATGCGACAATATCTTGGTATGTCGACATTGTCAGCTATTTAGTCAGTGAGATAAAACCCCCTTGACTGAATAAGCAGTAGTTATAGAATTTTTTACATGATACAAAATTCTACAATTAGGATGACCTTTCTTATACAAACAATGTGCTGATAAAGTAGTGAGAAGATGTGTTGCCAATAAAAAGATTCAGAGTTTACTACAGCATTGTTACACTGCACCATATAGAGAAACCTGCACTACAGCAAAGATACTTCAAAAATGGTTATTATTGGCCCTATTATTTAAGGATGTTTATGAATATGTTAGGACGTATGATACATGCCAATGAATAGGAAATATTTTCCAAAAACATGACATGTCATTGAATAACATCTTGGAGGTTGAAATTTTTTATATAAGATGAACTAACTTCATGAGACCATTTCCAAACTCTTTTGGAAAACCTTAAATATCGGTTGCTGTGGATTATGTGTGCAAAGGGATTGAAGTAATAGCATTGCCCACTAATGGTGCTAAAGTGGTTAAGTTTCTTTAGAAGAATATGCTCACCAAATTTAGCACATCTAAAGTATTGATCAGCGATAAAGGAACACATTTCTCTAATAAGCTGATGGAGAAGGTTCTTGCCAAATATCGAATAAGGCATAAAATTGCTACAACATATCATTCCTATACGAGAGTGTGAAAAGGTCATTGCGCATCACAAATGGGAAGAGTCCTCACAGCATCTAGACAACCTAGTCCTTATCTTGGTAAGGAAGTTCTATGTCAACTTGGGTTACATTGAAACGACATAGTCATAGTAAAAGGTGCAGTAGTTAAGATTGGGTGTAAAGCAATCAACAAAATCTATTGACTTCTTGATGGCAAATTTGACCATGAAAAGTTCGTGTCAGAGATAGATGATGACATAAATAAGGAGATCCTCAAGAGCCTAACTATGGAAGGAACAGAGACTATTTTGTCCATTGGTGCAAAGACGATCTTGAGGTCCTCCCTCATCCCTCTCACCAAAATCTGGTACCATTTTCTTAAGTCCTAAATCCTTCCTACTACCCATGATTATACAATATCTCATGAGAGGATGATGCTTCTATATTCTATTCTTACTGATAAATTTATAAATGTTAGCTGAGAGTGTCAAAATTAACACATTTTATTTAGCAATTTTATCCTATTATGACATTGAATTATGATTATTCATGTGCTATTTGTGCATAAATTCACATATTCATTCTAGCAAGTGAGTAATATGATTTTATGTAATATTGCATTTATTGGCTAATTTTTGTTGAAGTTTTATAGGAAATTGCATAAAGGAGAAAAAGGTAAAAAGGCCAAGGATGGATATTCGAGAGCATGCTGCATCATCAGCTGATCGGACAAGGCAATTACATGAATTATGTTGCAGAGTTGCAGCCAGAATTCATCTGAAATTCAGGATAAAAGGCAAAAACCAGCAGAGAAATGACTTTAAAAACATCTTGAAACATGAAATGGAAGAAAAGCTTCAAAAGAATTGATTGAATATTGGAAACATTGCAAGTAATGACACATGGAGACACCTCATTACACCTTATGTTCCACTACGTCGGGCAGCCATTTGGAGACCTGATTGGGCCAAAGGTGCCTCTTGAAGGACATGTGTGAAGCTTTCATTAGACCACAAGAAACACTACACCTGCTTGGCCAAAAACTTAGAATTCCTACAAACTATAAATAGAAGATCATTAGAAGAAGAACGCCATCAGCTGGGAATTCCACATTTCTTAAGCTTGAAAGCTTTCCATTATTTTTATGTTTCCAAGTACTTCTATTGGAGGTTAAAAGATAGTTGCTCCTACAATCACAGAGAAGATATAGAAGCCCTTCATCGGCTAGTGACAACAGCTGAACGATTGGAAAAGGAGCAAAGAAGATAACCAAAGTTGGATTGCAAGTGAATGCTACAACATTGATGACTGCAGAAGCATACTTCAATTTGTAGGAGTTTTCTAAACTGTTATTCATTCTATATTCTGTTTGTGTTAAGCTAAACTTGATATTTGATTATTTATACAATAGAATGATTTATGCTATCTTATGCTTCATTCATTTGAGCATGAGTTAATCTTTTTTAAGTGAGGAACTAAGGTGAACTTAAGTGTTAATAATGTGCTAATTAAAGTTTTGTATGCTTAAGCTAATTTAGAATTTATCCAAGGGATATAGATCCTGATGTAAACCACCCTCTGAGCTAGAGTTGATAATGTTAACTCTAGTAGAAAGCCTTGGGCAAGGTGAGTGGCTTACATGAATGTTGTAGGCATCTAGCTGTGACCTCTGTTACATGATGAGATACTTTTTGTCATTTAGGTTCTTGGTGAGGGAGTGAGTACAATACCCCTTAATTTAAAAGGGCTTAGGTTCTGGAGACTTAAGCCTCAACCATACTTGAAGTAGGGGGAGAACACTGAAATGACTAAGTAATCTTTGCAATCAGAGAGTAATGATATAGCATTCCCCTAGCACAAGGTTATGCCTAAACTGCCTTGTACATCCTTAGGGTTGTTGGTATGAGCACAATTCTTTTTAAGGGGCTACAATTAGGTCTCCAATAAAGCTGATATTGCTGAGCCTAACACTATTCTAGGAACCACATAACATTTGCGTGTCAAATAGCATGGTAGCGAAGGTCTGAGGTATGTTATGATAGAGTTGCCTTATTACGGAATCTAGGACTTAGTCACCTGAGGTACTATGGGGCTAATGTCAGGGTAGGTCATAGAGCCAAAAGGTCGAAATGTTGAGGACTTTATCTATTTGGTAGAAATACTCCTTGCTGTAGCATTTCTATCTTCAATACTATAGCATAGGTATGTATATATGCCAGTGTACTCACCAAATTAACCATGTTTTGTAAATGATATAGTAGCATGCATAACCATATCTCATAAACATCATACTTAAGAGATCTCTAATTTCCTAACTAAAGTCCATTCTCGATGATTATCCTTCTACTCACTTATTGCTTTCTACAATCTGATCATTACAATTGAAGTTTGTTTTATTTTATTGTTCGTAAGTTACTTATTGAATCATTCTTTATAACATTCATGTCTATCCTATAGCATCAATCCTCATGGGATCGACATCCACTCATCACTATATTACTTATTTGACTGTGTATATTGCATGATATTGGTGAACTCATTTATAATATTATTGCATCACGGAAAACATTCATCGTTTGGTTTTTGCTTACATTTATGCTTGTGGAGAGAAAAGAGAACGAAAACTTTTCTTTCATTCTGTAACACTCACAGATTAGAAACAATGTAACCCAAGAATGTTACCAATTTTACCCTTACATAGATTGTGAAAATTGGTAAAATACAAATTTTGAATATTGTAATACAAAGGGTTTGCAAAATTTTGATGGAGTTTTCTCTGTAATATCAACATATTCCCCCTGTATAAAATCAGAAAACTCAATACTTAAACCTCCACAATTACTCCACATCACCACAAAATAATTTGAACTCCCAAAAATTCCATTCACCAACAAAGTACTCATTTTATTTATCATCCAGAGAAAACTTTTGAAAGAATAATGCAATAAATCAATAAGTAATTTCAATTATCCAACTAACTCCATTAATCAATAAAATTTACTAAAGAAAATAAAATTTAGGTATCAAAGCCTGCTCCAAAGCGATCTCCACATACCATCTGACAAATTATCGCCTAAAATGTAAAATGATGGGAAAGGGATAAGGTATAAAACTTAGTAAGTAAATCCCACAAATGAATGTATGTATCATGCACTATATGTCATGAAGTTCAAAAATTCATTTTGTCAAAACTTTCCAAAAATTTTCTTTTTCAAATCGTGAGCTCACTTGATGTACCGCCTAACCATTAAGCTATGCAGTTTTTTATTTGGAATCCAGTCACATTCTACTGGTAGAACCGTAAAGCGGTTAACATAACTTAATATTTTCCTGAACTTCATCTCACAAGAGGTGAATAATCCATGAATTCCCACCCTATAAGAGGGTTAGGTCGAGTGTCGATTCCCTACGCACCATTTCCCATTTGCACCTTTCATGGTCTAGGCTTTACACCCTTTTCATATCTTTAACTTTTGGAAATCATTCAACATAAAAATCACATTTTTCCAAACTTCATTTCTCAAATATTTTCTTTTCCAACATTCTTTAAAACATTTACTTTCAGATGTATGAATATGCTCATGCCAAAGAATGGTGCAAACTATTGCCAGTTGCATGCTCATTATCATGGACCACATGAACTCTGAACTTAAACTTCCAACATATCGTCAAGTAGGAAAATTCACATACTTGAAATAACATCATAACTCATATCACATAAAACCAATCCAATCATAACCATAATATATTGCAATACAATAATGGGAATGTGAGAAATTACTTACCTGAAGTCCTTAATGAAATTAAAATTTTCTTTCAATCGCTAGTCGAGTGCCTTGGTTGCCCACAACATCAATGTGCCAGGAAAAATCCTAATTATTACAAAAATAATTTACATGTCAAATTTGTTTAACAAAGTCTTCAATGATATACTTACTACATTCATCATTTATCATACGAGTGTCATTCACCCATATTAACTTTGGACTTCAACTTCCGCATTGGAAATAAAAATATTGAAAGGTATAAATTAATTCCATGGCCCTCAACCTTTCTTAAAATAACAATAATAAACAAAATCACAATATACCTTACTAGAAACATATTCCCATTTACTATATCATACTAACTAAAATTCCACATTAAGATCATGTATAAACATAATCTATGTTTTTCACAATTATCAATCCAGAACACAAATATATAAATAATTCGAATAATGAAATTGAAGAAAATAATGGTTTCACCTTTAGTCCGACAAATACTAAGTGTAGTGTATGGCGCAACGTTGTCAAGCTCGCTAGGGAAAAGGTGCCCCCCAGGTGTGTGAACAAGTAGCGCACATGTAACTTGCAGCGCACACCGCTAGTCACCTGGTGTGCTTCAGGTAAACTGTTCTGACACTATTTTCAAAAATTTCAACAATTGGTATGGTCAGTCCGTCGAGCAGTGAAATCGGTGAGCAGTAATAGTGCGCAAAAGGTGTGTGGATTTGGTTGGTTTTGGTCCTAGCTACTACTGGTTCGAAACCATTTTTCTAGACGGCGTTCTCGAGCACCGATGTGAGCAGAGGTGATTAGCAAATTCAGATCTGTTCAAGGGGAAATTCATTCGAGTGATGACAAATTGCAAATCTGGTCTTGAGCGGTTTCATTCACATAGCAACGAATAGCAGCAGAAGTAGATCTAAATGAGCTCAAGCACGGCGAGCAGTAGGTGATTGACATGTAGCAGTGAACAAATGGAAGTTGGTGCAGATCTAGATAGTGGTCTCTTGAGCTTTAGGCAGCGACGTGTGGGTTCTAGCCCCTGGTTGTTGCAGGAGAGCAGTGAACTTGCTAGTAGCAGATAATCGACATGTAGATCGAAACTTACCTCTAGTCGAATCAAGTTACTAAGCAGCAATGGTAGCTGAGAAGCTCGAAGTAGATCAACGATATGTAGCGGGAGGGAAATAGCATGCGAATCTTGGTCAATCCGAGTCTATTCTAGTAGCAAGTAGCATGGTAAGTCCGAGGTGTAGGATAGTGGACGGCAACTGACGACCAGATCTATGCAGCTAATGCGGTCAGCGATCGAACAACCTAGTTGAGCGCGGCATTGCAAGCTCATAAATTGAGTAGCAACGAGGACAACGACAGTTTGGTTGCACAATCGGTGGTGTCAAAAGGGGTGACAGTGGTCAATAGCAACGAGAATAAAGGCTGTGGTGGAGGCAGCTAGTGTGTGTAATTGTGTTTTCTTGTAAAGATGATGGTATGAAACTGTAATTTTCCCCCTTTTCTTTTTCTTTTCTTTTTTTTTAAACTAGACTTGCGCCCTAAGCAACCTCCTTTTGGGCCTCCTTTCCCTTAACCATTCAAGTCTAATAAAATTAAAATATACAGGTTTTCTTATGGGCCAAAACCAAATATTAAATCAGCTTTAGGTTTTGAATAAAAGAAAAATGGGTTCTAATAGGTCAAGTCTAAATTAATTAACTAAAATCTCTAATTCAATTAGCACAATAAATTCCATACTTAAATAAACGTGCTCATACATTAGTGCACAATAAATGATAATAACAGAAATGAATTATTTGATTCTAATTGGCACATTATGGCCTCCAAGTCCTTTCGTTGCAATATAACAAAAAACACTAAAAATCATGATATTAAATAAATCAGTGAATTGGAATATAAATTTTATGATCATATAAAATTCGTGAAAATGGAAAATAAATTCCTGGATATTACACATTCTCTTATAACCTTTTTTTCCCCAGCATACTGGAGTTATCATTAACCCAGATGGAAAGACTGAAGAACACAAGACCAATCAATCAATGTGCTATAGCACAGATCTGCAAGGAGATAGAAGAGTCATCATTCTAGCTAGTAGAAAGCCAAGGCCTTCTTAGCAGTGTTGATGATAGAGGAATCAGAGGAGGAGCAAGAATTGGAAAAAGAGGAAGACTTGGAAAAAGACGAGGATATTGAGAAAAAAGGAGATGAAGAGATAGATATAGAAGAAGAAGATGAGTAAGTAGAGAAACCCAAACACAACAAGGGCAGTGGACTTTTGGAGGTTAACGAAATGTTGTTAAAGCTACAGCTGTAACACCTCCAGATTAAGAAACTTTATCCTAACTCGGGAATGCCACCATTTACTTACTGACATTAATTTGCAGAATTTTGAAAGAATAAAAATCTTGAAATTTAAAATAGAAAAGAGATTTATAAAATCTTAGCAGAGTTTCCTCTGTAATTTCAATAACTACTCCCTGTATACATTCAAAAAGGTTCTCAAACATTTTCAACACCCATAAAGAACATACATTCCAACCCAACAAACATCCAATACGATAAGTAACATTTTTCAACAAATCCCTCACCAACCTAACATTTATCAAAATGAAAATTTGTAGAAACCAAAAGAATTTAAATCACGATAGGCTAAACCAATAAAAATATCTTAATAATAATACACAAAAATCATTCTATCTTATTCAGTAAAATTTATTTAGAAAATGCTAAGGGTATCATGGCTTGCCCAAAAGCGACCTCCTCGCACTATCTGGCTACATATCACTTGAAATGCAGAATGAGAGAAATAGAATAAATTATGAAGCTTAGTAAGCAAATCTCATGCATGAATGCATGAATATGCCCTATACGTCATAAATTATAAAATCTCACATTTTCAATGAAAACTATCTAAACATTTCCATTTTATAACCTTTTCATAAAATCTTTCCTTTCAAAATGTAAGACTTGTTAAAACCTTTCATTTCATTACAGTCGTGAGCTCACTGAGTGTAACGCCTAGCCATTAAGCTCTGTAGTAGGCCATTATTCTTTGGAACCCGATTACATTTCTACCAGTAGAACAGTAAAGCGATTAACATTACATTACTTTTCCTTTCATCTTTTCACCTCCAAAGAGGTGAACATTACATTTCCTTGCCCTCCAAGAGGGTCTGGTCGGGTGCACCGGTCCCTCATGCCCCATTTCCCACTAACATCTTTCATGGAAAGGTTTATACTCCTTTCCAAAAATCTTAATATTTTCTTGAACATAATACAGTTATAAAATTCATTCCCTTTCAAAATTCATTTCCTAAACCCTTCACTTTCTAAGTATGAATGGCTCATGCTAGGAATGATGTAGAATACTATAACTACATGCCCATGATATGAAATACATAACACTGTATTAAAATAGCATTCAATATAATAACCGTACAAAATATAAATCACGCGAAAGCATTCCACATAAAATCAACACATTTTATGACAAAGTCCCATATAACCACCACATAACACATAACGAAGAGGTAGGCGAGTATAGGAAATTACTTGCATAGAATCTCATATACAACACATTTAATTTATCTAAAGGAATTTAGATACATCAATACATATGCGTTAATGAAATGTGAGAATTTACTTACTTGGAGTCCTTTATGTTAAAGGGTTATTATTTAAATTGCGAAGTGAAATCCCTCGATTGCTTTCAACATCAACGCCCTAAAAAACGACCTAGTGTGATTACAGAGGGAAAGTCCATTTAGTACGATTGTCCAAGCTTGGCTATTAAATGTCCATTCCATGAATGTCATTTACCAATTTTTAATTCATACTTAATTCTCACATCACCAATTATCATGTTCTTAAAGGTACAATTTGAACTCCTTAGCTCGGGTATTAAACTTAATCTATGTTCTCCTACCATTTCACTTTAGGACATAATTACATAGGTCATAAATTCCAAAACCAAATAGTAATATTTCACCTTTAAGTCCACAAAATCCAAGTGCCACGGAAGTGGCGTTTCGCCCCAAGCGTGCGCTCAGGCAGCGTGCACCCAACAGTCCTGGTAGTGCACGGGCCTTGGTCGCTTGGGCAACTGGGTGCCTGGTTGCTGGGTACCCAGGCACTTGCTAGGCACCTGGACACCTAGTGCTGGGCGCCCGATACTGGGCGTCAGGGCGCCCATTGCTGGGCGGCTCCCAGATTTCGAAACTAGTGAACAACCAGCCCAAAAAAACCAGCTTCCGACTACTATTGTCTCGAGCATTTCCTCTGGCGGATGAAGGCTGGGCGCAACTAGTAGTGACGGCCTGCCGGAACATCACGAGACGACGCGTGGATCTAATGTTCGAACTGGACAGCGTGGAAGGGAGAAAGCCGACGCAATTTGGGCCACGAGCTGCTCGGTAGCAAGCAGTTGCGAGGACACGCACACAGGTGAGCGATGGCTGGCTGGCAATGAGCTTCGATCCTAGCAGCAGCCGGAGATCCGTAGACGATGGTGATTAGAAGTGCACTGCTCGCGAGCAAGAAAGCAGAATAGTAACGAGCGGCGTCACGTGGCTTACCTCTTCGAGCAGTCGCAGATATGATGGATCTACACAATTGCTGCAATTGATGAGTAGAGAGGCCTAATGTCCCTTCAGATTTGCAAGCCTAGCCGGTAAAGAGGTGTCGCGATTAGCTCCCTTCTAGATCTAATCACATGCGAGGTAGGAAGCCTGTGACGGTCGACGGCAAGGAAAGGAGGAAGAGAAGGAAGAGAGAGAGAGAGAGAGAGAGAGAGAGAGAGAGAATGGGATGAGGAAAGGACACAACAAGCGGCCTCGGGCAGACAGAGGGAGAAAGGGAGGCTGCAAGTGCGGCAGGGAGGAATTTTGGGAGTACGGCTGCAGTGGGTAGGGTTTGGGAGGAAGAAGAATGTTTAGGGTTTTTCCCCTTTTTTTCTTTTTCTTTCTCTCTTTTTTTTTTTTTTTTCCAAAAGACTTAGACCCTAACCCAAATCTTTCGAGCCTTCTCATTCGATAATCAATCCAATCTATTAAATTAAATTCTATGAGCTTTTCCTTTTATTAAAAATTATTTTTCCGAATGAAAATGAATAAGCCCAACAAGTCGAGTCTCTAACCAACCGAGGACTCTAATTCGACAAACACGATAATTTCGTACTTATTTAACTTACAATTAAAATATTAACCACATAGAACATTATCCAACCATAGTTGGCAAGCAAATTCACATGATCAAACAAAAATTAATAAAAGAAAAATTTCTGGTATTACAATACTCCACCCTATAAAATAAATTTCGTCCTCAAAATTTAGGACTCACCGAACAAGTGCGGGTACTTATCACACATTTCCTCTTCTCATTCCCAAGTAGCCTCCTCAATTGCATGATTCCTCCAGAGAATGCGCTATCACCTTCCTTCTCAATACCTTTTCCACCCTTTCTAATATTTTCATTGGCATCACTTCATAAGTTAGGTTCTCACGAAGATCTAACGCTTCATAACTGAGAATGTGGTAGAATCCGAAACATATTTCCTTAGCATCAAAACATGAAATACATTATGTACACCTGATAGGGCTAGTGGCGAGGCAACCCGATAGGCTAAGTCGCCCGATCTCAAAGGGTCCAACAAATCGAGGGCTCAACTTCCTTTTCTTCCCAAATCTGATAATCCCCTTCATAGGTGCCACCTTTAGGAAGACTTTGTCCCCAACTTCAAATTCCAACTGCTTCTTTCTCCTATCCGCATAACTCTTCTGCCTACTCTAAGTAGTTCTTATCCATTGACGAATCTTTTCAACTGCCTTTACGGTGTGTTACACTATCTCGGGACCCAATAACTTCCTCTCACCAACATTATCCCAATGAACTGGCGACCTGTACTTCCTTCCGTAAAGTGCCTCATAAGGGGCCATACCCATAGTAGGCTGATAGCTATTGTTATAGGAAAATTCCACCAAAGGAAGGGATTCATCCCAAGTTCCTTGGAAGTCAATCACACAGGCTCTTAGCATATCCTCCAAAATTTGATTTGTCCTCTCTGACTATCCAAGTGCGGCAAGGAGAAATTTTGGGAATGGGGTGACGGTGGTTAGGGTTCAGGAGGAAGAAGAAGGTTTAGGGTTTTTCCCCCTTTTTTTCTTTTTCTTTCTTTCTTTTTTTTTTTAAATAAAACTTGGACCCCAACCCAAATTTTTCGGGCCTTCTCATTCCATAACCAATCCAATCCATTAAATTAAATTCTACGAGCTTTTCTTTTTGTTAAAAATCTAGTTTTCCAAATGAAAACGAACAAGCCCAACAAGTCAAGCCTCTAACCAACTGAGGATGCTAATTCGACAAACACGATAATTCCATACTTATTTAACGTACAATTAAAATATTAACCACATAGAACATTATCCAACCCTAGTTGGCACGAAAATTCACATGATCAAACAAAAATTAATAAAAGAAAAATTCTGGGTATTACAACAGCTATCTCAAGCACTATTGCAGGAGCAGCTGACTAAGTTTTGGGTTTATGTGAAAAATAGGGATGTCGCTTATTGGCTTAACATGGCAATAGCATTAAACGTGAACAACATGCATGCCCATCCAACATTTCCTGTGGAATTGTTGCTCGAGGCTGAGTATAATGAGATGGAGGAAGATGCTAAGATAGAACAATAAAGTAAGACCAACAATTGAAAATCTACATGCTTTACAACCTTCAGGACTCTATGAGTCCTAATATGATGAATTTAAGTGATGTTGGAATATTATGCTTAGTATCTGTTTTGCTAATTTTACTGTAAATTTAATGTGGTTTTATTATGTTATGATTTTAATATATATAAGAGTAGTTTGCTTCGGTTATTTTTGCATTTTTGGAAATCATTCTATGTTTTGTTTCAGTTTTGCTATAATATAAATTGATTTGCTTAGTATTTGGAATTGGGTAACTCATGCGGATATGTTTAAGGTAGTATAGTAGTTTTGAAAATAAAGATTTCCTTCAAATAAAAACTTCATTTTTTTGTGATTAACTAGAAGAGAGTTTGAGCATTGAATTTCGACATGAGAATTTTTGTTAGGATTTCCTTTGTTATGGTTCATTTTGTTGAGAAAAGAGAAAGTCTCAAATAAGTTTAGGGGAAAGAAAAGTAATGGATTAGATAAAAATTACTCCAATATTTACAGTAGAGGCACTCATGTTACCTATGCCTACTTTTGCATCAAAAGGGAACAAAATACGAGTATGCTACAACAATTCATAAGTTATGACATGTGTTAATTAACCAGGAGCAATCATGCGACCCATGTATGTTGTTGCGTCAAGAAGCGCTAAGTGACAAAAGAGAATAATCTATAAAAAGCCTAAGTTTTGAAAAGCTCTAGTATTATATCAAAAATCCCCCTTATTTTAATTTTGAATTCTCTTGATCAAATCCTTGTCTTCATGTATTTGAGTCCTGGCCCTAAAAATTCTGTGGGGTAAATTCTCTGCTATTGCAACAAGCCCAATGAATTGAATAATTACAATAATGTGTTTTGGCTCTGTCTTATTATTTCTCACTTGGCACAAACACCTTTTATTTGACTCTTCTGATTACCATTTTTGCTATTACCTTGTTTTTATTGATGCATGACAACCTCAAGGAAATTGACTAAGTTTAAATCAAATGCTATAGCATTGCTCAAAGACTAGCAATGATCGATGTTTAGGGGAGTGCTAACCTTAGACAATATCTGTAACGCCCCCAGATTAAGAAACGTCTTAAGCTGAGAATATTACATTACCTTATTAATAGAACAATCAACTACTGTAGGAAATAAAAGAAGTCTTAACCCTTGTCAAAGATTCTATAAAAATTGACAGAATTTCCTCTGTAATTTCAATAACTACCCCCTCAATACTTTCAAAATGTTCTCAACATTTTCAAACACCCATTAACAACATACACTTTGACCCAAATGAACATCCAATGTAAAGAATAATGTGCTCCAATAAATCTTTTACCAACCCAACAATTATTTAAACTGAAATTGCGAAAATCCAAAAGAATTTAAAACACACTCAACTAAACCAAATAAGAAATATCCTAATGATATGAAAAAATCATTCTAGACAATTAACTATCTATCTTATTCAATAAAGTTTATTTAGAATATACTTCAAGGTATCTTGGTTTGCCCACATGTGACCTCCTCGCACCATCTGGCTATAGATCACTTGAAATTCAAAATGAGAGAAATGGAGTGAGCTAAAAAGCCCAGTAAGCAAATCTCATGCATGAATGCATAAATATGCCCTACATGTCATGAATTATAAAACTTCACCTTTTCAGTGAAAACTTTCTAAGCATTTCCATTTCATAACCTTTTTATAAAATCCTCCCTTTCAAAACGTATAACTTTTAAATAAGAAAACCTTTTATTTCATTACATTTGTGAGGTTACTGAGTGTAATGCCAAGCTATTAAGCTGCAATGGGCCATTTGTTCTTTGGCACCCCATTACATTTCTACCAGTAGAACTGCAAAATAGTTAACATTCCTTTACTTTTTCTTTCATCTTTTCACCTCCCTGAGGTGAATCATTACCTACCCTCCCAGAGGGTCGGTTCGGGTGCGCCGATCCCCTAGACCCCATTTCCCACTCACATCTTTCATGGCTAGGTTTACAGTCCTTTCCAAAAAATTTAACATTTTCCTGAGCACGTTAAAATTTATAAAATACATTCCCTTTCAAAATTTCATTTCCTAAACCATTCACTTTCTAAATGTATGAATGACTCATGCCAGGAATGATGTAGAACACTAACTACATGCCCATGACATTAAATGCATACAACTGTAATTAACATGCCATTCGACATAATAATGGTACAAGATATGAAGCATGTAAAAACATTCCACATAATTAACACATTTCATAATATAATCCCATACGGCCACCACATAACACACAACAAAAGAGATAGGCGGGAATAGGGGTTTAGTTGCATCAAATCTCATATATAACACATTAATCTACCTAAAGAAATTTAGATAATCCATTCATATGCATTAATGAAATGTGAGAATTTACTTACTTGATGTCCTTAGTAAAGTTTTACTTTAAGTCGTTAGCGGGGTGCCTTGGTTGTCCACAATGTTATTGTCCCACAGTATAATAATATTATTACACAAAGAATATTCATCTGAAACTTGTTTAACCAAATATATCATTTAATACAGGTGTTTACCATTAATACCTTCATCGTTTTTTTTCCTATGGTGACCTTAACCAACAATTTCTCAAGATGAATTTTCATGTCAATAAAAATCGAACGACTAATAGTACAATTTAATTTCATGACTCCTAATTTGTTCTTAAAATAACAATAATAATTGTAATCACAATATATATTATTTTGTCATACAAACCCTAATTTCACCCTAAATTATATTTCAATATATTTCTAGAATTATATCCTCCTTTTTTACTTTATCATACTAAGTTCAATTTACTATTAATATTTTATTTCTTAATTATTATTACATAATACAAAACCTAGGCCATTCGATTAATTAAAATAAAGAAACTAAGGATTCACCTTGAATCCAGAACCTTAGGTGTGGTATCGAGTCTAAGATGTAATGGCATCAATCATGCTCAGGAAAGAAATACGCTCTGGGTGTGCGAACGACGGTCCTGGTCATGCTACTGGCTTGAGTGGACGGCACACTGTGCCTAGTTGCCTAGGCGCCTGGTCACCTGGTCCTCAGGTCGCCTAGGCTCCTGGGCACCTGGGCGTCTGGTCGCTGGGTGTCTTGGCGCTTGGTCGCCTGGGCGCCTGGTCACTTGACGAGAACGGAGGAGATGGAGTGGCATTTGGCACCGGTAGAGAAGAGGAGAGAGAAAGAGCGGGAAAGAAGAGTGGGAAAGCCGGCATTGGTGAGGGCAAAGGGAGGAGGCGCCGGTTAGTGGCGTATATGATTAGGAGGTTTAGGTTTAGGGTTTTCTTTGGGAAAAAAAATGAATAGTAATCTTCATCTTTAAATATTATTTTTTTTGAAAGCTAACTTAACCCTAACTAAAATTTCTTCATGGGGCCATTTTATTACTTAACCAACTAAGCCCAACAAATTAAAATCTATTAGTTTTCTTCTGGCCCAAAATTGAAATCCAAATCCAATTTTAGATTTGAATAAGAAGAGGATGGGCTTGAATAGGTCAAGTCTAAATTAATTAACTAAGACTTCTAATTAAAGTAAAGTGATAAAATTTCACCTTTAAATAAACATACTCACATATTAATGCATAAAAAACTAATAAATCAAGGAAATAATCATTTATTTCTGATTGGTATATCGAACGTTACGGCCTCCAAGTCCTTTCGTCGTAAATTATCAATTTACTAACAACCATGAATACAATCTAATTAGTGGATTAGCATATAAATTGTATATATATATATATATATATATACATACATATATATAAAGTTCGAAAGGAAAAACAGAAACTAAATCTCGGGTATTACAATATCCTATCCTTTACCCCTTTTTTTTTCATTTTTATGTTAGTTTCTTAGTCTTGTATGCTCTTAATTATGTTATTTGACTCCATTTTTTAGATATTAAGGATAAAAATATTCAAGGAACATATCGACCTAGAAAAGTGCTTAGTTAAATCTATAATATTTTATCATTGAAAAGGTTTGCAGGAGAAAGTAGATAGTTACAGCATTTAGGCCCTCGAGGCAAGTGCGTGAAAAGTAAAGAATAAAGAAGAAGTGAAAATATCTAGCATTTATTGAAAGATCAGCCTGAAAATAATACAAAGGAAAATGTCGGAGCTGACTTCAATTTGTTTCCAAAATGCTGAAGTAGAAGAGAAGCAGTGGAGACCACATTACCAGGAATAGACACTATAAGTTGAATATGGCTGAGTCAGCAGTCAAGTGTCAGAAGCTGAAAGCTACAACATTGCCAACTCAACAGTATTTTTGGCTCTAAAAGGATCAGCTGAACAATAAGTAGGAGATATAGAGAGATGGTAGAGTTGTAGTTCTTGGAGTTTAGAATAGACGATCAGGGTTCTCTTCGAAAAAAGGAGCCACACTTAGTTAGAACTATCTGGCTTTAAACATAGATTAGAAAAGAAGAAGATGAAAGTCCCTCTTGCATAGTTATACCATTTTAGCATTTCAATCTATAAAGTTTCCGAGTTATTCAAGTTATTAAAAGTTTCAAGTCAATCCTTGTTCATCTTCGATTTTGTTCTCTCAAAATTCTTAGTTGTAGCAAAGCTTGAAGAAGCTATTTGTCCACATACTATTAGAGTTTATGTCATTGAGTAAGCCCTTTTTAGACATAAAAAGAATCCAAAAAGGTTGAGAAAGCTATGTGCTTAGTTCACTTTTTCTAGAACTCAATAGCAACAGAAACTAGCTAATTGTTATTGCCATAAATATATGGTTAATGTTCCAAGTGAAATATGCAAGAGTAGTAAGGATTTAAGGAGTTTCATTCCTCGAGCCCGATAAAGCTCTTTGAGACAGCAATATAAGTACTCGGTAGAGATAAGGAGACCTAGTCCTCCAAGAAAAATGTGTACATCAACAACATATTGTAATGAGGATTCCGATAGATGTATATATATAGTCACCTTACTTGACTAACAATTACACAATATGAGATTTTATGTGATACATCACTCTAAACATGCATGCAGTGCTATAGCATACAACACCGGTTCTAACTTTTACTTCCCTATCACTAACTTAACTTTAACTTTTACTTCAGTTATTTACTTTACATTGCCTTTTATTATTTAATATTGCTGATGCTGCATCATGGCTATTTCTTTAATCAAAGCTTGATACATATTATCTTTCATCAAATTACCCTCATGGGATCATTCATGCACTATATCCTAGCAAGTGTAATTGTTCAGTTGTATAGTTTTAGTGAAAAGTCTTGATTCGACAGAGAATTTAATTGAGCACCAAAATTACTAATCCCCTAATTTATACCTACCGATTATGAGAATTGTGTATTAAAACTAAAAGATAAGGAAAAATGGTACATTTGTAGTTGAAAGCTTAAGAATTGAGTAATCAAAAGAAATGATTATGATGAAAAGGATATTGGCTAAGGTATTGATCCAATTGTCCTAATTAATAATCAAGTTTCTTGCACATTTATTACTATGACTCCCATATTCTATCGCCTTGTTAACGGTAATCTAGAATAGGTCTTACCTAATCTCTTAGCATAAACCCCCTAATCTTAGTTAACTAACACCATATTTCTATGTGAATTAACTTAACTGAGATTTCACTAATTAGTTTCATGGAATTCCAGTGCAGTTATTTATTTTTAGAAACCGATTATATTTCTAGTAGGTTTATACTACAAGTTGTTGCTTCCTAATTCATAATCGATCACTACACTTCTATATTCTTCACAATCAATTAAAAAAAATCAATTTATGGTTAGCTAGGCTATAAAAGCATTAAGAAGTAAAAACAACAATTACCAAATGGAATTATAGGGAATCAACGGATAACAAAGGTAAATAGTTAACTCAATTCAACATCAATAATCAATCTTCACAAACCCTAACCAACATTAGTAAATTATCCTGCAGAATATATAGGCATTATCCTTGAAAACACAATAAATAAAATGTAATTGAAGATAGGAATGAAGACCCATTTTGATGAACAAATTCCTTCCAAATATTTATTGTACTTTCAAATCCTTGTACTCTAAAGAGAAAGCCCTAGTCTATTACAATCAGAACACTCAAAAGCTCTCTAAAATTTGAAAAAATGTATAAAAGGAAATGCAAAAATGACTCAAAATCAGAGTCTAAAGGCTAAAATATGCCCTTTTATAGTGGAACAAGAAAAAAGCTTCAAAAATAATAGAACCGACCCTTGTTTCCCAACAAATTTGGCACTTGGTTTTCCTTGCTGAGTAAAAATTGGTGCTTGTTTTTGGCCTCGAGAAAAAATTGGTACTTGTTTTCTTGAAAGCCTAGCACCTGATTTTTTGGATAGGGTAAAGTCGGTCTATTTTCCCCTTGATCCATTATCAGATTGAGGTCAAAACAAGCACCGATTTACTTTTGGAATGTTTGCCTTTTCAATTCATCTCCAAACTGTTGTCAGTATGATGCAAAAACCAATGCCAGTTTGGTCTTTTCCATACTTAGCCAATTTTTCAACTTTTCCAACTTCTGGAGATCACGTTTTGACCTCAATCTTCTCTTGTACATGTGACAACTTTTAGCTCTTCATTTTGCGATGTTTGCCCCTTTTCTTGCTTTTTAAGAGTAAAACTCTGAAATTAACCATTTCAAACAAGATTAAGTGTCATATAAGGTTAAACACATATCATTTTGACAAGAAATCGACTAAAGTAAGGGCAAAGTATGGTATAAAACGAACTCTATCAACTAACCCCTACTTAGTCTTTTCTTCGTCCTTGAACAAAATAGGGCGACAAGATGACCAACAACCAAAATGGCTTACCTAGCACACTAAGGAAACAAAAAAATCAAGTCATTTACATATTTGATTTAATAGCATATCCAAAGTTGCATTAAGTCACAAAGACTTAAAGTGATACTAGGATCCATCCCTTTAGAAAGTGCGTAAGTGTGCAAAATAGCCTGACTCAATAACTAGCCAAACTGAACAAACATTCAGAGAACTACAAATATTTCATCAACACTAAAAGCATAAAGCAATAGAAATCCACCTTTGTCATTATTACCACCTCTCCGCTAATTGAGACAACCGATATCAAAATAAATCAAGTAGGACTTTTAAACTTGTACTGTAAGGCTAATGTTATCTTTCTCTTTAGGAATGTAAACGAAGGACAAGGAAAACAACAAGAAAAGTAAAGAGGTGTTGTGATATTTAACAAAGGCAACCTTATAACTCCCCTTTTTATTTTGTTTTCCACTACATATTCATTTCTTCGCTGCTTATCAACAATCCACAAAAGCCATTCATTTCCTCACCTTCTTATTCTCTTTATTTTCAGTTTTTTTCACTTTGTCAATTGATCTCCATTCAAGCTATATATAAACATCTATTTATAACATAATTTTTCAAGAGAATACGAGGTATAACTTTCACCTCTCAAGAACCCTTTTTCTTTCACAATTTTCTCAACTACTTCAACCCTTTAACTCCCTTCATCAACCCCAACCTCATCTTTTTAACATGCACTCAATAATCTCCATTCTAACCCAAATACAAGAGAAAAAATGCACCAACTCCCTTACATGAGAAAGGCAAAGTGTATGCAAATTTACAAGATAGGCTATATAAGGGTGTATACCAAAGAATGTTATTCATAGGCTCAAGTGTAACAACCCCAGATTAGGAACCTTATCCTAACCCGAGAATGTTATGTCATTCCATTCGCAAATAATCAACTACGTTTAATACTCAACATTCATTCAAAAATAAAGGCAGCGGAAGTCTCAAACAATTTTAAACCATTAAAAGTGAAGACAGTAGAAGCTTCAAGAATTTAAACTATTCAAAAATAATATATATTATTACATAAATCGACTCGAAAATCAGTTCCCGGGTATCATAGCTCGGCCACAAGCAACCTCCTTTCCCCATCTGGTTACATATCATCTGCAAGGAAAACATAAGCAACAGGAATGAGCTAAAAAGCCCAGTAAGTAATCCTCATGCATGAATGCATGAACATGTCCTACATACGAAAATTCAAGTTCCTCATTTTCAATGAAAAACTTTCCAAAAACATTCCCTTTTCAAAACTGATTACAAACATTCTCTTCAAAATTCACTTATAATAAAACTTTCCATTTCCTTTCATTCGTTCGCGAGCTCACTAGAGTGTAAAGCCTAGCCACATAGTTATGCAGTGGGCCATAGTTATTTGGAACCCGATTCCATTCTTACCGGTAGAACCACAAAGCAGTTAACATTCAAAAAAAAAAGTTTTCTTTCCATTCTTCCACCTCCAAGGAGGTAAACATTCCATTCTTACCTACCCTCCAAGAGGGTAGGGTCAGGTGCGCTGGTCTCCCATGCCCCATTTCCCACTCACATCTTTTGTGGCTAGTATTACACTCCTTTCCTAAAACTTTAACATTTTCAAAACTTCAACCTTTTCCTTCAAAATCCCATTTTCTAACCATTCACTTCCTAAATGCGTGAACGGCTCATGCCAAATGTGATGTAAACTTCTAACTACATGCTCATGACATGAAACGCATACAATCTTACATAAGATAACGTTCAATAAATAATACATGATATGAAATCACAACAGTATTCTTTAACATAAAGTACTGCTAAATACGAACAATTCAACTTTCGTCACAATTCCACACATCAACATAAGAATTCCACACAACACATATTCCAACAATTAAAAGCATTCAAATTCATTTATTTATAATGATATGAATGAGAGGATTACTTACATAAATCTCAGATTAAATAACAATCACACACATACGTYAATGAGATGAGAGGATTACTTACATAAATCTCAGATTAAATAACAATCACACACATATGTCAATGAGATGAGAGGATTACTTACCCGAAGTCCTGTACGTAAACGATTTCTTACTTAAGTTGGAAATAGACTTCTCCAATTGATCACAATGTAAGCCCTCGAAATAACCTAGTTGATTACAGAAGAGGGTCTACTTAGTTTCGATCATTTCAACTTAAGTATTATGCGGTTAATCCAACAATGTCCTTTATAAGTTTATAAATCCCATTTAATTCTCATAATATTGCATATTAAGTTTTAAGGGCACAATCCGACTCCTTAGCTCGGGTATAAACCTACCTACTACATTCCCCATGAATTCACGTCAAGGTATATTTATTACAAGTCATATAATTTCAATATTAAATATTAGCGTTTCACCTTAAATTCACGATATTCGGATGTTGTAGGAGCAGTAATGGATTCCCGAACGTGCGTTCAAGAGACATGTACAATGGTCCTAAGCGCCTGAGCGTCGGGCGCCTGGGCGCCTGTGCTTGCTGGGCACCGGGCGCCTGCTGTGCGCCTGGTGCTGCTGGGCGCGGGGCACCTGGCACTGGGCGCTGGGTTTGGCACTGCTGTGCCGAGCCTTGTTCTTGACCAGAAATTGCCTCAGCCAGCCATAATGTTTCTGTCAACTTCCGACGACTGGTCGACGGTAAGGAATAACTGGTGATGAGGCAGCAGAACAGAGGCCAAATCGACGGCCAATCTGTAAAGGTTTAGCTTCTGTTTATGAGGGAAAATTCATCAAGTAGAGGGAGGACACAGCGGCGGCTCTGGCTGCGCCGAATAGCAAGGGTCGGCAGCAAGAGGTCGGTTTCTGTCAACAAAAAAACGTTGAGCAGAGGGAGAAAGTATAATGGTGGCAGATCTGGCGATGATAGCGCAGATCCGATCACACTGAACAACAGACAGGTAACGATGGCAGGTCCGGCGATGGTATCGCATGGATCTGGTCGTTCCCACAGAGAAGACAATCGCAGCGGCGGATCTGACGATGATCGCTCACATCGGATCGCGCCGGAAAGAAGAAGAAGAAAAGAGAAAGATGGCTGGCTTACTAAGTAGAGAATCGGCGAGCAAAGGCGACTATTTGGCATGGAAATTTCATTCGGTTAGAGCCGAAGATGGTGTCTCAACAAGACCTTGTCGATGGCTTGAAGGATGGAATCTCTTCTGGTTCAGAGCCCTTTGGCGATGGTGTCACAGTAGAAGGGTTTCGGTGGATGCAGATCGTGCGTCTCTGGCGCGACGCGACTCACCGTGAAGCGACCAGAGGTGATGGCATGCAGTAGCCGAAGATGGGTCACGTCGCCGCGCCTCTCTGAGCGACTATATATCTAATAACAGATCTGGTCGTAGCTCCAAAAATGGGACGCTGGCGATGAGTGCTGCAAGAGCAAAAGGGAAGACCACGATGAGCAGCGTCGGGGATCAGGCAGAGGGAGAATGGCGGCGGCGGCGGCAGGAAGGAGATGAATGTTTCTTTGAGGGTTTCTCTTTTTCTTTTCTTTTCTTTTTCTTTCTTTACATTTTCTTATATATTTTCTTTTCTTTTTTTTAATATTTTGGGCCGTAGTCCAAACCCTTTGGGCCTTCCCATCCAAATCTAACCTAAAATTCATAAATTACACGTAACGGGCTTTCTTTCGATAAAAAGCCCAACTTTCGACTAGCTAATACATAGACCCACAAGTCGAGCCTTTAGCCAACGATAACTCTTATTTGACACGGATAACATTACCGCACCTATTAAACGTACGGTTTAAAAATATTAATCATATAAAATGTCCAATCCTTCTTGGCACACCAATTTCACGTAAAATCAAACAAATTTAATAAAAGTAAATTTCGGGGTGTTACATCAAGGGGGGAACTAGGGATATAATATAGAAAGAGTAAGATTGAAAGCTTCAAACGATTCAAAGAAGGCTGAAGACTGTCATTCCTATATCGATAAAGGTTATCTTTCTATTTTGCCTCGAGGGGTAACAAAAAAAATTCTACGATGGTCGTGTTTAGTGAAATTATCATAAATTCTCCAAGATTCTCAAGTTAAAACTACCCACAAGAAAAATGCAATTCATGCTAGAAAACTAAAATTTACTTGGATAAATCAAATTGACACTAGAATTTGCACGCCAAAAATAATAGTCTTTCTTTTCTACTATATCATCAAACATATAAATAACCCAAATGCAAAACAAAACCTCAAGAGAAATAAAAAGAATGCAAAAAAACTAATGACAAAAGAATAGGAAAAATAAAATGAAATAAAGAAATGTAACAAACCACAAAAAACAAAAAGAAACCACAATCCTCAACATAAACTACAACATAAACCTAAAAAGAAAACCTCAAGGTCCACCCCAACATGAAACCTAACATTGTCCTCAATGATAACAAAAGTAAAGAACAAGGGAGGGAGAACAAGACTTTCCTGAGGCGTATGGTGAGGAGAGGGCCCTATCTAGCCATAGAGGCATCGTCATCATCATCACGGCCATCATCACCAATAGTAAGGCCCATGGTAGATTGCATGGATATCCACATCCAATTGAGGATGTTTGTCTAATATTCAACCTTCTCTCATAAGTCTTGTTAAGTTGATGTAGCTGCATAAATTGATCATTCTGGTATTACTGCATCTAGGCGAGTTGTTGGGAAACTAAGGTGGCGTGCCCTTGTTGAGATACTTGCGATTGTGAAACAGTCTCCAATGAGTGTCTAAAATTGTTGGGCAGTTGTTTTTGTGGATTGCAACCGACCATGGGATACTAATGTACTTCTAAAAGATGAAAAAGAAGGACCCTCACCTCCAGTCACATCTATGTCATCACTAGCCCTTCGAAAGGGCCTAAAAGAAGGTATAGGACTGAAGGGATTGGGGTTCCATCCAATATCCGTAGTTTTTAATGGATACATCTAGAGAAATCAATGTTATTCCATCCAACACATCCACTCTGATGGTAGACACACCTAACTCACCCTCAAAACTAATGCCGGCTTGAGAGAGGATCCTAGTGATAAGAAGTCAAAAGCACATCATCTAGGTTGCACTTTTGGAGCGTACCACAAAACAAATCTCGTGAATGATAGATATCACCTAAACTCGAGACCATCTTGTCTAGAATGTACGCATCCCTATTTCGCATCTCATTGTAATTACGAGAGTGAGGCATGATATTAAAATTGAATAAGTATAGTATAAGATGCTTGTCTATAGGATCTGTACAGACATACATGGTTTACGGTTGTCAGCTCATAGTTGCCAAGATAACCTAAGTCGACCATAGGCTTTGGTAAAGGAAAAAGGCATATCAAAGCATATGATCTCTTTTTTAAACTCTAACTAAGGTCCACATCTAGGATACCCAACAAATTAGCTATAGAAGAGCAAAAGTACAGTGGACACCCTTTTGCCGCAAGTATTGATCTCAATAAAATGCGTGGTGGATTTGTCAAAGCTGTTGGCATAGAACTACCTAATGACGTTTGGGTAGTAATCTCCACTAAGACGAATGGTAGGGGCCCTTTCTAAGTGATCAAAACTTACCTCTAAGTGGAATTTAGAATCAATAGATTGAGACACAATCTGAAAAGACTTAGGGCTTTGTACCATGCCCGACATTCATTGTCCTTAAAGATAGGTAGGTTAGGGGTCGATCAAACAAAGGCCTTCTAGAGTTCTTCCAACCCACAACCTCAACAATAACAACACAACTAGTACACTCCCCCAAACTCCAGTCAATCAATACCACTACAACCCTTTTTCGACACCAATGTCAACGCCAACAAACATCAACAAATAATCTAACTAAATGCAATAATTTATTTGTAATATATTAACTAAAATAACCTCAAGAGAAATATCCTAAAATACGTTTGCTTTCATAATCTAAAATAGGGAATAAATACAAGAATTAGGCACAAAATTACGAATATAAACCTAAGTTGGAGTCACCAACTTTCTAATTCAAGAACACAATAAAGCCCTAATTTGGAATCACCAATTTCTAAACAATTCATAATATGAAGCACATTGATCACAAATTCAAAGTTAAAACCCTAAATTGAAAAGTCACCAATTTCTATTCAATTCACAATATTTAACCATTAAACAAGGAAAATGAACATCTTAGATCGTAGTTAATAAATGGAGAACAAAGGAATTAAAGTGGAAAATTATCTCTTAACAATTTCTTCTTGTAATATTCCAAAAAGAGGTCCACGAATTTGCTTTAATCTTCCTTCAGGACTCCAAAATTATGAGAAGGTTGATGGGTAGTTAATTTATGGTGAAAATTAGAGAGATTTTGGTGGAAAAGAGAGAACCTTATGTAGGAGGAAAGAGGAGTCAGGAAAAAGGAATAAAAGGAAGATAATAAATTAAAAACAAGAAAAACAGGTCAAACTGACACCAGGTTGAATCCTTTAGCAACATAAAGGCGGCGTCGATTTTACTTCTGGAATTTTTTGTGACAAAAAATTAGCACTGGTTTTGTAACATTTTTGTATGAATTTTACTAAAAAATAAAAGAAGGGAAAACAATAAAGAGAAATAAAAAAGGAAGAAAAAGAATAAGAGATGGCACGGGAGTTCTAGTTTATAGTCTCTAGCATTACGTTTTTTAATTTCATCACAGGGAAGTAGCATCCAAGGGTGTCTATTCCTCAGTTCCTAGTGTATATCGCAGGTTTTCCTCCAAGTAGGGTGATTTCATTTTCCTATAGACTTTAAATAAGAATTAGAAAGTGAAACCCTTTCATCAAACTCTTTCATCTTGCCTTCACACTTCCTAATCTTCTATTTTTTAGATTCAAAGGAGGGCTTTCAACACTAGGTTTAGGTTTATGTCCTTTCTGTTCAAATTCTAAAAATCTAGACCCCCCAGTGTGTTTACATGTTTAGCTTCCAGAAATTGCATAGCCTTGGTTAAATATTGATTAGGGTGTTTAGACATTTTGAAAGTCGAACGTTCATTCCCTACCTTTAATATGAGTTCACCTTTTTTTTTWACATCAATTAGGGTTTGTCCTATGGCTAGAAAATATCTTCCTAATAATAAAGGCATATTAACATCCTCCTCCATATCCATAACCACTAAATCTACCGAGAAGATAAATTTATTGACCTTAACCAATACATCCTCCACTAAGCCCATAAGATACCTAATAGATGTATCCGCCAATTGGACATCATGCTCATAGTTTTTACATTGCCTAAACCCAAACAACTAAAGATGGATGAAGGGATCAAATTAATACTAGCCCTGAGATCGCATTACACATTGTTAAAAAATAAATTGCCAATATGACAAGGAATTACAAATCCCTCCCTTTAATATGAGTTCACCTTTTTATACATCAATTCGGCTCTTTCCTAGGGCTAGAAAAGGTCTTCATAATAATAAAGGCATATTAACATCCTCCTCCATATCCATAACCACAAAATCTACCGGGATGATAAATTTATCGACCTTAACCAACACATCCACCACTATCCCCATAAGATACCTAATAGATCTATCTGCCAATTGGAGGGTCATGTTCGTAGTTTTTGCATTGCCTAAACCTAAACATCTAAAGATGGATGAAGGGATCAAATTAATATCAGCCCTGAGATTGCATTTCACATTGTTAAGAAATAAATCACCAATATGACAAGGAATTATGAATTTCCCAAGATCTTAACTTACGTGGCAATTTATTTGTAACATGATAGAGCATTCCTCATTCAAGCGAATAGTTTCAATGCCTTGCAAATTTTACTTCTTACATAATGTGTCTTTTAAAAATTTGGCATACTTTGGCATTTGAGAGATAGCTTCAAGAAAAGGAAAACTATTTCAAGTTTTTCAATCTATCCAAAACTTTCCTAAATTGAAGATTTTCCTTAGAACGCTCTACAATTTAGAGGGAAAGGGTAAAGACTTGTAATCTATGTCCCCACTATCATTTTTATCTTAACTTCCCTTTTTTAAGTAAGATTTGGGGCTATCCTTCAAATCATCAACTCTAGGGTGAGGCTTTTCCATTTTAGCAATTGTTTCCTCTACAAAGTCCCCACTTATTAAAGATATGACATTATAATCTTTTGGGTTGACCTCGATATTACTAGGCAACGACCCTTGAACTCGTCGGTAAGCAAATTAGCCAATTCCCCTACTTGATTTTCAAGATTTTTTATAAATGCCTCTTGGTTTGGAATCTAGTTTCTGCACTACTGATAAATTCCTAGCAAGTCTTCTAAGTTGGCTTTATTTTCTTAGGGAGGGAAACCTAGGGGTTGTTGTGGTCTACAACCAGGATTTTAATTTTGACTTCAAGAGAAATTTGGATGATTATGCCAACTAGGATCATATGAATTTGAATAAGGATTATTTGGTCTAGAACAAGAACTAGGACCAACATAGTTTACTCTCTGCTAAGGATTTTGCTAGAAGTTGGGGTTAGGAGATTGGTTTTATGGACGATGAAGACCCTCATGATCTACCACAATGCTCACATATAATCCTACCTCCTATCCCTAGATTCTTAGAGATCAGAGCTAGTTGCGAGATAATAGCTTGAGTGATATCTAATTCCATTGCACTCTCCTTCCAAATATTGCTATTACACTCATTTAGCTATTAGTAACCCGTTAAGGTCTTCAAATAAATCCCAAGCTTCTTAGGGAGGCTTACTCATGATACTACCTCCACTTGTCGCATTTATCATGGACCTAGATGCCCTAATGAAACCATTATACAAGATTTTAATTTGCATCCATAAAAACAAGACTTTATAGGGACACTTTCTCAAATAGTCTTTCAATCTCTCCCAAGCTTCATACAAGGTTTCCACTATCCTAAACGAAATTTGTGATATCATTCCTAAATTTCATCATTTTGGAAGGTGTGAAGTATTTGATTATGAAGGCTCAGGATAGCGAGTCCCAAGTAATTTTGGATCCAGAAGGGAGAGAGCTTAGCCAAGATTTAGATTTGTCCTTAAGGGTAAAAGGGAAAAGTCTCAACCTAATCGCATTATTGCTAACACTATTTTGTTTAAACGTGTCACATATCTCTAAAAATTAGAGATGTGAGCATTTGGGTCCTCACTGGATAGATAGTAAAATTGCACGCTCTTGTTGAATCATTTGGATTATAGTGGGTTTGACCTCAAAGTTATTAACAAAGACCTTAGGTCTAGTGATGGCAGAGCGAGCCCCTTTCGCTGTTGGTGTAGCATATCTAAAGGTCTTAACCCTTTCTTGATTTTCCTGATTGTTCATACTACTGGTCTCGTCGATTTCAAAATCCTTATTATATGATTTACTATTTCCCCCTATTTCCCTCTGTTTCTCTAAGGGTTCACTAGAAGATCCAATACACATTCAGATAAAGGAAACCAAAAGGATATTGATAACAATAGAAAAGAACAAAGAAAAGAAAAGAAAAGAATAACAGAGAAATGGTGTAATCTCAAGGACACTTAACAATTATATGATATCAATTAAAGTTTCTGGCAATGATGCCAAAAACTTGATGCACTATTTCCTAGCACGTGTTCTAGTGTTTGGAATCGTATAGTTTTAGTAAAACAAGTGCCCATCCCACAGAGACTTTAACCGAATACCAAAATCACTAATTTCCCTAGTTTAGACCTACCAATTATGAGAATTGCGTATCAAGACTAAAAGACAAGGAAAAATGAGAGAACTGTAGTTGAAAGCTTAAGAATTGACTAATCTAAAGAAATAATTAAGATGGAAGGGGTGTGGTTAAGGTATTGATCCAATCATCCTAATTATTAATCAACTTTCTCGCACTTTACTTGATTCCAAGATTCTATCGCCTCGTTAACAATAGAATTCCTTAAAATAGGTCTTACCAATCTCTTGGCATAAATCCCCTAACCTTAGTTAACTAACACCATATTCCTATGTAAATTAACTTAATCGAGATTGCATTAACTGGTTTTATGGAATTACCTAATTTCTTTAACCATAGTTATTTACTTATAGTAACCCTCTAATAGAAACGGAATCTATTTCTAGTTGATTTAGTACTACAGGTTGTTGTATCCTAATTTCTAATCGATCACTAAACCTTTTGATTCTTCACAATCAATTAAAAAATCAATTTATAGTTAGCTAGGCTATAAATGCATTAAGAATGTCAAAACAACAATTAACAAATCAATTTTTAGTTAATAACTAGATAACAAAGGCAACTAGTTAACTCAATTCAACATGAATCTTCACAAACCCTAGCCAACATTTATAAATTAGACTAAAGAATGTGATTTACCAAGAAGAGACAAAACATACAAGAAGACTTATGAAGGTATCGAAGTTGGTGATGCAATGAAAAGTAAAAAAGGAGAAGCTTATGTAATTAGACAAAAGGAAAAGAGAATTTTATTAGGATTAGGAAGACAAGTACTATCACAACTCCAATATGTCCAATATATGTAAGATATGTGTAGATTATAGTTTAGATTATCTTAAGTTAGATTATAGATACCTATTTAAATGCTTCTGAATTAATCTCATCTTTTAATTTTAAGAATGTCATTTTTGTTTGTTGATCAATAACTTAACTTAATCCTTGAATAAAAAACTTTTTGTAACAACAGAGGACTTTTCCCTAGTACGAGAGGACCAGGAAGGATGCACCTCTAGTGTACCAGTTATCATGCCCATGTTAAATGCTGGGTAGCCAAGTACAGAGCGGATAACTGCTAAAAGCATCTACTGTGAATAGCCAACCATCGTACTATCAAAATTAGATACGTTCGATCTATAGTCATTAGGGCCTTCTAAAAAGATCTACTAAATTCATCAAGTTGTTCCAAAGGATCAAAATGGCCAGTTATTAATAGAATTCCCCATCGGCTCTCTGTGAAATTACTCGTTTGGCTGAGGACTTATATTTTCAGCAGATGCGAGATCCAGAAATTTCCCTTTCGGAGTTCTAGAAGCAATTTTTTGTTGGAATCTTTTTTTTATTTTAAAAAATTTTAATTGTCCAGTAACAAATAAGTGTAGTAGATCGTATTCCATCAAAGAAAGAGAAGAAAGAATAAAATAAAATAATTGGAATCAATAGTTGTGATGCATGAATGGGATTAGATACCCCAGTAGTCCTAGCCGTAAACGATGGATACTAGGCATTGTGCGTATCGACCCGTGCAACGTTGTAGCAAAAGTGTTAAGTATCCTGCCTGGTGAGTACGTTCGCGAGAATGAAACTCAAAGGAATTGACGGGGGCCTGCATAAGCGATGGAACATGTGGTTACTGTACGAGAATATGTGGAGCTCAGCATGTATGGAAGACTGGAGAACATTCTTTTGCTGATATTATTACCAGTATTCGATACTGGGTCATTCATAGCATTACTATACCTTCCCTATTCATTGTGGGTTGGTTATTCATCAGCACCGGTTTAGCTTATGATGTGTTTGGAAGTCCTCGGCCAAACGAGTATTTGATAGAGAGCTGATGGAGAATTCCATTAATAACTGGCCGTTTTGATCCAGACACACCATGGTATGGGATTATTTGGACTACAAGATCAAACCAAGTTCTAGAACAAGATTTGATAAGCAATAGTCAACAAATTGGAATTCATTTATCAGCAGATTTTTTTTCTTCCATTTGAACTCATTTCAATAATTCTTTTAGTTGCTTTAATAGGAGCAATTGCTGTAGCTCGTCAATAAAAAATCAGCAATTAAAGTATTCCATGCTTGTTATATGTGATCCTTAGTTCTCCGGGTGAAAAAATACATTAGACATTCCGTCTTTTGAAACTACTACTTTTGATGTTATTTAATGTACAATAATTTCTATATGCCTATTATGAATCTGCACCCCCTGGGATCAATAAACCTTTTGTATCTTAGTGACCAAAGAGATACAACTTTGCATTATAGTCATCCAAACGCATTTCAAGTAATTGTAGTAAAACTTGAACTATTGAACCCTTGGCTTTTCCGGTGATCTGAATGTATTTAAGTAATTGTCATTCTGTAAGACCATAATGAAAACGCAACTTTTGTTTTTCTTTTAGGCGAATATGATATTGAGATTTTTTCCCCGAACGCGATTGGTTTCACACTTTTACCACTAAACTATACCCACTGCAATGGAATGGCTTTTCTTTTTTTTTTTTTGTTTTTTTATCTATTTATTGCGTTATCACAGATGGTGGAATCATTACACATAGTACACCCCGGCCTAGTCAGCATATTTTTTTCTTTTACGCTCCATAAATCTTCCTCAGCTAGGCTTGGGCAGAATAGCAGAGAAAGTAGAAGTATTAGTAGCATAACAAAAAAGCCTTCCTCTTCATTAATATCTTGCGGCAATTGTCACCTCTTGGGAGAATTGATGACTGCATCAAAGATGCAGTGCTTATATATGGATTCTCGAGAAGAGAAGAGGCGCAGTGGTCCCCCTCGGACCCCCCAGATCCCACGAGTGAATCGAAAGTTGGATTTACATTGGATCTCACCCGAATCGCTCCATCTATCTTCCTGAGGAGAAATTTCATTTCAAACCTCGGTTCGAACAGCAGGAGTATGCCATGCTACATGGAATTGACATAGCATCCAATTCTATTTATTTGCTACACCTATTTGTATTTGTTTCGATCAATCTGAAATAATTGTTTTACTCTTATGTCTTATGGTTCTAATTACTAGATTTTTTTAGATTTTCAATATGAATCTCGATATCTATCGGTTCATAAGAATTGCAAAAAAAAAAAGAATCAATGTATAGATTCCAGTCCTCTTTCTTTTAGGTTCAAAAAATGCTTAATCTTAGTATTATATAAAAGTAAATAGGAAATATTCAAGCACGAACAAAAAAATAGGAAGGGCTCTTTGCATTCACGAAAAGGGTTCAAATCATTTTACGGATAGGAGTGTTCTCTATCTATAAAATATTCAATTTAAATCAATGAAGGAAAAATGATATGGGCATATATTACATATATTATTAAGAAAATAAATCATTAGCAAGCATTCCGAAGAAGTAATTGATTAAACCACGAATAGGAGTTTCAAGGGCACTTCTCGGAGTTCGAAAAGGAAGAGTAAACCTCATCGATTTTTGGTATGAGAGGCTTAATGTTGGATCCTCAAGGACAAATGATTGATTTACCCATTCAAAGCAATTTACACGAAGGACTCCCTTTAACAAAATATATCATTTCTTGCTGCGGAGCTCGTAAAGGTGTTGTGGATACTGATGTACGAACATCAGATGCTGGATATCTCACCCGCAGACTTGTTGAAGTAGTTCAACACATTGTTTTACGCTGAACAGATTGTGGCACCTCCCAGGGTATTTTTGTGAGTCCTCAAAATGGAATAATGCTGGAAAGGGTTTTTATTCAAACATTAATAATAGAGTCTTTTCCAATGCAATAAAGTAGTGTAGAGTCTATTTATCTTTGATAAAGGGGTATTTCTATGGGCTTACCTTGGTATCGTGTTCATACCATTGTATTGAATGATCCTGGCCAATTGCTTTCTGTTCATATAATGCATACAACTCTAGTTGCTGGTTGGGCCGGTTCGTGAGATACAATCAATTTCTTAATCTATTTCTTTCAATTATCCCACTATAAACTATAAAATATCACGATCCACTTTATAATACCTCGGGAGCTAATGAAACTATTTTAGTAATATTTAATTGGCTTAACTCCTGGGCGATTGCGCCAAAAATTCGAGTTCCTTTCGGATTTCCTTCTTGATCAATAACAATTGCAGCATTGTCATCATATCGGATTATCATACTGTTGTCACGTTTGAGTTCTTTACAGGTAGCACAATTACAGCTTTGACCACTTCTGATTTTTCTAGCGGTATATTTGGTACTACTTTTTTGATCATAGCAACAATAACGTCACCAATATGAGCATATCGACGATTGCTACCTCCTATGATTCGAATATACATCAATTCTCGAGCCCTGCTGTTATCTACTACGTTTAAATAGGTCTAAGGGTTTGCTATGACTTTTTACTGTCGTCCGACTGTTACTGAAGCTTTTGCTTCCGTTCAATACATAATGACTGAAGCTAACTTCGGTTGGTTAATCCTATTAGTTCATAGATGGTCGGCAAGTAYGATGGTCCTAATGATGATTCTGCATGTATTTCGTGTGTATCTTACCGGTGGATTTAAAAAACCTCGTGAATTGACTTGGGTTATTGGTGTGGTTCTAGTGTATTGACCGTGTCTTTTGCCATAACTAGTTATTCCTTACCCTAGGACCAAATTGGTTATTGGGCAGTGAAAATTGTAACGGGTGTACAACTAGATAGACTTAAAGGAAAGAAAAAAAGAGGTTCCATTGGAGAAGGAAAAGGAGGAAAATGTGGATTGCGAACATTAAGGACCTAACAGAGGGAACAAAAGAGAATGGGCCGAACAAATTGAAGGAAAAAAAGGGCCTAGCAAAATTGAAGAAAGAAAAAAAAAAAACAGAAAGCCCACCCTTTTTGAAGAATAAAAGGGGCGCAGATATCTTATATATGACACAAGGAAAAATAATCTAAGTTATTGGATCTGAAAAGTTGACCTGAATGATGTAAATCAATTTCGAACTTGTCCACTTGAGACCCATTTTAAGTTGTAGTTGTGAACAAGTTCTAGGAGGTAATTTGTAGATGTGAAAATTATATTAAATTAAATTTTGTAACTCATTTGAATAATTAAGAGTGATTTTAAATGCTTCCATTAAAAATGGGGAATATTTAACATCGTGACCAATGAACTATTGACACGTGTCAAGGCTGATAAGGTTCAACCAATGGAAATCATGACCAGCCTAAGGAAGTTGATGCATGCCTAGCGTAAGGAAGTTGACTAAGTAAAAGTTGATTGCTATAGTGTTACTTGAGGACGAGCAATAATTTAAGTTTGGGGAGTGATAACCGTAAAAAATATCCTACTATTTTACCCCTATTTTTGTTCATTTTACATCAATCTATTAATGTAGCTCTAAATTGTGATAAGTGTCTCCACTTTATACAAATTGAGAGAAAGCATGTTCAACAGTCGAACAAGATTAGAAAATACTTTGATATCATTAAAATGTTTGATCTTTGCTTGTAGAATAAAAAATAATCTATAGCATTCATGCCCACGAGGCAAGGCCATAAAAAGTGAAGACCGAAGAAGATGTGCAAACCTTTAGCATTTAGAAAAGCTATCAAAGTTAACTTTGAATTGTTTAAAAAATTGCTGAAGTAGAAAAGAGCCAGTATGGACCATATGACCAAAATGAACACTACCAGATGAACCTTTGCTGAGTTAGCAACCGGCTGTTAGAAGCTAAAAGCTACAGCATTGCCAATTTAGCAATATTTTGGGTGTATAAAAGGATCAGTTGCAATAGAAGAAGAGAGGGTTCAAATGGTTTAGAGTTAGAATAGAAGATAGTTAGCTGAGCTTTTCTTCGACCGAAAGATAGGACGAAGGTCTTCCTTGGTATTGGTAGTAATATGTTAGCATTCTACTCTATAATGCTTTTAAGTTCCTAGAAGTTACTAAAGGTTCCAGGTCAGTTCTTATTCATCTCAATCTATTTCATAGAATTCTCAACTTTAAGCAAATCTTAACAAAGCTGAATGTTGAAGTTAGAAGTTGTTGTTAATGAGTAAAACCATTTTAGATATAAAAAGGATCCATGAAGGATCGAGAAAGCTAAGGGCTTATTTCATCTTTTCTGAAACTCAACAGCAATTAGAGAGTGACTAAGTTTTATTGCCATAGATATATGGTTAATGCTCTCAGTGAAATCTGTAAGACATATTTAAGGGTTCAAGGATTAGCATTCTTTAAGCCATGTAAAGCTCTTTGAGACAACATCCTAAGTACTTAGTGAAAATAAGAAAACTTATTCTACTGAGGAAAGACTATACATTAACGAGAACATAGTAATGAGGACTCCTATAGACATATGGGTACATCATCTTACTTTTCTTACAAATGTACGATACGTGGTTTGGTGTGAGACATCAATCGAATCCATTTGTTGGTGCTGCAACACTCAAACTGACTCTAACTTTTATTTTCTTTCCACTAACTCATACTTTGCTGCTTTAAGTTATTTTCTTTTAATTATTTATGATTTCCATCTTTACTATTATTATTTACTTTTAGTATTTACTTTACACTGCCCTTAAATATTGAACGGTGCTGATGCTACATCATGACTATTTCTTTAACCAAAGTTTAACACATCATGCCTTTCATTAAACTATCCTCATGGGATCGACAATCTACTCATTCATACTATTTATGGGTTGCGTATACTTGCGCATGTGCTAGTTTAGTCAAAATTAGATTAGACCTTAACACTTTGCTACATCACTCATTTTCATTGAAATAGCACGAACTCTTGGATTTGTATCATCCAATGTTTTTCCTTAATGTCACTACATTGATCTTGGACTTTCAAAGTTTGTGCATTGTTTACTACAAGATTCATTTCCATTGAAATACCATGAACTCTTGGATTTTATGTTGACTGAACATTTCCTTAACAACACCCGATCATGGATTTTCAAAGTCTTTTAATTTTGGCATTGTGAGTGACATTGTGATTGCTATTGTTATGGAATGTGTATTTTGGTGATGAGGTACTCTATTGGCGACTTCGAGTATTAGTTCAGTAGACAAGGTACTGTGCGTGATAGGTCTTCAGTGCAAGCACCTCTTGAGCTGCCTAGACGAATGTTCTTTTGAGTTAGCCAAATTGCCAAAGTCGACGCATCATACTTGTGGCGGACTGGGAATGCATTGAGTGAACGGTTGCGCCATCGATACTTGTAGCTTAAATCAAACAATCACACCCCTGATTAGGAGGTTTAATTTAGGGACGACCAATTCCATGTTACCTAGYTGGCGGGTAATGATGATTGATTGATTTGATGGAGTGAGTGGTTGAAAATTGCACATGTACCCAGGATGGTAATGCTGGTAATTGGACCCGATAGAGTAAACCTCTTACTGTTAAGATTTGTACTGCATGGATCTACATTTTTCATGTAACGCTTTGCATGATTGGACATGGATTTTCGAGAAATGTACTTTAAAGCTTTCTATTATGTTTTAAAGGAAAAGTAAAGGCCAGTGGCTCAATTTAGATCTTTCCTTTTTCATGACCTTTTGTACAAATATTTTATAGATCTATGCTTTTATTACACACCTTCACACACACTGGACTCATTGAGCCTATCTTTTCTACACATTTTGTTCAAGATCATGTGTTGAGCTAGTGGACTAGAAGTCAGGGAGTTAAGAGCATTATGATCTTATTTACTTCTCTATCAATGTATGTGCTTTTGAGACTTGTTGGAGTGATTATTCCCATATGGCTTGTAGTCATTTTAGATAAGGTGTTATATTTATTGGAGACATTGTGGACTTGGATGTACTCGTAAGAAGTAATGTTTTGTCACTGTTGTTGTAAGTTTCCTATCGACACTTAGGTTGTATAGATATTTGAGTAATTTTCGTTATTTATTTGCTTGTATCATGAATACCACGAGACAAATGGCAACTCGCCCTATCCCAATAGGAGCGCTACAAAAAATGAATTTTCAGTACATGAAGGATCATCTTTTAAGGAAGTTGGTAGAAAACTTAGCTAATGGGTTTGAGAAATAACTTACCGAGCAAGAGAAAGAGAAGAGGAGATGGTCAACCCTATTGCTGGTTGCAAAATGGTGAATGAAGCACCCTTGAGGTCATCTTTCCTTCTGCCTAATGAATGAGACCTTTGGTTACTTACTCTAGAACACAATCAAACAACCATTTGAACAAATGAGACCCTTGGGTTTACTTAACAACCTTCTTACAACCTCAAGTCGATAAAGGTTTTATGTCCTACACAACCTCAGAATCTTTTGCTCAAAAAGTAGAGAGAGTTTGTTATAGCTTTTCACTCTTTAAAATGAGAATATGAAAATGAAGATTAATAGATTTGATTTCACAAAACCTCCCTAAATGATTCCTTGCACTTGAAGTAATAACAATCAATGAGTGCTTTTGAATACGTTCTTTCGAGATAATTGCTTTGAATTGCAATGTTCTTTTTGTTAAAGAAAACTGTAGAACTCCTTTTATATTTCTCTTAGTAATAGTAAAAAAAAAAAAAGAACCATTTTAAATTTGAGCATGTCTAATTTTGATGTTCGAACTAGAATAGGGGAACGTCCGAAGTCTTGCCGAACCCTTCCAAAAGGATATTGGATCAACATCAGGACTACTCAGACGTCCAAAAGGACTATTTGAAACATCATTTGGACGTCGTAATATGAGGCATTAGGATATCCAATGTTTCACAAGACATCATCTGAAGCCTCATTAGAAGTTACTCAGACTTAACATAAACAAACCTTGAACGTCCAAGGCGGGGATAAGTTCTAAATCCAAAATAAGTTTTGACGTAGTGCTTGACTCCTTTGGAGGTTTGAACAAAGCCCTGTTTTCATCCAAACCTTCATTAAAGGAATTCTAACTTACAATTTGTGTATTTAGGACGTTCGAAGTGATTAGGTCCTTTAGTCCGAAGTGTATATACACTTATGGATTTATTTCCAGAGAAACTTCTCAATTTCTAAATACTAGTGTAAGCTTAACACCTATGTTTTGTCAAAAGAGGAACTCATATGAAAACAATTCATGCCACGATAAAAAATCTTTAGCAAGGAAATCAAATCTAAGTCTAAGTATAACTTTAGGTAGAAGGCTAAGCCTACAAACAGYTAGATTTGTATAAAGATAAAYAACTTCACTTAAGTCCATTTGAGATCTTGAAGTCCATGAAGCTTAAGTTTGTGTTCCTACAAACATTCATGCACAATGTGTGTATAAGTTATTATCAAAACCATAGAAGAATTATAGACATATCAATATGAGGTTTACATAATTTAATTAGTGTTTCATAATGATCTTCTAAGCACATAAAACATGGCTTATTATTTGAATATTGTTGATGCTACATCATGACTCTTTTTCTTTAATCAAAGTTTGACACGTGAGTCATTATCTTTTATTAAACTATCCTCATGGGATCTACATTCTACTCATTCTTACTACTTTTGGGCTCCGTATACTTGCATGTGTGTTAGTTTAATCACAATCCAATTAGATCCCAACATATAGGAATTGAGCTTCTAATTTAGGCTCTTTGTAGGTTATTCTCTTATGTCACTTAGTGCCTTTTGACTCAAGGGAAATTTTGTTTTAACGTATTCTCAATGTACATGCTATATTTTGTTCCATGGAATTTGAACTTGAACACAACACTCAAAGATTTGCCAAAAATTGAACAAGCACAAAAAATTGGAACCGTCATATAACTAGAATAAATGTTTATTCATATAAATCAAAGTCATATTTCAGAAATAGAAGTTAGACAAGCGGATCAGTTGCATAAATTATCAAGTAAAATTTGCTCATTCCATAGTTGAACTTGAGCACAACACTCAAAGATTTGCCAAAAATTGAACAAGCACAAAAAATTGGAACCATCATATAACTAGAATAAATGTTTATTCATATAAATCAAAGTCATAAGTCAGAAATAGAAGTTAGACAAGAGGATCAATTGCATAATTTATCAAGTAAAATCTGTTCATTCCATAGTTGGCATCCATCGTCGAGTATAGTTGTCATGTATGAGCAGAAGGGCAGATCATGAATTGTAATTACCCTTATCTATGTCTTGTACAAAAATAAATTGCAGATGAAGTACAAAATGTCGTTAATGAATATTACTATGTTTCAAAAAAATAGCACTTACTCTGTAACCTACTAGATTTCCTAAAACCCTTGGTTGTCCATTAGCCTGTCAATTTTAGACCTTTTATAAACTAGACCAAGTGATACACTTTTCACCCTATTCAACTTATTCTCTATTAATGGATAAAATTTGGATATACAAAGATAATAGGGTGATTGACAAGTATTCAGATGGAGTAACCAGATTCATTGAGTTTGCATTTTTTTCCTCTTCAGATGGTCAGATTTCTTGTAATGGACACTGTGCTAGTAAGGAATCTGTTGTTGAGCATCTTCTGGAACATGATTTTTGAACTAGTTAGACACGCTGGTATTGTCATGGTGATCCATCTTCAATAGATCATTTTTATTCGATTTTGCACCTGATATAGTCGACTATGGAAGTTAGGTATCGTGCGAAGCTAATCATAATGTTATACAATTTATACAGGACATCGCATCTTGCCATAGCCTTTTATGGCAAGGAGATAATTAGACAATCCTTCTATTGAACATGTTGATAATGCAACTAGGTTTTATATATATTAAAAGAAACAAATGAATTGTTGTTCGACGAGTGGAGGAAACACAACAAACTTGCAAGACCCCTAAAACCTAGTATTTGGATAAAATAAGATCACCTAAATTATGATCAACCATTAGAAGTAGGAAATAGATATAAGAATTTTTCGTGTTAAGTAAAATCAAAGAAGTCCTGTATTTTAGATTAAACTATTAGCTATGAGATGCATGTTGTTAAGTGATTAGTTTATCTACAAGGTAAAAATAATTTAGATAAAAATATTTAAAACCTCTTTTTCGAAAATAAATTCTCTAAAACTCCTAGTTATACTTAATCATATTTGTTCCATTTAACTATATTTCTCATTTAAATAATTACCCGTAGTTCAAACTTCATTATTGATTCAAAATTCCTAGTTAAATTAGATCATATTAGAATTGTCCTACTTGTTCTGCCTATCCTTTTTCATTCTTATCTTACATCATAATAGAATGTTCTATTTTAAAACTAGATTATTCTAAATATTCTATATATTTATCACAGACTTCAAGACCCATACATTACCTATGATTTTCTGGAAAAATCAAGTTAAAGCATTTAACCATACAATTTTACTTGTTTTTCCTTGGCAAACCAAGACACTAAAAGACAAGACCAAATTGACTTCTACCATTTCTGATGTGTGAACATCCGAATGCTCTCTCTCTCTCTCTCTCTCTGTGCCCTTTAACTTCCAAGTGGTCGAAGCTTTTTGCCACCTCAAAATCAAAATGCAATTTGATTTCTTTCAACAGCAGCCACCCAACAAACCTTCCATACATGTGGCATGAACCTATCCTCCATTTGTCCAAACTTGCAGCTCAATCATATACACAAGCAAAGTGATATCTGCCTATCTCTTCCCCTATAATCTTATATCTGCTTGCCTCCCTCACAGATCCTCCATTCTCTCAAAACCTTTCAGAAAACTACTCACCATTCACTTTTCATCCTAGCCGAACAGCAACACAACTTTTCTCTCCTTTCTCTTAATTCACTCTACTTGATCATCTATCTTACTTAGCTCAGATTACTCCTCTTCTCACTACTCTAAACTGTAAGAACAATACCAGAAAAGTGTTCATCCGTAAACCGAAAAATAAAACAGACAGCTTAGAAGAATTTGAAGAAAATTTCGTTTGTGGAGCTTACCATTCCTTTCTTCTTCAGGTTCAACACTCTTTGTGTCTACTTGCATTTGCCACCTACCTTTCAGCAAGGTTATTATCGAATCATTATAGGAAGAACTATAAGTAAATTAGTTTGAGAAACAACAATGTAAGATGGTTAAATGTCGAGCGTGTAGGGACTATTCTGTGAGAAATTAGATGTTAGGATTAATGGATTTATAGCTTTATTATGTATGAATTCTATGTAGAAATGCTACGATGTATGATCTGAAAAGTACTTGAGCACTATGATGATGCATGATACCGGACCATGAAGGATGATACTGAAATAGCATGGATCTAGCATCGGTTATGCTTTGTGTTTCTAAAACTTCTAAACAATCTGAATTATTGAGCATGAAAATTATAAGCATGTCTATTAATGTTAAGATATTAATGATCTATGCTGTTTAGAATGTCATGCTAGAATGAATTAAGTAAATAACAACACATGCTTGGCTGACTGGAATTCTGAAAACTGTTTAGATAGGCCATATGTTTTACCTCTTGTTAACTCCTAAATTATGGATGTAATTATTCCTTGTTGAAGTATTGTTTCTTAGTTTAAAATAAGCCTAAAATCAAGGTCATAGCCTTCGTATATATCAAGATATGAGTTTTTCAAAAATGCTGGACAATAATGTGAATTGCACTTAAACCTACAGTTTTGGTATATTTATGATTTAACCGTACTTATAAAATTGGCATGTGATATATGTTCAGAAACCCTCTCATTTAGGAGTATTTCAAGACTTATTTTGCTTGAATTAAATGTGTATAACCTGAGTTACGATATATTCTTTGAAACCCTCTCACTTAAACCTTGCCAGTCTGGACAGTTGGAAAAACACCAACTTATTTTGTGAATCCTAGATTGTTTGCTAATTGGAATTGTGCATAAGAGATATGGTTAGAAAGTTAGGGATTTAGCAAAAGTTTGGGAAATTTGAATGAGTAGAACTGCAGTTACAACCTAAACACAAAACACGAACAAATTTGGACATAATAAGACATCACTCACACTTAGCGAGTCTCTGTATCCTTTCAATACTTCCAGAAAAATTGAACCTTCTAGAATATCACGAACTTGAATTTGTCTGTGGCTCATTTGTATGTTCTCGGCCTTATACAATTTTTGATATATTTTGGGATGTTCAAGATTGTAGGTTTGTCACTATCTTTTGAGCCTACTTAGTCGTATTTTACATCTTTAGATGTTTATGTACTTGTAATGTGACTTCTGAGATGTAGGTGGCCCCAGTGGAACGTAGGGGTTGGTGGGATCGTCACAAAACTGTCATTCATTCTAAACTTATTCTAAGAAAAGTGTATAATTGATGGATTAACAAATCTTTGAATGATTTTTTGGACAAACTTAGAGAAATATTACCAGGAGGAAAACAATTACATTGTTCATCATATGAAGTTTAAAAGCTTATTGGTAACCTCAGGTTCGAATATGAGAAAATTCATGTTTGCTCAAAAATTTATACATTGTTCTGGAAGGACTGTTCCAAAGATTCTAATTGATCTGTTTGTGGTGCCTCAGGATGGAATGATGATGGAAACTCAACTGATGTTGGTCCATCCAGAAGGACTAAAAATAGAAAAATATGAAGCTCCGAAATATTTTGCATTGGTTTCGCTTAAGGCTAAGACTACTGAGCTATTTTATGTGCTCCATGACCACCTTTTTAATGTGATGGCATTCTAATGAAAGAAATAATGAAGGTATATTGATGCATCTAGTTGATGCTCATGTGTGGAAACAATTTGATGCCATGCATATAATGTTTTTGGCGAGAACCATGTGATGGGAGAATAGGATTAGCGAGCAATGGGTTTAATCAATTTTAAAGTATGAATGTTAATCATAGCACCTGGCTTGTGGTTATGCCACATATAATTTCCCCTCATAGTTATGTTTGAAAAAACCCTCCATCATATACTATCACTACCCTTACCAGGTCCAGAATCACCATCAAATAAAATTAATGTAGTTCTGCAACCTTTAATTGATTAGTAGACTGACTTGTGGAAGAATGGATGCAGTGTTACCTATGTTTCCCGTTCAATGACCACAGTTTTAGTACCGGGGACAATTAACAACTTCTCGACAATTAACATGCATAAGTTTTTATGTAAAAAATGTGAATGAAATGTTCGGCCTAACCGATGAGGGATTTATATTGAGGATATTGGTGAGTATGATAGTAATACAGTTAGTTTTACTAAGGAAGTACTTTACAAATTTGTTTAGGGGAATCCACCAAAAACCTAATTTGAATAACATGGATCTTAAAGTGAGATTTGTAGCCCTAATTATTGCTCAATTTGTTCAATGCCAGTTGTGGAAAGAAAATGTTTTCTCTAATCCTGGTTCTGACTTACAAGTTTTAAGGTGAGAAAAAATTAACTTTGGTTACGAAATAGGGGCCACCCTGAAGGGTCCATTGATGAAGGGTATTTAGCTAAGGAATACTTGACTTTTTGCTCATTATATTTGGCTGACTACGTGGAAACAAAGTTTAACTGTGTAATGAGAAATGAGGATGGTGATACTAATCCTTATTTTGGGCTAGGGATTTTCTCAAGTTTTGGGCTTCCATTAGGGAAAGGGTTCCTACAAAGTTTGATCATGAAACATTGGAAAAAGCACATCGATATATGTTGTTCGACTATGACTCTATAAAACCTTACATTGAGTAAGTAAAATTCATATATTAAATATATTGTGTTGTTTGTTATAACCTCCATTAATTGAAAACTCATAAATGTATTTAACTTGCACCATAAGATTGTGGAGCGAAAAAATCTTCGTGCAAGTTTGCATTAAATTGAGTGAATCCCTAGTGAGAACTCTACTAATTGGTTTAAGAATTATGTAAGTATAATTTTCAAAACATATATGTGATTTTTGCATGATATTTTATATACCAAAAGATCCTTTTCTAACTTTTCATTGTTCCATAGGTGCAAGAGCTCTAGTTGAGTAATGATGATATAGTTTTGATGGATCTGAAGTTTCTACCCAATGATCCTAATCAAATAGGATTGAAATTTGGTTCCTCATAAATAATTTTTGGTTTCTACTAGAGAAATGGAACATAAAACCGAAAACCTAACATAGTGGCGTTTCTGTTAATGCTACAACACCTAGTTTCTCAAGTATAAGGGACCAAAATCTAATTTTAGGTGATCTATCTTATAATGGAGTCTTAAGTAATGTGATAGAATTGGATTATAGAGGTGTTAGTAGAGTTTCATTGTCCGAATGTAAATGGGCATCGACTGGTAAAAGATTGAAACAAGATGCTAATGGTTTTGTAATAGCTAATTTTCACCAATGTCCAGCCTCACTCTCAACCATTCATTCAGTTTCACAAGCAACACAAGTCTTCTATGTGGATGACCAGACTGAGAAAGATCAGCGCATTGTTATTTTTACAAGTGCTAGATCCACAAAATGGGGTCCGCTTGGATGTCGATATGTTCTTGAAAAGTGATACTTGTAATATTCAAGACGATTTTGTGAATGTTGTTGTTAGCTGGACTTTTGAAGGGATTGATGGAGTTGAAGTCAATTTTTCTTCTATTTAGATGATGCATTTTTTGTTCTTCCATACTATTGTGTGATGGACGCTTCTAATTTCATGTTTTATATTCTTTAAATGGAAATGATGTAATTTGATTTTATATAAGAATATGTTTCTCTATTTAATTTGTTTGGTGTTTTATGCTTTTAATTTAACTAGCTTGTTCTTCAAGTACTTAGTGTCTTCGACTAGAATTCATGTGTTTAAGGTATGTGATCAATTATTTGTACAGGTATGACAAGAACTAGAGGAGGAAGGAGGAACAATACATGCTTTAATAAAGTCAACGATCATAGTGTTACTCTTTGCTAGTACCTCAAACCTGGAAAGAATAATTGATTTGCATATTATAGTTGTATATGAGATATAGCTTGTTTTCATTGTTCATTGTTTATTTCAGCATCATATGCATTTAAATGTGATGACTATAAAGCTTTAAGAGGTATTTTCCTTGTAAATGCTTAAAGAGTATCATTTAGTAAATTAAATGTGATAGTTTTTGAGCTGCAAAGTATATATGCTATCGGACCATAGTCTTCGTACTATGTCATCCTAGTGGTTCTACCACCTATATCCGAGTACTGACAGTATATTTGTTCTTCATTTATATGACATTGGAATTTCTTTGATAATCATACTGCATTTGATAGTTTTTGATTCCCTTTACTTGCTAGACATTGAAATCATTTTTGTTTGTGTGAAATAGGCAGTAACATAGCATCAAGGCAATGAGTTATGTTTCCTTAACTTTTAGATTCTCTATTTTTGGTCATTAATACCTTGTTAAATGACTTCAAGTGCGCCAAGAACAACGTATGCCAAGAATAAGCGTGCCAAGGATATATATGCCACTAGAAGAGTAAGGGTTGCTCAGAATAAGATGCATCAAAACGTTGATGGTATTGCACAAGAAAGTGTTAATGAAGCTTCGAATATGGACATAGATGGTATTCGTCAAGAAACTGCTTATCAAGGGTAATATGTGAACTATTTCTTTAATTCTTTTCTAAAAAATTCACATGGTGTCACATGAACTAACAACATTTCATATTTTTTGCCTCTTTGTTGCTACCACAAAGCTAGAAAGAAGATCTGATTTGCATATTATAGTTATGTATGAGATTTTCATTGTTCATTTTTCAATCCAACATCATAGGCATTTAAATATGATGACTATAAGTTATTTAATTCATTTATCTAGAAGAATCATCTAAAGTGATTGTCCTTGTAGAAGCTTAAAGAGTATCATTAACTAGATTGAAAAACCAGAATATTAATAAAGCGTTAATCAGATTAGAAAGGAAAACAAGTATGCCAAGTTTCTATTGTTTCCTTCTTTCATTCTGTTCCTTCATGAAGGTTTATTGAGAAGAATGCTTCGAAAATGAAAAAAAAAAAAAAAAGCAGCCAAAATTGGCAATAAAATTGCATAAAGTTCATGGCTACCTCACAAACTCTCTTTGTTTTTTTTAAATACTTCGCTTTGCTACACATATATTCAAATCTAGAGAACATGAAGCATTCTACTAGTCGTTTAAGTGATTTTGCCACCAAATTGCTATTTTGCAGTTTAGAAATGGGTGTAATTTCATTTTTTGTCAGAAAGGTCAAATAGCTGCTTCGCTGTAGTATTAATTTTTTTAATGATCATATTGAGCATGATAGTTTTTATTTCCTTTTATTGGCTAGACATTGGAATCATTAAATTGATATCATCCATTTTACTTTATGTTTATACATTCCTTGTTTATATGTCCTTGAACTACCAAGTATATACGCTATTGGAACAGCATCTCTTGTATTATGTCATCCTAGTGGTTCTACCACCTATATCCAAGTACTGGCAGTATATTTATTATTCATTTATGTGAGATTGAAATTTCTTTGATATATCAAATGAACTAACAATATTTAATATTTGTAGCTTTGCCAACGAATAAAAGCACTGTATGTAATCGTAAAAATGTCCAACTTACATGACTAAAGTTTGAGGCCGTCCTTAAAATGCTACTCCTATCGAGGTCAATTGCAACAAATATGGAAAACCCATTGGGAGAAACCATTCTACGTTATCTGAATATTTGACGACTATAGCTAGAAACTCAAAGTATGGTCCAATTGATGACAAAACATGCATCACATTCCAAAGAATTTGAAGGATGACATGTTCGATGCTGCCAGGTTCTTTTTTTTTTTACTTAATAATTTCAATTGCATTCTACAATCAAGCTATGGATAAATTTAGAGATATTTTTCTTCTAACGGAGAAGTTTAATCTACCACCCAGTTCTAAGAAAATGGTTCTAAATTCAATATGCAATAAATGGAGGGGATGGAAATCAACTTTGACACGTGAACTCTATGATCCAGAGAAAAGAATTCAAAGTCAATCTCATTGTCCAAATGAACGAATGATGCAAAGTCAATGGATTAATCTCCTAACATGGTAGCACATGCCAAAATGGATGGTACAAGATTATTCTTCTTTGTAATTTTTACTTTTATCCTGATTGTCATTTATTCATTCATTAAGATATTTGGAATGATTACTTTCAGGCAATTTTTGAAAGAATAAAGTGTGTAGGACTAAGAAGAAATAAATCACAATTCTAAAAAGAAGCCATTTTAGCCAAGTTCGTGAAGAAAGGTATAATGCGCTTTATTTGAAAACTTATCATATTCAAACAAGAAAAAATAGTATTTATAATACGTTGTTACATGATTTAGGTGGAAGAAATATTACATTCTCCAACTCATGTAAAAATGTTCAAAAAGTGTTACACAAACTTAAAAGGATATCCTTCAAGGTCTGATGTTGCTAGTGTAATGGTAAGTAGAAATCAAATATCATGTTTATTACAGTTTTTTTCTTTTTCTTTGGCGCTAAGTATGTTTTCACTTTTTACTTCATATATAACTTACAATTAAACTCTCTTTTAGAATAAGATGAAGAAAATAAGTAGCCAAGTTCAACTGGATTCATAAGATGTAGTTGGATGAAATGATATCATCTCTCAAGTTCTTGGTTCGGATAAGTTTGGATGAGTTCATATATGCGATGGTAGTATTCGTCCGTCTAATGTGTGGTGCGACGTTCTAAGTCATAGTGCATTTCGTAGGATAATTGAGCAAAAAATGATGCACTTGAAAATATGAAAAAAATACTTAAAACAGCAAGGTGAAGAGATTGTAGAGCTGCAAGCACTATTGCTATCTAATAGAAACGACCTTCTCCACGTTTATCAAGAGCACCATCACTCAGATCTAATCCTTCAATTCTTGGTGATGGTACTAGAGCATTCTCGTCCTCCTCCTCCTCCAATTGCTACCACAAATCATGGAGTGCTAAAGATATTATATTGAGATATATTTTGAAAAACAAAAAAAAAATAAATTAGATATATTGTTGACTATTGTGTATTTTGATCAAGTTCTCATATTTTACTTCCCAAAAAGCAATTTTGCCAGACTTTTAGCTTGCTAATACATTGTCATCAAGAAGGTCTCTTTTGCTCACTTCGGTCATTCCATTCTCAGTCTCACTCATATGCCCAAAGTGCATATATTATGATCTCGTAATATCATCATATGTTATGACATTAGCACTACATGTCTTGTAAGGTTCTACAGTTTAGGTAAAGCAGCTGCCACTACCCTACTTGGCAATGTTTTCTTCTTTTGATTATTTGGACTAGCTTTTCTTTGTTTCTTTTAAGTTATTTTTAGCAAAATACAATTTTATGAGTCAAAAATTTGCTAACTTTGTCTGTTGTTTTAGGTTAGGAGTCACTTACTCACTTTAAAGTGAGAATTTCTACTACTATCAAACATGATTATAAGAGGAGTAATTTTTGTGAATCTCACAATTCTGTTACAAATATGCATGCATGCATGATACATATAAATGTATGCGATAAGAAATCTAGTACTAATACGAAAGATCCACCTTCTTTTATAATTTAATGAAATTTCATAAAATATAAAATTAAGTTTAATTAACTTTTCAAATTATACAAAACAAAATTCTGATCACAAAACTCTAACACCCTTTTCTATTTTCCGAGCAAAAGTTTGTAAACCAGATGTGGGTATTAAAGCTATTTAGGTCTCATCAGGTGGGATTACGTGGAAAAGAAATATATAATGGAAAATATATATCATATACCTTGGTACCTCAAACGATTAAGATATAGTCAGCATCTCATTGTTTCTGTTAGAAAACTCATTTTATTGATTTTCGCTAGCTATTTTTCTAAAACAAACATATTTATTATCTATCAAATCTCACCTCCTTAATTTCAGAGGTATAGTGAGGTTTGCTAGCATGAAAAGTCCACCATTGATGCATCTTTATTGATAATGTTGTTACCTGATATTGCTAAATACTCCTAAAATTTGTATCAAAGTGATATCCGAAGTCAAAGACTTACAGGCCGAGGCCACCAGAAAGGCTAAAGTCTTAGAGGTGCACGAAGTTCGTGCTCCTCCAACAGCTTGGAGAGAGAGGATTATAGGGGAGAGGAGGAGTTAATATAACCATTCAATACCATGTAGGGAGTGAGCAAAGATATTATATATCTTCTATTCTCATCATAACAGACAATCAACAATGCTATTAGAAAGAAAAAAGAAAAAAGAAACCATCATCAACTTTTTTCCCCTCTTGTAATAAATTACCAAAACTACTGAGTAATTAGTAAGCCTTCTAATTAATACTCCCCATTTTAAAAATTGTTTTACTATTTTACTTCATATTAATTATTTTATTATCTCATAACTTATTCAACTTTTAAAAAATAAATAACATACTAAATAAGGTTAGAATTATCTTTTTATTTAAAATGACATACGAATCAATAATTATTCAATATGCATAATTTGGTCCTAATGAACAATTAATATACTACAGAGAGCAATTATCTTTGCTTGCTCAAATAACAAACAAAAGGATTATTGCACGGCGAAAACCTTATCCATTTTGGCCTTTCTATTCATGTTTAGCTATTGTGACCACATTTGCCCCATCCCGACCAATATTAAAAAAGAAGCGTTATATTTGTCATTCCAATTTAAAAAAAAAAAAACAAATGATAGCCCTCCACGTAAGTCATGTTCCACTGCCATACTGCAGCATCAAGACAAATTCGAGTCATTTTGGCAGCCAAATCAAACGGAAACGTAGATCACATTTGGATAAAACCAGCTCAAATCATGGCAAGGTCCTGTAGCTGCGACAGGACTGACCTCAAGAAAGGTCCCTGGAGTGCTGAAGAAGATGAAAAACTCATCAATTATATCGATAGACATGGTCATGGCTGCTGGAGAGCCCTTCCAAAACTTGCAGGTCGAAGTACTTATCTGAAACCATATTTATACAGGGAAGAAGCCTATCCATCTTCTCTGTGTTGATCAAAATATTGCTTTGCTCTGTTACGTACTTTCAGCTCTTAACCGATGTGGAAAGAGTTGCAAACGCCGTTGGGTCAATTATCTGAGACCTGATATCAAGAGAGGAGAATTTTCTCCAGAAGAAGAACAGACCATTCTCAATCTCCATTCTGTTCTCGGAAACAAGTGATTAACTCTGCCACTCTCCTTCCTTTCCTTCATCTCTCCTTTTTTCCTTTGAGTTAGATTTCGAGGGATTGAATATCTAACCTAAACCCGTTTCTGACTACGTGTCACAAATTTGATACCGTTTGTTTTCTTGTGTTTTTTAGATAGTCGAATATTGCAAGTCACCTGCCGGGCTGAACTGATAATGAGATTAAAAATTTCTGGAACACCCGTCTGAGGAAGAAGTTGATTCAGACGGGTTTTGCTCCAATGACTAATCGGACTGATATTTTCTCCAGATTGCCTCATCTGATAGCTCGGGCCACTGAAAGAGCTCAGTGAACAGCACTCAAGGGAAAAGCAATCCGTGAGATTACAATCGGAAACTGCAGAAATGGCTCAGCCACAGTACTTACAGTATCTTCTTCAACTTCCAGCTTCCAAGGCAGGCTCAGGTTTTTCAAACAACACGAACATAAGTGTTGCAGATATGGAGAAGTACTGTCTTTTTAACTCAGTTTCTGCAGAGAAAGATAGCTCAGTTTTAATCACAACTCAGCTGGGTCAAACTCCTATCACAACTTCCTCTTTTGTAGCGAACAACAGTACCGTTCAAGCTATGCATGACTCGTTCCATTCTATCATTTACCTGAGCTACAATCACTTAGCAGACTTCAGACATCTCTAGACAAGGATATTAATCTACAAGCTTCTAACTTTACAGTTCTCAACCATGGAGAAACTTCACCTACTTCTCCATGGCTGCCCTCGAGCTTATCGCCATCTCCCCAACCAACAGATCAAACACTACGGGAGGCTTCCCTCACCAACACTGTCGTTGCATGTCGTACTTACGGCTTTGAAGGAAATCCATCTTCTCTTTGGTTGAAACTTCTACTTGATGATCCTGAAAGGATTTTATGAAAAGCCAGCTTAACCCTAGGTGGAGAATAAGTGATATATATATAGGAGATTACATATGGAACACAGGAAGATAATCACATACAACGAAACGAGATAATTATATATAAGAAAATCAAAATAACAGGACAGATATACATATCGCAAGGAGGACTATAAAAATATATATAAAACAAGAATCAAGGAGAGATTTATGTATAGAAACAAGGAGGATTGCATAGCAATGTATAAGTTTTATCAGAGGTTTGGAGTTGCATTGAATTGTAAGAAATCATCTCTAAAGGCTAGCTCTATGCACACCATTAACGTAAGAGCATCTCTAGGGTTATAATATTAACCTCATAAGATATTTGTCATATTATTAGAATAGACATTGTGTCACATGATGTCTTAAGATTTGTTGTGGTAATATGAAAAGAATAAATATTAACAATTTGAAGTAAAATGTTTAGTTTCAAAAGCCTGTTTAATATGCTGATTAAGCAATTGGAGATAACTATTTTAAAAGTTACTTTTATATTATTTGGAGAAAAATTTTGACTTTAAAAACTATTTTTATTATATTATTTAAAGAAAATAAATTCATGTAGAAAAAACTAAAGGATGTTGACATTGTTATGTCCCCTCTCAACCCCAAGGAACTACTGGGTCAAAACGAGTCACAATTTGTCTCTCAACAGTTTAAAATAGAACTCAGAAGAAGCTAAAAATGAAAAATAAGTCTCAATGGAATTACCAATCCCAAAGGACATAACAACTATAAAATTATTATATAACTCTAGGGGATACCGACAAGTACAACTCTGACTATTAATATATTACAGCTACTTAAAAGTTTGGAAACACTCCTAACCACTTATTCATCTTAATCCGTCATTAAAGCATGTGAGAAAATAGTGAGTTAGGCTTAATGAGTCCCGTTTTTGTGTGTAGGTATGTCAAAATTAAATAAACACATGAAACATTATAAGGTACACTTCCAATCTCAAAAGAATTGACAGGCTCCTTTCAAGCAATATTTTCTCAAGAAAATAATAGGAAACATTTATTTTAAATAATTCAAACATATATGGATAAATTATGTAAATCGAGTAAAGTTTATTGTGAGTTGTATAGAACTAAGATATTTGAAATTGTAACCATGAGAGTTTTACTCTACAGGGAAAAAGTTACTAGCCTTATTACTCCAGGCATGCACGGGATTTACAACCGCTTCCATGAACAATAAAAAGTGAGCCAGTTAGCACGATCATCGGAGTCACCCGTCCTTAAATTAACCTCCTAATCAGGGTTGCAACTGTCCACACAAGTATCATGGATAGCTAACATTTCCCAATCAATCTTAGCCCTTATGCATCCAGCAATGCATGATAAATATTTACCACGAAAACTTGCATGAATTAGCATGCATAGGTGTCAACTTTGAGAGAGATTCAGCCAAGAAAAAATCCCAGGATTTTGTGCTTGGCGTGCTGTCGGTTTTTTTAGGAGTTTAGCATGAATTGTTCAGCTGTTTTGCATGGATGTGCTGTCCTTTGGAGAGGTATGTTCAGCTGAAGGAATGACACATAAACATGGTGGGTTGACAAGCTTAGGAAAGAGACAGAAGGCCAACTAGGTGGCAACTGCACATGAATTTCTTCATCTTTGCATGGAACAGCCAGCTATTCCTTCTTCATTTCAGCCACATTTTCTATTCATCTTCTCTTCTTTTCACTTCTTTCTGGCCTTGGCTCCTTTGCCAATCATGTAATACCCAGGGATTTATTTATTTTTATTTTTATGAATTTAATATGATCATAAATTTATGTGCCAATTAGAATTTAATAGATTATTTTATTATTTATTATTTATTCATACATTAATGTGAGAGAACATTTGTTTAATTAATTATGCGGTTTATCGTGCTAAGTGAATTAGGATTTTAGCTAATTAATGTAGGCTCAACTCATTAGAGCTCATTTGTTTCTTATTCAAAACCTAAAGCTAATTTAATGTTGAATTTTGGTCCAAAGAAAGCCGGTAGAATTTAATTTTATTGGGCTTGGATGGTTATGGAATAATGAGGCCCAAAAGAAGTTTTTTTAGTGCCTAAGCCAAAAAAAATGAAAAATTAAATTAGGGTTTCTAAAAGTTTCAGCCTTCAAACTCCCTTCTTCATCACCCTAAGCTGCCGCCATCCCTCCTCTTTGCACTCACCTTCTCTCTTCCTCTGCTGATGCTGCGCTTTCACTGCCACACACTGTCATTCGTCATCCTTCAACGACATAAACCAAAACAGCTGCTCGTGCCGCAGTCCGTCACCGAACCAGGCTGTCTATCGCCGCAGACTCTTTCTTCCTCCCTCATGGTCTGGTCCAATCACATATCTGCGCATCATTTTTACACGTGTAGCCGACCGAATCTGCTTGCCAAGTTCCTCCGGCTCGCCTGGTGGTCATCAACAATTCGCGCTACCAGTCTCAACCAGATCTGGGCTTGCCAAATTTTCTACTGCTTGATTAGAGCTCCTGAGCCGCCAATCGTGCTACTCAAGTCATTTTGTCTCTCCGTGCATCACTGCTCAGCTGGATTGCATGCCATCTGCACGCGAAGCTAGCCGACCGTCCGTGTTTTTACCCAGATCCGAGCTCATCCAGGTTCATTCGGAATCTCTTGCCCACGTCAAAAGCTCGAACAAAAATAGAGTTTCAATTTGGATCAACCCAAGTCCGGCCAGGAACAGAAATTGACCAACTGACTGGACGCTCAGGCGCCCAGGGGAGCAGATGCCCAGGCGCCCAGGCACCATGTGTGACCAAGGCTATTGTTCGGCGTCTATTCGCACGCTCGGGGTGCAACATATCTCCGTACACCACACTTACAATTTTTTGAATTAAAGGTGAAACCATTGTTTATTTGATTTCATGAATCAAAGGACTTATGTAATTGTGTTTGGTATTGGTGATTGTGGGAAACATAGATTAAGTGTATACATGATTTAAGGTGGAATGTATTAATTTGAGGAATGTTTACGTAGAAATACTTGTGTTTTAGGTTATCATTGTCATTATTAGGGAAAGTTGAAAATCATGAAAAAATATATACCCATGGGGATGTTATTAATTCCAATGTGGAAATGAAGTATGGGTTAATATGGGTGAGCGACATTCATACTATAAACATAATGTTTTAAAGTTGAACAATCAGGTTAAATGAATTTTCTTTTTGGTAATAATAATTAGGATATTTTCGGGCACGTTGACATTGTGGGCAGCCAAGGGACTCCGCATTGCGTTTAAGTGAAATTCTAACATTAAGAACTTCAGGTAAGTAAAATTCTCCCCCCTCCCAATACTCATTAATTGTGTTCCATTTGTCTGGTAGTTATAATTAGATTGTTTTATGTGATATATCTTGTGGTTATAATTGAATTATTTTATATGATATATTTTATGATTATAATTGGATTATTTTATATGATATGTCTTGTGGTTATAATTGGATTGTTATATGTGATATGTTTATAGTTTTATTTCAAGTATGTGAACTTTCTACCTATTGACATGTTGGGTAGTGTAAGTTCAGATTCATGTGGTCCATGTCATGAGCATGTAGTTACAATATTTTACATCATTTCCTGGCATGTGTCATAATCGTGCATTTAGAAGGGAAAGGTTTTAAGAAATGAAGTTTGAAAAAAGAAATGGGATTTTATGAGTAAATGGTGTTCCCAATCAAAAACACGCTAAAGACTTGGAAAGGGGTGTAAAGCCTAAGCTATGAAAGATGATGGGAAACGGGCGTGGGGCACCGGCGCACCCAACCTTACCCTCTTGTAGTATAGGAAAGTAAGTAATGTTCACCTCTTGCGAGGTGAAAAAGTGAAAGGAAAAGTTAAAGTAATGTTAACCGCTTTACAATTCTTTTACCAGTAGAAAATATAATCGGGTTCCAAAGAATAATGGTCAACTGTAAGCTTAATGGCTAGGCATTACATCAAGTGAGCTCATGATTTTATAAAATGAAAACATTCGAAAGGTTTTATTGAGGAAGTGAAAATTTGAAATTTATGACATATAGTGCACTATACATGCATTCATGTATGAGATTTGCTTACTGAACTTTACAGCTCATTCCATTTTCCTCATTTTGCATTTCAAGTGATGAATAGCCAGATGGTGCATGGAAGTCACTTGCATGCAGGCTTTGATACTTGGGAAATTTTGTTTTGAGTAAATTTCATTGAATAGGGGAAATAGTTGAATAGAGTAACTTTTATGTATTTCTTTACTATTTTATTGATTTATTCATTCTTTTATTAGTTTTTCAAAGGTTTTCGCTTAATTTCAAATACATAAGCATTTAGTTGGTAAATGATTTTCGAGATGGAAGTTATTCCAATATTGAGTGTTTGCTGGGTTTTTGAAGTTATTATATATGAGTATTGAAAATGTTTGTGGAATTTTCTGATTGCATACAGGGAGTAAATACTGATATTGAGGAAACTCTAACGAAATGTTTATAAACCTTTTGTATTAAAATATTAAAATATTTATTTCCCTCAATTGTCCCAATATAAGAGTGAGTAAAGTTGGTAACATTCTCGGGTTAGAACAGTTTCTATTCTGGGGGTGTTACAAATCATCTCTATAAATTGGCTTGGAATTCCCCTTCATTTCCACACTAGATTCGAACAAAATTCTCTACTCTTATTAGCTCAAAATTCATCTTTCTATACTTCCAAATACAGTCGAATACATCATTCTTCTTTTAAGCGCAACTTTCAGCTCCTCTTTTGCACAAACAAATCCTTCACTTCATCCATTTGTAAGCTTACCATTTTACCCATTTCCTTACTGCAATTTTAGGTGAGTAAAGTGAATTTACATTAAAATTAAACTATATTGTGCGTACTGAAGTGCCTTGTGTGTCGATTAAGAAATGAATGTTTGAGTGTTCTAAGAGTTTCATTATGGTGATTGTCATAAGATGAAAATAGAGCTTTTTGTATGTTTCAGGTTAATATTGCATGTAGAAATTATTAGGACATAAGAGTTGATAATTAATGTTTATTCTGGACTAAAATTTTTGTCCACTTTCAACAGGTCATAGAAGCCTAATTCCTTGATTGCATTTTTATTATGATATATGATTAGAAAGCTACGAATCCGTAGGAAGAATACAGTAAAACTATTGTCCCATTTTCACTAGCAAAACTCAAGATATGAATTGATCTTTGCACTATGGTCAATCTGATCAATTAAACAAGTATTGTGCATTTCTTTTTAATTCTAGGATTTATCCGGGCCATTTTTAGTTCTGATTTTTGTATGGTATTAAACCTTAGAAATTCAGAAACATTTCTCCACCATTTTCACTAAAAAATCGTAAGTATGTTTGGAGATATGCTCAAAATACCACAAGCTGTCCATTCAAGATTTCTCAAAAACCTATCATTTTCATCCTAAAATTTCTGACCATTGCATTTTCTATAAGTTGT